>JAOQML010000008.1:31721908-31733679 GCA_027568935.1 Erythroxylum urbanii
GGGTTTTGCGGGAGTGGGGTGTTAAATAGATTAAATCAAAGTCATATGGATACAACTGTCTTGAAGAAGTTGAATTTAAATTCTATCTCTAAGCTTTTCAAAAGCTGGCTTGAAATTGAGTCTTGACTAAGACTGTAGTACTACCCGAGATAGAAATCATGTCCTATTGATATTGAATAAACTGTATTGATAGAAGCCTAATTAGACAAAGGTGTCTTCACAAAGGTTGTATTTTATTCTTTTATCTTTTGATTGGTATAACGTTTATAATTTTTAGATATAGGAATTGAGAGATATTAGTTGTACACCTTGGGTATGATCATGTACTGGCCAAAAGTTAAAATGTACATAGTCTGTGGTATTGTGAACATAACTCATAGAATAATGAATCAAATTGTATGATTTTTGTGTCATTAGAAATTTAAGACAGGGATTAACAATTTTCCAAAAGGAAGTGTTACCAAATTACTTCACTTTACTGATGATAATAATCATGCAAAGTAGACCCAAAAGTATGTTTTTAGACAAGTCTGGATGGTTAAATTGAGTATTGATATATGAATGAATATTATGACAAGAATAATGATAAGGAACCTGGAATTGTTATGAACATGCATTGTATGTATTTAGTATAAATGAATATGCATAAATAAATTTATATTTATGCAAAATTGTGATATGTCTATGTATGATATGTTTTATAGGAACACATTGAATGACAGCATCCAGACATTACCGGGACTTCAAGGCAATAAGCGAAAGGGAGCATTTGTGAGTTAACCTAGCTGATCTTCCTAGGATTGATTGATTTTGTTTAGCTTCCAATTATTAAATTGTTTGTGATCTGTATGTGAATTTCGGACTTTAATAGTCCGAGGAGTTTAATAGTCAGGAATATATTGGAAGTGTTATGTTTGCATTTGAAATTTAAATGACATATGTTTGCAACTGAATTCTGAATGCTTAACGAAAGTTGAATGTCGGGCTAACGTCTGATGAATTATAAGAGTTTGTCTGTATTTTATAAGTGAATGTTATTCATGGCATATTCTATTATTTGATGTATTTCATAAAATGCATGTTCAGATAAAGGCGTTGTGATCAGAGTAGCCAGTCTAAAAGTGCTATAAGCTCAGTATTTTACATATAGAGCTCTACTATGTGATTTTGTTTTTTACTAAGCCCAATGGGCTAGTATCTATTTCTATTTCTGAAAGGCACTCGGTCACAACAAATAATAACAAATCTAGAGTCTCATATGCATCTGCAATTGTATATTTATGATTATGAAACCTATGCTTGTGAATTCTTTCTAAAGTTATGATGTTACAGTGATATGTCATGATAATGTGACTGATTGGGTTGTACAAATTCTGAAGGAAGGTATGTGAAGTGTATGGTATTTATTATTTCTTATTGTGATGTGAAATGTTGTGAATTTGATTGGTTGTATGATATTTGTTTGTAACCTGGAGTGAGATCATTAATGATGGTTCACTCATTGAGTTCACAAAACTCATCCAAAATTGCAACATGACTTTTTAGGTACAAGACAAGAGACCTAGATTCCTAAGATTTTCTAGAAGCACATTTTGGACTAAGATATGGCTCAAAGCTCTGTCAGCTGGCATTTGAGGAGTTGTAATTGTCTTAAGTAGTTTACATATGTCATGTAGAACTTGTGTAAGGTTGTAAATATTGGTTTTAATGACTTCAATGTAAACTATTATGAATGAATGAAATGAGAAGTTGAGTTTTTTTTTTAAGTTTTGTGTTTGGTGACTTTTACATATATAGTTGATGCCATGATTAAGTTGGATATGTTGCCATGATTAAGTTGGATATGTTGCCATGTTATAAAGTGAAGATGAGATAGTTAACATGCAATTATGATAGATTATATACTGGAATGTCCTCAGGGTATCCCGATATGAAATTCGTAGTAGTAGGGTGTTGCTACAAAGCATATCTTCTAGAGTTCCCAAGTATTTTTCCAATTAAGCTTATTAAGGATATCAAAAGAATACTAAGTAATTTCCTCTGTAATGGATCTAGATCCCTAAAAGGTGGTCCCAAAATTAAATGGAAGAATGTTGGCTAGCCTAAAGCTTAAGAAGTACTAGTAATAAAACACATTTGAGCTTTAAATGTGATACTTATGACTATGATAATTTCACACTTAATTAATGATAAAGAGACTTTATGGGTTAAGGAGACATAAGAGGAATACTTTAAAAGTGGAAGCTTCCCTATGTAGCCTAAGCTTAACATTTCTGTCATTAAACACCTATTGAAGCTCAAAGAACATATGACCAAAGAAATGAAATATTTAATAAGAAAAGAGAAAGATACCTTTTTTTTAGTTTGATAATTAGACAAACTTTATGCTATTACATCTGTATACTAGATTTTCCTTTATTAAATTAGTAATACTTATCAATGATAAGGTCAATGTGACCATAAGAGAGAATAAAGGGAGCTACAAGCACATAGATATGGCTAATATACTTGCATAATTCCTAAGCTACTCTCCCATTCCCTCCAAAATGGATATTGTCATCAAGCTTGGGAATAGATTTGGAAATTCTCTAATTCCTCATAGGCCTCCCAATTAAATCCTTATCTTTAGGAGGTTCCTCAATCTAAACTTGTATGGTTTAAAGGACATGCCCTTAAGATTTCCTTTATCCTTTAGATGGAGGCTAGAAATTGCCATATAACTTTGGATCAAATGATATGGACTCCTAATTTCCTCTATATTCTCTGCCAAATTGATTTTGAGACTATCGGTCATCTGTATTTCACTTGTCTATACTTTAACTTTATTTGGAGATGTATGTTAAGACGGTGTCACCTTCAACATCAACCAAGTTCTTAAAATATGACTATAATTAGGCCTCTGAAGTCAGGTACTCTAATCTCAATGATCAATCAATCTTTAAATTGTGCTTAAGCTATAAAGTATATATTCCATAAAGAGAAATGAACTATAGAAGATTCCTAAACACTAGGTTAGACCCTTAAGAACTAAGCGGACACATGCACACTAAATTAAGAGAGTTAATTGTTACAAAGAAGCTCCACCTCAATTATAGTGCCAATTACAAAGATAGAATGAACCTTCCTTAATGGTAATAGTGGTGTGGGTAAAGTTACTAAGAATCTAAATTTATGGGAAATATTGTTGGGAAGCTTACCTCCATGTTGTGGTCTAACTTTATCTTAACTCCAAAAAGAGCTAAGAGTTCTTGTTAAATCTCCTTTTTTTGTTAATTAGTTTCTTATATTTTGTTCCTGAAGATGTTGTCTAGTCTCCTAAATACATATATGTACATTTTTTATACACATCGGTTATCTTTAATCTAATATTATTTCTTTATTTAAAAAAGAAGAAGATGTGGATTTATTCAGTGAATAAAGAAATCGAAGCCATCAAAGAAATGATATATGGCAACTTATTTATCTCCTAAAAGGTCATTATTCCATTAGATTCAAATGGGTGTACGAAATAAAAATGATGCCAAAGGTGAAATAGGGAGATACAAGGCAAGGCTTGTAATCAAAAGGTGCAAGCAAAAGCAAGAAACTGACTATAGTTATTCGATAATATGTCTTGCTGACCAAAATTATTGAAGAATTCATAAATTAGATGCCAAGTATGCTTTCTTTAATGGTTATTTAGAGGAAGAAGTATATATCGAGCAACCAATGGAATATACATGTGAAGGCTAATAAGATAAAGTGTTAAGTTAAAAAAGGTGTCATGTAAATTTAAACAATTGGCTAAAGTTTGAAACTGTCAAATTAATAATTATTTCCAAGATAATAGTTTCATTAGATGCTTAAACAAATATGATCTGTATGTTAAAAAGGATAAAATCTTTTTTTCTGGCTTATATCTAAGTGAATGATCTTATCTTTATAGGCAACAATCTAAAGATGTTTAAAAGTTCAAAGATTCCATGACCTAATAGTTTGATATAAGTGACATAGGACTGATGTCTTACTAATTGGTAATTAAGATGAAGTAAATAAAGAGTGGAATTTTCATCACTCAGAAAGGTTATGTGAAAGAGAAGCTTTTGAAGTTTAAGATGTTAGATAATAATTCAATTAATACTTTTATGGAGTATGGAATAAAGCTTTCCAAGTTTAATGGAAAAGAGAATGTACATCCAATTTTGTTCGTAAAACTTGTACGAAGCTTAAAGTACTTGACTTGCACAAGACTAGACATCTTATTTTCAATTGGAAATCAAATGAAAAGTGATAAAAGCATTATCTGGTATCTAAAAGTACAATTGAGGATGGCATATTTTACTTACCTTAAAATAAATTTAATTTAATGGGCATTTGTGATAATGATTTTTCCTAAGATCTTGGTCACTGATAGGTGTGCATTAGGATATGTTTTTATAGGTAATTATGTGTTTTCTAACATAATTATTGATTATTGTTCTAGTTTATGATTCATTTTGTATGTTTTTGTTAAGTTTGATTTTCATTGTTGTTCTTGTGTGTTTGATGTTAATTGAGGGCAAGAATTGACTATTTTTATGTAGAAAGAAGGAAGGAGCAACTTAAAGGGTGAACTAAAGATCAAAGAGGAGAAGAAATGAGAAGTGCATCTATGAAAAATTCCTACGTTCGTGGGAATCAGGCAAATTCCCACATCACATGGAAATTGCAGAAGAAAATGAGAGATGCGTCTATGATACATTCCTACGCTCATAGGAATCATGCAAACTTAGGGTTTTTGGACTAAAAAAAGGGAATTAAGCCTCCGTCTTAAGAGGGGATGAAACCCACCTGTAGAAACACCATTCTTGAGTGAAGAACACAAGTTTGGAGCATTGAGGAAGGATTGAACACAAGGATCATCATCAAGATTAGGCAAAATAACACATCAGCACCAAAATTCCAGATTTTTTCAAATAAAAGAAGAAGTCCTTCTATTCAATTTTCTGTCATTTTAATCTCTTTTATTCTTTGTAAAAATGGATTATTTGAATGTTGATGATGTTATGGAGACCATGTTAGGCCTATTTTATTTTAGAGATTGCTTTAACTATCATGTTGAACTCCTATTTATTGAATTGAATGCAATTGTCTTTGTTGATTGCTATTTTTAATTATCATCTTGCAACAAATCGAGAGAGTAAGTGAGATGAAATTTACGTAGGATTGTACAGCGAGAGTTGACGACCTATAGAGTAGCAATCATCACGTTAATTGAATAGTTAGAAGAGAGATCTCGACTAGTCAATTGATCACCCATAGGATAGTTTGATAACTAATTGAATCGGTAGAGTCATTAGATAGGTTGAGAGATCGTCCAATTGATTCCCATTAATTCGATTAGGGATAAATAGTTACACTTTGAGATAGGGTAATTAGTACATTCGAAAATCTAGGGTAAGACATAATTCAATCGATAAAATAGGAGGGAGACAAAATAGGAAAAAAAGTAATCTCTAGTATTTAAATTCTTGAATTCAGATTTTCTGCAATTTCGGTATTGTATATTATCTACATTAGTCTTTTAATTTTAATTTAATTTTTCAGATTATTTGCATTTCATAATTTAGTTTCTTAAGCAAATTTGTGTCTAAATTAAGCGGTGTCTAGGAATTAATCCCTGTGGGATCGATATTTGATCTTTTTACTACAAGTCACGACCCGTTTACTTGCAGTTTTTGAGCGTAAAACAAGTAGATAGGTTTTACCATCAACAGAGAGATAATGAAATTTATGGCCAAATGCCTTCCCTGTCAACAGATAAAGGCAGAGCATCAGAAGCCAACAGGTATGTTACAGTCATTGTCTATTCTGGAATGGAAGTAGGAGCATGTGACAATGGGTTTTGTAGTTGGACTACCTCATACATCAAAGGCTCATGATGCTATTTGGGTTATAGTGGATAGATTGACAAAGTCTACTCATATTATGTCTATCCACACAACCTACTTGTTGGAGAGGTTGGCAAAGTTATATATTGATGAGATTGTGAAACTGCATGGGGTGCCAGTTTCTATAATATTAGATAGGGATCTAAGATTCACCTCATAATTTTGGCCGAAATTCCAGAAATCTTTGGGGACTAAGCTAAAGTTTAGTACTGCCTTCCAACCCCAAAATGATGGTCAGTCGGAGAAGATCATTCAGATGCTGGAGGACATGCTAAGAGCATGTGATAGAGTTCTAATAGAGCTGGGACCAACACTTGCCTTTGATAGAATTTGCTTATAACAATAGTTATCAGACAAGTATCGGTATGCCACCATAAGAAGCACTTTACAAGAGAAACTGGAGGACATCTCTATGTTACGATGAGATTGATACAGTCAAAGTTGATGGAGCTGAATTGATAGAAGTTACCACTCAGAAAGTAAAAGTCATCTGGGAGAAGATGAAAGTCACCCAAGATTGTCAAAAGAGTTATGCGGATAAGAGGCTATGACCATTAGAGTTTGCAATTGGTGATACAGTTTTCCTTCAGATATCACCATAGAAAGGTATTATCTGATTTCAGAGCCGAGGGAAGCTGAACCCTCAATATATCAGACCTTTTCGTATCTTAAAGCGCATCAAGACTATGGCATATCGGTTGGAATTGCCACTGGACTTGGATAGGATCCATAATGTGTTCTATGTCTCGATGCTTAAGAAGTATATGCCAGACCCATCTCATGTTTTGGAGACACCTCCAGTGGAGCTGAGAGAAGACCTAAGTTTTGAGTTAAAATAAGTCCAGATTCTGGATCGGCAGATAAAGAGGTTGCACAATAAGGAAGTTCCTGTGGTCAAAGTTCTTTGGAAGAGCGATAGGGGTCGAGGAGAAGACATGGGAGCCTGAGGATGCTATGAGATGTCAGTACCCCCATTTGTTTGTATCCTCGACTTAGGAGTTTCGAGGACGAAACTCTTTTGAGTGAGGGAGGAATTATAATCCTGGACTCTTTAAGCCCTTTTTGTATTGGTATGTTCTTGGAGATACTACTATATATTGATATATACATGGTTGTATATAAGTTTTAAAATGTATTTGAATCCTTTCGGTATATATGCCAGTGATATACAATATTATATGCCCTTACATGAACTTAGAGTTCATCAGTATGTGAAATCTCGGAGATTTCTGACATATAAGCTTCTAAGTGTGTAAAACTGAGTCCATTGGATAGATATGGCCATGGTGGCTGAGTTAAATGTGTTCTAATGCCTTAGAGGTGATTATTATGATTTTTAGACTTACTAGACACTTAAAAAGCTTAATTGAAAAAATTAATGTACATAAAGGACTTAAATATAATTTTTCAATTCTTGGAGTACCAATATGTAATTTTATAAGTTAAGGGGCCTAATTGTAATTTTCAAAAGTCTTAGGACCAAAATGAAAATAAAAGTCATTCACAAATTTTGGGCTTAATTGCAAATTTAGGAAAATTTTGAAGGGTATAATGGTAATTTCATATAAGCTAAAGGAAAAAAGGTAAATTCACCATACTTGGTCAAAAAAGAGTCATTATTCTAGACCCTTTTTTCTTGTGTGTGGCCGTGCATCCCACCATTTAGCATTAAAACGCTTTGTTTTAATTAAAAGAAAGGAGAAGAAGAAGAGAGGAGAAGGAGAACACTTTCGGCCATCACCCAATTTCCACCATTTTTTTATATTCTCCAACCTAAACCAAGGTGTTCTAAGTTAATTTGGGATCAATGAACTCAAATCTATCATTAAATTTGAGAAATTCTCAAAGGATTTTAATATATCACTAAAGAAAAATTTAGGTAAATTTTGTCTCATCTCTCTCTATATTATGATTTTGAGTTTGGTGTTAAGATAAGTTGTTCTCCATGCTTGAATATGCATGAAATATGGTTTAGAAGAATGAAATGAGTCATGAAGAAGTCTCCTTAAGCCAAAACCAAGATACCCTCTCTTTGGTGAAAGTTTGTAAAATTTTGAATATCTTTTGAAATTGATGGTTTAAATTAAGGGAATTGGATTTAATGGAGTGGTGAAATGTGTTGTTGTTTGGAAGTGCTTGTTATATAACAAGATAGGAGCATGAATTACTATGATAAAGTCTTGAAAATATGACTTGAAAGTCATGCACAGTAGGTGTTTGATAAAATGCCCAAGTGAATGTGGCTTAGGATTTAAGGATTGTAATGGTGTGCATTGGAAAAAGGTTTTCATGTTTACTTAGAGTAAGCTTGAATTTTTGCATAGATTGATACCTAATGTGCTTGGATAAAATGTGTTTAATTATATTTTGAAATGTGTAAGTATTGGATCAAAGGCACTAAATGCCTTGGAAATGCAAAAGAAAGCTTATATGAATAATAAGGGAAGTAACCATGTGAGAAGGTTAATGGCCGAATCCTATAGCTTAAAGAGTGTGATATTGAGTTTTACACATGTATACGGTGGTGTACAAAAATACGACATATGTTTGAGTAGTAAATACATTGTATATTTGTATGTATAAAGGCTTGGGAGCTGTGGATCAAGGAGCTTGTACCGAGGATTGTCGAAACAGGGAGTGTACACCTTCTTTTAAGGTGAGTTCGGGAGAATATATCTCTCAAATGGGATTAGGACATCCCAAGATATGTATGATGACTTGTATGTAAATTTTGAACCTAGGTAATGCATAGTAGAATTGAATCTCAAATAGATGATAGTATACTTATATATTTAATAAATGACATTGTTTTCAATAACTCTTTGCACTTAGAGTGAAACTGATGTTTTTATTATGTATTTTGAGGAATGATAATGTATTCAACAAACCTGTACTTGAAGTGCAAAGGACAATATTTTATTTTCTGAAATTACATTTTAAAACAACTTTGCACTTGGAGTGCAAAAGATGACTTTTATTGCAGGAAATAATGTTTTGGAACCTACATATACATAACTGAGTCATATATGCTGCGTGTATGTGTTCTCTTTTGACTTAGAGTCATGGCAAGGTTCCATTTTATCAGTTAGACTAATAAATAAAGGCATGGTGCCTTACTTGATTTTAGTACTAAATATTTGTATATGATTTTTTTGTGATTGGTGAGGTAACGATAGGCCATTCTTATGCTAGGCACAACAGATTAAGCAACCTTCATACCTTTAACATTGGTACCTAAAAGTTAAGTCCTCATATCGACACCTTTCTACGGGACTTGTGGGTGATTGCACACTTAGAGGTCAGGTCATTGACTAAGTCATCACCTAGGGTCATGATGCTCTTATTGATCGTATTCCGAACTCATCACAGATCAAAGTCGAGCCAACATCAGGAATCGGTGGGTGTGCACACTAGTTTGGCCGACTAGTGGTGACTCATATAACTATTTTAGCCTATTATAAGATTCGGCTTCCTAACAAGATTTGATTTCACATGTGATGCTTTTCTGTTCTTGTGTACCGAAACTGGAAACTATGTTCACTAGATGAGTGATTAATAGGCTAGGCCTATGTGGTTCCTAACCAGTATGGGTTGAGTCATAGACTAGGCCTATGTGTTTCTATATCATATATGTTCACATTATAGGTGGTTATATGTATGTTAGATGCGTAAAACCATCTTTAGGTTATTTACACCGTCTTGGTGTGTACCAGGTTCTGTTTGTGATATATGTTTTCTTCCTGCTCACTGAGTACATAGTGTACTCACCCCCTCCGTTTTCCAACCATGAAGGTTAATTTGGTAAGTTTGAAGCTCTGAGTGGATGGTACAGTCTTTTGACATTTTCAAGGCGTTACTGGACGTAGGTAATCTCTATTTTGTACTTTTGTTGTATAATGGCTCATGATTATGTTGATATGTTTTATAATTTTGTAAATTAACTCTTGAATGTCTTGTGGTTTGTAAATGACCTTATATATGAACCTTTTGTACTGTCGTTAAGATTGCTCTTGAGTAGACTTAAAAGTCCAGTAGTTGTGGTAAAGTTTTAATGTGAATATAGAAGTGCATTTAAAACTGATTTACAGGCGTTTTAATGGAGTTTTAGTATTTTCAAAATACAGTCGTTGTGCTATCTAAATGTTTCTAAAGATATTCAATTAGCCTTGCATAGTTATACTAAAACAACAACGTATTATATGTAGTGTAAAATGACATGATTTTACTTCTTCAGAATTGAAATAACTTACCATAAAACAAAATAGCTTAGCCCATGCCTAAATGTCATCCCTACATCTATTGTATCTTCATCATCATTGAATCTTAGAACATGGAATTGGTAGCTTCTATTCCTGCCAAAAATGCTTGTATGTCAAGTGCGGGCACCTTGGGAACCCTCTGTGACAACTCTTGCTCTTTTGTAGGTGCCTCTCGTGTCCTAATCACCTTACACCTACTATGCCTCCCAACCGAGGCAGCAGGGGCAAGCGTCTCATATTGTACAGACCCTCATCATGGGCCTACTGATGAAGTCAGGTGAGAAATCGCACACATCTATTCATACTGACAAAGGAAGCAAAGGAATGGTTAGTACCTTTGATTAGAATAGATAAGCATTATGAAACTATTTAAAAGAGGGATTAAATTTCTTTGTGTCTGCAATAACAAGTAGAACGACACTCTAATATAAGTGAAAGCAATCGAAAAGCATATGTAAAAGTAGCTATGTTGTAGTCGACACTTCTTAGAGTCACTACTACGAAGCTAGTGCTAACTGATATGAAAAATAGAGTTGAATGGAGTCAGACCTCACTGAGTAAGTCCATATCACCCCACAACACCCAATGACATACTTTCACAATATACAATTTATATTAGTATAAACATATATTTAGGATGTATGAAATATCGTATGCAATACACAATAAATCTTAGAGAAGAAATATCTGTAGGACCCTAGCCTCCAAGGGTAAACATACTATACCTCAAATAGTGGCGGGAAGCTAAGCATCACCAATAACCCAGCTATACACCTATACCCATATAGGGTCTCTCAATCCAAAGGGGCTGCAAAGAGTCAAACATCATTGAAAAACTAGCCTTCACTTAATACATACAAATCCATAATCACATCAATAATATACATGTCAAATAAGGAATCAACTAGGAGTTAAGTATCAACTAAGATTGGTCTGTATCATAGCTTAACAATACGTTGTAACTATCTCTTATAAGCAAACCAGTGCATGACTGGTCCTGATGCATACTTATTAAGTGGCACGTCCTACAAATTTTTTCCTTCTTCATAATCACAACCAAACATATCTACACACGATCTAAATAACAATTATGAAATTTCATAAAAGATGCAGTATATATATATATTAGCTATTGTATCAAAAGTGATTTTAGAGAATAATTGTAGAAAATGATTTCCTAATAATATATCAGTACCAGTATTATGAAAATAAAAGGGTGGACATTTTATTAAGAATGATCCTAATAAAATTATTAGTTGTTCAATTCCTCTATTTATTTCTATAGTATTATTCAAAATATCTCTTACTTTTATTATAAATAAATCTTTATGATATTCTATGGGAAAACAATCTGTTTTATATAAACATGCTCCTGAGCCACTATCAATAAAGGTAGCAAAGTATTTTGCTTTATAATCCTTATAGGTTATTCCTATAGGAATATATATGCTATGAGGACCTGTCATTTTGGAATATATATCAGTTTTCCATTATAAGTTATCTTTATTTCATAAGAAGTAATCTGGTAAGGTTTAACATTTTCAAGAAAAGTTATTCCTAACATTATCTCTAATGTATCATTAAATCCATCATTTTCTATTAA
>JAOQML010000008.1:31738375-31749149 GCA_027568935.1 Erythroxylum urbanii
GTGTAGACAATTTATTAGTTAATTGCAATTTCTAAACATGTCATAATACAGTAATTAATATAAAAAGTATGTCATAATTTAATAAGATTTCAATATGAGTTCATATATATCTAATCTAAATGAATATTATATGTAGATCATAAAAGTTCCAAGAGCTTTTTTTGTTGTTCAAATTCAATTCTTTGTTGCTCAACTTCGGTAGTGAATCGATCTTGCATTTGTTCAACTGTTTTAGTCAATTCATCGACTTGAGACTGTAACTTCTGATTAACCTTCTTCGACTCCTCTGGTTCCTCTCGAAGTCTCTTTCTGATCGAAGTCTTCCCTTGTGGTCGAGGCCCAACTCCCATGCCAACAACATAATCAGATCTAGTGCCCAAGACTTTGTCGCACACTTCATCCACTGTCATTGGATGACCTTATTCTATTGAATCTATCAATTCCTTACACATTAATTCCTGAAAAATTAAGAATTAATTAGATAAGAAACAATACACAACAATCATTAAGAATGCAAATTTGTGGATCATTAAGAATGGAAGAATGCAGAAACCTGAAAAAATAAGTTTATGGATCAAAATGGTCAAATGGTTAGAAAAGGAAACCAGGATCATTATCAAATATTGCATCATCCTGTAGTAGAAGAGATTAAAAGAACATAAGTGAATCTCAGGTATTCAGAAATGGACCTCAACTATTTGTGACCAACCAGTTAACATATGAAGTTGTGCAGCTTGTTCTAATGATCATAGCCCAGATATTTATATTTTGTTAAATCTCACGTATGGCAAATGTTAGCAAAAACCTGTGATAGTTCTTAAAGAAGTTGTTCAACTAATAATAGACATAAATCACTTCTTCATATGCTTTGGAACCTAATGAAAAAAGGGGGAAAATAGATAAAATAGGAAATAATACAAGTAAGTTCATTCATAAATCATCTCTCATAGCTTTCTGCACCGTTTGTGGATGCACATATCTTTTAAATCATCTCCCATAACTTTCCAATACAATCGAAGAGGATAACATATGTTCGATCTTAAAATCATTTCGTATCTTTTCCAATAAGTCTTGTTATCACTCATTTGTAATAAATTAATGGTAGTTCTCTGGTTCTCTCTTGTATGTCATAATACCATCTGTCCTAAAGCAACCTTCATTACTTGACTTGTTCTCAAAAACAGACTCCTAATTACAATCACTGGAACTCTCAAAAGTAAATGGTGTATTAAAGAACTAACAAAACATGTACCTCTTCCTTATAGAGCTGCTTTGGTATGTTATTATTTGTCGTAACTCCCAAGGCTAAATGAATTGATTCCAGGGCACAAAACACTAAAGATATTACATCTGAATTTGTTGCACCATCATTAAAAAAACAAAGAAAGAAAATAATATGATATCTTAAATGCAGTGAAGATTCTGCAAAGAAACAAAGAAATGATCCCACTATTTAATAAGGGAACACCGTCAATCCAGATGCTTAAAATGGAACATTTTCAAGCATCAATATGTTTATCATAAGCTAATAGTATCTCTGTTAGGCATTTCATCGAACAACCTGCGAGCTTCAGTTAAGTCCTCAGCTTTCACTAAACCAGCAATCATCGAGTTCCAAGAAACACATTTTATTTCCCTGGCTTTAAGTGCAAATAGATATTATACATGTACAAAGTACAAGGTTGAGTTATGAAACAAAGGGACATGGTTTTGGTTGGAATTACAGAAGGAACCAATTTGAGTGGACATGACAAGTACCTAGATGGACACAGTTTTTGTCTTGCTTTTTTCTTTCCATGTTCATCTCCAAACAATTTCACGTTTCACTTCCCTTGTCCTAAATGGTGTAGTATAGAATCTGTACTGTGTAAAGAATTAAACTACATTTTCAAGTGAAAATAATGTTTGAATAAGTAGAGAACAATAGACGAATAAGAACTATAGAGCAACTGGGTTTGATTAGAATAACCTTAAACTTTGAAATAATCATCAAAACATAAACTTGGAGGAGGAGGCAGATGTCGACGACGATGAGTCCTTTTCCTTCTCCTTCTCGACTGTGGCATAAATGTGCTTCTTGCAGTACACTATGACCCTAGCGAGGATCGCTCTGGTGACATCAGGCAAAGGGATCTCGCTGTCAGCGCAGTCGTCCTCGATCATGTGCTTGATCGTCTGCGACGCCACGGCAACCGACTGCTTGATCTCAAAGGTCCCTCCGTTCGACGACTTGAGGATGATTTTCTTGGAGTCCAACATCGTGTCTCTGATTAGAAATCCCAAACCCTAGATTGTTTAGATTGCTGCGTGATTATGACGGGTCACCTTATAAAAGGATTGAGTGGGGGTTAGATTGTCGAGTAATAAACCATTAAGAGATGACAAAAATGAACACTAAAGGAGCTTTTGTAACTATAAAACAGACATTGAAGAAGAGACCTCACCAGTAATTTGAGAAGATAGGAAATTGGAAACAATAAGACATTTTAGAGGCAAAATTTTTGGCAAGAATATGAAGGCGGAGGAATGTCTAAGCTCTGGAAATGCAAGCACAAGTAGAAAGATAAGATACGAAATAAAGAAATAATTAAACAAAAGTGTAGGGAAAAGAAACCAATTTTGGGTGGGAAGAAGGCAGAGAGAAGAAACGCGTGAGAAGAATAAAAGGCAAACGTTTTTTGTGATATTTTATTCAACAAAACGCCACAGTTTTTATTTTGTAACGTTTTATTGATAAAACGTCGCAATAATTATTACAAATTTGTGACGTTTTCATAAAATGTCGTGAAAAATTTAAATTTTTTGTGACATTTTTTAAACGTCACAAAAAGTCTTCACAATTGGCGACGTTTTATCAATAAAATGTCACGAATTGTCTTGTTTTCTTGTAGTGTTTTTTGCTACGAGTTGCACACATATTCAAAAGAAATAGGCAACGATATTCCTACCATCAATAATTTTTTGGTATGTTTAATTTTCGTGGCTAAACATTATTAGCTACGATACTGGAAACACAGTTAAAAATTTTTAGCAACATTTTTTGTATCGTAGCTAGTAATTTTTAGCGATGAAACTGAAGCGTAGTCAAAAGTTATTAGTGACAATTTGATAAACATAGTCAAATCTTTTTAGCTACGTTTTGAAATTTTTGATATACATTATTGCTAAATATTTTATCATGTTAATTATAATTACTGATGATGTTTTTAATCCATGTTATTGTATGTAATATTTATATCTTTTGTTTTACAATTTATTATACAAAAAATAATAAAAATAATTAGAAATTAGAGGCAATATGTATAAACAATAAAATATCATTAAAAATTAATTACAAATGTTAACAAAAATACTTATGTACAAAATAAAAAATACATTTATTAGTTGAATAACTAAGACTCGTCGTCAAGGTCACTACTTACATAATTTGGGCCAAGTAATTTTTTGACCAACTTTCCAAGCTTGACCAACTTTTTTTCATTATGCTGTAAGTTTTGATCGTTATGGTTTAATTAAGTCTTAAGCGAATGATTCTCCCCTTAAAGATGGTCAACATATGTTAGTTTTGATGAGGATGAAGCAGTTAGCTTAAGCCCAAACCCAGGACCTTTGATGTAGGAGTATCTTGTACCAAGCACCTTATTGCAAATGTCATCTACATTTAGGCTTGTCAATGGGCCAAGCCGGCTTGGGATGAGTTAGCCTATGGCCCGGGCTTTTGCCTCTAAAAAAAACTTTCAAAACAACGTTGTTTTAGACAAAATGACGTCATTTTGGAAGTAATGGCCCAGCCTGTGACCCGTCCGACCTTGGCTCATGACTCGGCTGGGCGGACCATTGTCAGCCCATGGCCCGCCCAACCTGGGCCAAAATCGGGCCGGGCTATTTTTGACATGTCTATCTACATTAGGCTCATTTCTGTCAGACATTGATGTTTGCAACAACTCCTACATCTTATTCTAAAATTTTAAAAAAATAATATTCAATTCAAATATTATTAGTTAGTACTACATAAATAAATAAATTTAAATTTTAAACAAATTTTATACTTACATAATTATTGTACACTTCTTTAGAAATTCAGCCTTCACCTTTCTTATAGTACATTAGTTTGTAGAGTGAGATCCTATCACACTCTTCTTCATGTAGCTCCTTCTAACTCAATTTTATGAAAAAAATCAAAATACAATAAATAATATTGTACTTATTAATCTAATTATAACTTGTAAACAAATAACTTATATATTTATTTGGCACGACATCAAATGATTTGGAGCCTTGATTGTGAGGAGATTTTATTTTTTCCTTTGTTAACCTTGGCTTTCTCTATTTTTCCTTTGCTAACCTTGGCTTTCTCACATTTTTCCTAATTGAAGAAAAAAATAGTCATTAAATCATCTAATAAGATTAATGGAAGCAAATGTTAAGGGAAAGAGAACTAATACTGTTCCAATTTTCTAAAGAGATCCATTCCAGAACATGTCTCCTAGCCTCCTCATCAGAAGGAAGAGATTTGTAATATTTATGCAATCAATAACGATGACTGTTAGTATTTTACTTCAAAAGTGATATGACACAGTTTGAAACTTTAGGGTTGTCGGTATCGACGATATTAAGCTTCATCTTTTAACAAGTAAAAGTGTGATTAATCTTTAAATAATTAAAACAATATTGCATATAATTAAATAAATTGAAAAATTACCGAAACTTTGTCCAAAGCATTCTCTCGCAAGTTGTCTTCCTTCAACTATGTGGCATGCTAAGGCAAGGCAATTCAGTTCCGGCAATGACCCTCAACTCACTAAATAATTTTACCCATTAAACCTTATCTACATGATAACCTTGCAAGGTACCACTATGTACAGACAACTTGTTGTTCATTATAAAATTCATGTGTTGTAACTCATAATCTTTAGTTATACCTCTACCTCTTTTTCTGATGGTGGTATTGGAACTTAACAACAAATGAATAATGACAAGAAAATATGCATTAAACATGTAAATTTATATTTGAAAGTAAGTCTAATTATAGGTGTTAAAGATTAAAACAGTTGTAGAACCCTCAGCACTAGTTGAGGCAGATGGAGGTTGTTACTGATTGGCTTCATTGTTGGATGAAGTCGATTGTTGCTGTTGGCTAGGGTCTGATTGATGTAGTTTTTGTTGACTAAGGACAACTTCAATTGTAATATCCCATTTTCCCATATTATGGGAGCCCTAGATTTCTGTATATGAGAAATAACATTAAGAAAATAAGAAACGCATTACATTAAGGTGCATATCACTAACATAAGCATACACACACGGGATTATTGATTTTTGTACACATTACAAAGACTTTACATGCACTCAATTGACATATTTTAGGTATAAATGATTTTAAACGATTATGAGGTGAATTGTGATTTATTATGTCTTGAATTCTGATTTAGTGAATTATATTTATTAATTTAGAATTTTTAGTGAAAATTGGGAGATTTATGAAATTATGAATATTTTTGGACTCCAAAAATGCCAAGTGGCAAGACAGTTGATTTATGGTAGTAGAAATAAGTGATGAATGGCGATAGAAATAATAGACAAATGACATTAGGATTTAATGACAATGTCATAGAAAAATGGAGATAATTGGATGAGAAATTGAGTGACAATGGACTAATTATTAAGAATTATGTGGTAGTTCATGTTAATAGATAAATAGAAAATTTGATCAAGTGGTAAGTGTCACCAAGCATTTCTACCTTGCTAATTAAACCCACGACACTCTCAATTTGTATACCATCTTTCATTTTGTCTCTACAAGCTCATCTTCTTTATTTCCTTCTCTCTATTTACGATCTTCTCACCAACCCTCATCACGTTGATTTTTGTCAAAATCCTACACTAGCACTTCAAGATCCTTGTTGTCTTCTTCCTCTTTTTTACCAAAAAGCTAGCTTATTCCTCCTTAAATGATGATGATAGTGTAATGCTTGGGAGCTAACTTTGATATGATTTGAAGAAGCTTTGGAGCTAAAACAAATAAGAATCTTAATGATCTTTATGGGTTGTGTTAACTAGAAATGTTTTGATGATAGTTAGAGATAGATTAAAAATGTTGATGGAGTGGAAAATGCTGAAATGTAGATGAGAAAAATGGGTATATTTATGTCACGTTTTTGTGTATATGATGAGTAATAAATTATGAATTGTTATAGGGATGTTTTAGAGATAGAATGATCATGAAAATGGTGATGAATGAGTGTGCAAAAACGTTAATGAATGTTGATAAATGTATGGACATGTTTGATGTTCTGTTTTTGTGTTTATGATCAACAATATATTATAATTTGTTTTATAAATGTTTTTGAGTTGGAATGGAGGTGATTTTGATGAGGAAATGAAGTAGAAATGATAAACTAAGCATAAGATGGTTTGGATGTAACAATAAGAGTTGAAAATTTGGAAAATTGGAGGAAGAATTACTGGGATTTTCGGATTTTCATAACCCACAACCGTCGGAATGCACCCACGGTCGTGGGAAGTGCAGAAAGTTCTAAAATTGTTATGGTGGCTTAACCCACAATCGCGGGAATGCCTCCATGATTATGGGAAAGGCCATCAATGTGAGTTATTCTTCTTTTATGTGATGTTTGAAATAAAAAAAATGGTAAGGTACTTTCCTATGATGCATTTAGGCTTGAATGAAGCTTGAAATGAACTTAGTTTAATGATGGATTAAGTGATTAAATGTTGATATGTTCATGGTGATAATCAAGGTTATACTTAAGCATGGATGGTTGATATCAATGAAACAAAATCTGGAAAGTTAGAGATAATTATAGGAATGAATGTGTTCATAAAAATGCAAATATGATTCAAAGGAGATAAGTAAGGTATATTAAGTAAAGATGAATGAGGATTTAGATATTATGTGATCTTATAATGCTAAAATAATATTGATGAATATATGGTTGATGAACTTAGATTAATCAAATATATCTAGATATATCTAAATGATAATCTTTAGATGATCATGAGATGTGAATTAATAATACATACTTGGAAATAGTCATTGAGCATGCATTGTACATAACACATATACATATGTGTATGATTGGATATTTATAATAATAATATGTATAAACGTGTGTATAAATGTGTGTATTTCATGATATAGAAGCGCAAATCGAATGACCGCATCTAGACATTGTTGGGACATCAAGGCAATAGCTATTTAGAGTGTACTGTGAGTAACCTAGAACTTTCTCACTGGAATCAATCATGTTTGTTACATTCTTGATTATTGAATTGATACTTATATGAATATTATAATGTCAGACATTGATGGTTTAAGGAGTTTGATAATTAAGATTGTTTTGGAAGTGCTTCATTGAATGTGAATCTGAAAGCAATAATTGTACTCAACCAAGTTATTGAATGCTGGACTTTGGTCCAATGAAAAAGTGAAAAGTGAATGTGTGTACTTAATGAAAGTGATTGATTGTATATATATGAATTGATGCATTTCATTATGTGATATGCATGATCAGATAAAGGTAGTTATGACCAGAGTAGCCAATGAAAAAAGAGCTTAAATTTTAGAATGTGCATAAGAGCTGTAGGCTCAGTATGTAAAATGAGTCCGGTATCCACACTAGATATGGGATAGTTATCAATGAGCCCGGTATCTACAACAGATATGGGATAGTTAAAAAGGTGTTCGGTCACAACAAAGTAGTAATCAAAAGTGAGTCACATGTGCATTGCATATACATTTTGACATGTATGTTTTGAATAATTGAAAGGGTTTATTTGAACTCTTCTAAATGAGAAATGTGAAATAAGTGAACAAAATTGTATTTGATGCAATATGTTAATTAGGGAAGTGATGTTCATTATGTGATGATATAAATTGTTTGTTAATTTTGAATGTAAATTGTTTGTGTGAATTGATATGAGTGAGCACATCGAGGATCGTTCACTTAATGAGTTCTCAAAACTCATAAAAATTACAATGTGACTTTTCAGGTACGAGAAAGGAGACTTAGCTTCTAAGACAAATTAGAAGAAATCTAGTTATTGCTTTTGGACGTTAACAAATGGCTCAAAGGTCGATCAACTAAGACTAATGGGTTAGATAGAAAATCTTTTATATAGTTCTCATTTTATGTAGACTATTTTTAAAGAGCAGTGAACTCTTATAAGCTTTTGATACTGTATATAAATGGATTATAAATGAAAAGCTACAGCGTATTATGTTTTATTAGTGAAATGAAGAGTTTAGTCTTTTGAGTATTCATGTTTTAATTATGATGCCATATTGAGTGAATGTGATTGCTCTGACCCGCTGCTTTTATGGGACATGCTCCCAAATGTCCTCGAGATGTTCAGGGAGGTGTCCCCTAGAGGACTTGCATTACATCGATACTTGCCACCTTCTTTCCTTTGTTTTTAACAGGTGCCATTATATTGGATATCTATAACTCAAATATGAAAATTGCACATAAACATAAGTAAAATCTCAATAATTTTCATAAATATAACTTAAAACATCAACAATTGACATTAATATAAGTCAAACATCGACACTCCACATAAATATAACTCAAACATCAATAATCCACATAAATGTAATAATCTTGAATTGATGAAAAAATTACTTCAATCTTTACATAGGTTTGCAACGTAAGGTGGGGGACATAAAAGAAGCAAAAGATTTGAGTACCTTATCATCAAAATTGCTAATCAGAGAGTGAGAAATCTAAAGTAATTTCCATCTAAATTTTATGAAAACATCTTATCCTAATTAAAAGTAAACTTGTAAGATGGGGAGCTAATTGTTTAGTAGTAAAACATTTCGTAAACAGACATATGGCTCTATTTCTTGGTTTTTATATTTTACTAACTATTTAGTAATTAGAATTCTTCTAAGAATAAATTGCATTAGTAAGAGAAGAAATTTATTTTATATCTAAAATACTAAATATGTGAAGATTTGCTGTTGTTTAAAATTTATGTAGATCAAGTGATAAGGTGATACATACCTAAAGTGGACATATATTCATTACCAGATAATAGAACACCAATAACTCAAAGGTTCAAGTTATTCACCTCTCTACATAAAAAAATTCATTATTTATAGACATGTGTTAGATTATCCTAATATATTTTACATATTTAATGGCCTTACAAAAGGCAATAAAAGTTTACATGTCCAAATCTTTTCCCTTTTCTTATCTGAATAACCAAACTTTTTATTAACCAGAAAAGTAAAAGATAATGACAAATCTAAGAATAGGAGTAATGGTGCCTAAAGAAGAAGGAATCCAGATTTATAAAAAAGCAATCAGGTGTATTAATGAATTATTAAGTCCATAAAATAAAATAAAAAAGTTAATGACAGTGCACAAAACTATGCATAAATATCTCAGCATTACTTATGACATTATCTTTAACAACTTTCAGCTTTAGCCTGAACCAATTTCCCAATGCAAACGTAACAATTGTCCACAAATGAAATAGTCGCCAATTACTTAAAGAAATGTTAAGGACTATACAATCATAAGCGATCTTTCATCGAACACTTTATACGGATGATAAATTCTTCCCAAACTAACTAACAAAATTGTGTCTGTTCCCTTTCTTCACCAACATTAATACATTGAAACTAAAATCCAACCAATGACTTAAGCAAATGCAAACAACTAAAAGAAATTGAAAAAGCCATCCAACATCAAAACATTTAGCACCAACAATGCAAGCATAAGAAAAACCCAATAACAAAGATTCAACAACTTACCACAACCGACGATTCACTGAAGACGATGGAAATAAAAACAGAACATGGTGGACTTGCAAATTAAGAAGACATACTGACAAAAAATGGAAAAAAGGAAATAAAAACATGCAGGAGAGGCCAAAATATTTTTAGGTGGTCGGCTGCTTTAGGTTAAACATAAAAAAAAATGACGTTGTTTGCCGTTGAACAAATAACATTGTTTTTGCTTAATTTTTTACATGCTACAATGTTTGGCGAAGATTTCAAAAATCATTACCAATTGTTAAACAATAGTCGAATATTTGGCTACCAATTCACAAAATCATTGCAAATACTATACATTTATATACATTTTTATATTTCCTATTTTTTTGTGGCAGGGGGGTCAAGTGCTTTAGATTAAACATAATCAAAAATGAGGTCGTTTATTCAGCTTAATTTTTTCCTTCGCAAACATTTGGTGATGAGTTCACAAAACCATCGTCAATTATTAAACAGTAGCCAAATATTTGGCTAACAATTTACAAAAATCATCTCCAAATGTTAAATAGTTGCCAAATATTTGCCTAGCAATTTACAAAATCGTCGCCAATACTATACATTTATATACGTTTTTATATTTTTCTTAATTTTTAATATATCATTTCTATAAATTAGTACATAATTTATATAATATAAATACAATTTTGTGAGACCACATAAAATTTTAAAATCATATATATTAAAAGAGATTAATAAAAATTGTAAATAACATTTTGTTAGCTAAATTTATTTTTACATTTACAATCATTATGAATAATATTAAATTTGATCTTTGAAATGACTTTTTTGTTAATATATTTTTAGGCGTACAGTAGATTGTCAATAATATTAAATTTGATCTTTAAGAATATGATGCTAATAATTAATATTGGTTTCCATTTTTTACTATAATGTAGCTTTTTTAATTAAATTGCTATTATTATTATTATTATTATTATTATTATTATATATGGTAATTAATATAATGATATA
>JAOQML010000008.1:31765576-31776207 GCA_027568935.1 Erythroxylum urbanii
TCCTTTGCGTAGAAGTCCATAATGGCCCTATAAGCAGTGAGTCAATTCATGCCTAGGATAACATCTACTTCCTTTAATTGTAGTACAATTAAATCTGCCTCCAGTTTCGCCTGATCAATTCATATCAAGCACCTCTTGCAGACCTCTCCTATTACTGTGGTACTACCTATCGGTGTGCTCATCTCTAATCTATACCTCAATAGGTCTCTATCACAATGCAACCTAGATGTTATATGTGGTGCGATAAAGGAATGCATAGATCCAGGATCTAGCATTGTAAAAGCCTTAAAAGTAAATATAAGTAACACACCTACAATGACATCTGGAGAATCCTAGGCCTCTTGTCTGGTTATTGCAAACACTAGGGCCTGAGACTGCGGTTGGTTGCTTTATTCCTTAGTCCTGATAGTGGGACTCCCAGAGCTTATTCTGCCTTTACCACAGCCTCTCTGTCCAGATCCACTAGCTCAGCTCTACTGAACAGTAGTTTCAGTTACTCCTCCTCTCCTTCCAGGCTGTACCCCATACACAATAGAACAATCTCTGATCTGATGCTCAAATGAGCCACATCGAAGGCAAGCTCTAGATAGTTTCCAACATTCACCACTGTGTTTCTTCCCACAGTGCTCAAAATTTGATAGCTGACTCGACAATGCACCTCTTCCATTACCAGACTGTATGAAGCTACCCCACTGCCTGAACCCCAATTGTTTTAATCTAGTCATTAGTTTGAAAGGTCTATTCTGGCTCTTGCTAAACCTTCTGTCAGAATTGTCTTAAGATTCACTGGGCCTTTTCATTCTAGACTCTGATCTATATTCAGAATGACTGTCATTCAACAATTGCTCGATTCGAATCAAAGCAGTCCTTATTTCCAAAATACTACCCAAATTAGAAACGGCTAATCTCGTCCGAATCTCAATGTTCAACCCGTCTTTAAATCTCCTGCACTTATCTTCCTCAATGGGAATCAAGGTAGTAGCATAACTCAGCAGCTCATTAAACTTAATCTCATACTCAGCCAACGATAAACTGCCTTGCTTTAAATCTAGAAATTCTTTCATCTTTCTGTCCAGGTAGATTTTGGGCATGCAGTACTCCTTGAAGACTCTCAAAAAGTCTTCCCACCTCAAGCTACAAGGCCTGGTGGTACTGCCTGAAATAGTTTTCCACCATTGGTAGGCTGGGCCTTGTAGTAAGGAAACTATATAGTCGAACTTCTCATCCGAATCACAATCTATCTGATAAAAAATTCTCTCCGTTCTCTCTTGCCATCCCTCAGCCTCTGTAAGGTCTGTACTTCTGTAGAAGTCTACAATCCCCTGCTTCCACAGTTTATCGTACCTCCTTTCCCTTATTCAGAATCTTGGAACATTCTCTCTGGTCAAGACATAGAAGATTCCCTACTAGCTCCTACTGACTCTAGGTCATTTATGTCAACTGACCTTCTAACTTGATCACCTATGGAGGATGACCTATAATAGACAATAGCTTCAATTACTGTCCGTAATACAAATACATAATTCACTCTATGGTTCACCCATAACACACATTAACACATACAAATACCTAATTCACATTATTTCATTTTTGATGTAGCATCACAAAACACTTAGTACATGAGTTTTCACATTTTTCATTCAACTCAATTCAACATTTCATTGCAATCATTCAAATCATACAGTTCATGTGTATATGCAATGTTCATGAGATTTTTATTACTTTATTGTAACCGAGTTTCTTTTTCACTATCCCATATCCACTGTGAAAATCAGGCTCATTAATACTGTCCCATATCCATTGGAGATACAGGGCTCATTTTACATAGTGAGCTAGAGGCTCTTAGCACATTTTAAGCTTTAAGCTCTTTTTCACTGGCGACTCTGGTCATAACTTCCTTTATTTTTGATGCATTCATGTAATGAAATGCACTGTATGTATTCAATCATTGCTCTCAATCAATCACATTCACATTCTCTTTCTCATTCATATTTTTCTTCAGACCTAAGTCTGGAATTCAACAAAAGTGTTGAGAACATTTATTCCATCAAATTCATATACAATGAGCACTTCAAATAGTTTACATGCATCAAACACCTTGGACATTCAATGTCCAGAATTAGTATATTCACATCACATAATAATTCAATACATAGTTTAACAAACAAATAATCTAAGTGAGACCATCGTAGGTTACTTACAGTTTGGTCCAAATAGCTTATTGCCTTGAAACCTAGGTAATATCTGGATACAGTCGCTCTAATTGCTCCTCTATAAAATGCCAAAATATACATTTACCATTACTACTTTACACATTCACATGAATACTCAATCATTTGCACATGTATATAAGTCATGTATAATACATGTTCAATGATAATCTCATGTATATTTCCTTAACACACATTTCAAATTCAACTAACAACACCTTTCAATCATTATTTAATATCTAATACACTTCACTCACTTCAATCACTTCATTCATCATCAACTAGGATCATTTAAGATCTCATTAAGCCTAAATACCTTATATGGAAGCACTCTAGTATTGATTGGTTCATAATTCATTCTAAAGACAACTCTTTTCTTCCATAGGCCCTACTATGATCGTGGTGTCCCTGCCACGATCGTGACAGACACTTTTGGAGCTGGCCACAATAGTGACAGAAATTTTATTTTTTCAGGCCACGATCGTGACAGAAACTTTATTTTGTCAGGCCACGATCGTGGGGTAAGGCCACGATCGTCCCCTGCACTTTTTTCCTTTACTCACATGAATTCATCACATATGTCCTAACATCAATTTCACACCAACTTTCCATAATTCACTACCTCTAATACAACTTCATTCCACACTAATTCAACTTCCAATTTGACTGCATTAAACTCTTAATCCTCTAATCATTTAATTCACCATTTCCAACTTAATCTTATCATTCATAAAAATCATATCTTTTTCCACACTAAATCTTATTCATAATGCATCAAGCAATTCTTTTTTCCACAGATCGTCACTTAGGATTCATACTCTCTTCATTCTTACCTCAATTTCAGTTCAATTTCATCTACACACAATTCAAAACCCATGATTATCACAACCATTAAAAACATAACCTATTTATATACACTTTCATCAACAATTTTTTGTACATTTTCTACTTCATTAACACCTTCATTTTAACCCTAACTATCACTTTAATTCATTTCAATTCAAAACACCATAGTACTCCCTTTTATTATCCCTAAACTTATAATTTACCATTCATCAAAACATAAAAGTAAGACATAACTCTGTTTACCTCTTCCTCTACACACAAATCATCATACTTCAAACTTCCTTTTTCATAATTATTCATCTCTTAACTCATTATCATAATTGCTTTATTAACCAAACAATTTATGAATAACATTAACTCACTACAATTTAGAACATGATCTCTTTATTATTAATACACCCACGTATCACATATAAAATTCATAATCAATTACCAATCTCAAATTTCTCATCATACATGTTTCATTTAACATTATCCATGAAGATTAAAGCATAACTTACTTGATAAAAACTTCAAACTCTTCAAGATCTCACTTAACCCTAGCTTTCCTCTCTCACTTGTGCATCATCATTCAAAGGTGGTAGGGTTTAGTGGGAAATGAAAGAGAGAGCAAGATGGGAGTACCAAGTGGAAGATGAGGGCTAGATTCAACGTTAATGGAAGTTGGTGAATCAAAATTGTGAAAGAGGAGAAGAAGAGAAAGCCATAAAGAAGGTGAAAACAAGAGTCAAAAATGAAAAACTATTGGGAAAGTGTCTTGCAATGGGAAAAATCGTGAGAGATGAGTGGTGAGTGGTAGTGACACTTGTCACTGCCACTTGTCAATCTATCATGGTCCCTTTTGGACCCTTTTTGATAACTAGTCTATTTGTCTCCGATTTCTACTCCAATTGTCTCCCTAATTTCAACGAAACTTGGCAACAAATCCTAAAGTCATTTATCAAAATTCCCATTGTAATTTGACTCTCATTTCTACTACCATAAACCAATTGTCTTGCCACTTGATATTTTTTCTAGTCCAAAAATTCCCCAAAAATTCAAGAATTTTCTAAATTTCACCAAAAATTCTAAGTTAATACCTATACAAACCAATTCAAATTTCAATACATATAAACAACAATTCATATCAAAAGTCATATTTATAAATCAATTATACCCAAAAAATGTCAATGAATGCATGTACATTCATTTTAAGGTGTGCAAACATTAATATTCACATATATGTGTATGCCATATTATGCATGAACATGAAATTCACTTTCTAACTTCTCAATAATCTCTCATGTACGGTATTCTAGGTTTCTAACCCTTAACATGGGGTAGCAGTATGTTACACAACAATGAACATATTTCAAATTTAGTTATTCTTGTTGAAGTAGCACAAGAGTAGAAGATAGTAACCATACCAGATTTTATGCAACAACCTCCTATTCTAGATCTTAACCAAGCCGAGACTTCCACTTCAAACCTTGTGTCACCTGGGTATACTCTTCCTCAAGCTGTAGAAACAAACAATAACAAAACCTCACCTGCTCCTCCTATTGTTGCCCCATCTATATCTGAGATAGATGATCCATTGAATTCTATATAAGATGTGAATGAAGATGATTCAACTGTGCTGGACCCTGTTTCTGGAGCCCAACTATCCAAATGTCATGAAAGCGTGACCGTGTGAATTACCCTATAGGTTATTTTCGATAGGATCTCTCTAGCCAAAACTAGCTCCGACAGTGGAATCACAAATTGACTTCTTCAGAACAATTGCAGTTTCATGTCTCTAATTTATTTTGAAACAATAATCGTCTCATTCGAAGCTCTGCAGGTCAAGATATGATTAAAATATCAAAGTATGTTTGGTAAAACAATCAATTCATGCTCTTTCAATCGTTTCCCTCTCTTTCTCTCCATAAATATTTTTCGAATCAACCCCAATGGATACCAAAATTCTATGGAGATGTAGAAAAATATTTTAGGAATCTATTAGTTCAATAATCACTTCATTTGGAGATCAGGTGATGAAGTTATGGCCAAAAGAGTCAAACCTGATTATGTCCTCAATCATATTATACCTATCTTGGGACAATTGGCATAACTTTCACTAGAGATATTGGATTTTGGTTGTTTTAGGATGGTTTCAAAGACGACTTCTATATATATAACTTTCATGAAGACCTTGAAGAAACATTTTGTCATCTAGAGGGTCAAAATCGCTTCGTCTAACGCTTCATCTAACGCTTTGTCTGGTACCTATGCTTCCTATAAAGGCCATATCTTTTGCGTCCGAGGACCAAAAATTCCAAACTTTATATAGTTAGAAAGCTAAGAAAAAGATATAAAATGTTTGTAAAGGCCTTGTAGAAAAATTTTGTCATCTATAGGGTCAAAATTGCTTCGTCTAGTGTTTCATTTGGTACCTATGCTTCATCTGGTGCTTCGTCTGAAGGCCATATCTATGGCGTTCGAAGTCCAAAAATTCCAAACTTTATATCGTTGGAAAGCTAAAAAAAATATACAATTTTAAGAAAACAACTCTATCTAATTCAGCCTAGATCAATACAGATTTGCCATAGAAGTCAGAACATAAAATTTTACCCTTATGAATGTTTGAAAATGCAATCTACAAACTTTGAGAGTCAAGAGCAAAAACATAATCACATTTCATTATCATCAAAAGATAAGAGTTTTGCAAAGCTTTAATGGGCATTTCAAGCCACAATACATCATAATCCAAACATACATAATTTACACAAAATAGAATTGCTCAAAATGGAACTAAAGCCTTGTTTTACAAAAACTAACTTAAAATACAAAATAAGCATAATCTAGAGTAATGCCCTTATGATCACTTGATCTCTTGCTTGTCGCCTGAAAATGGGATAGAATAGGGGTAAGCTTAAAGCTTGTGGGTAACAATTTTATAACCGATAACAAGCAAAACCATCAAAAAATTAACAATGCATCATGAAACACATATTTCCACATTCTTAATTTATCAAACACTTTATAAGCAACCTAAATCATGCATTCAATAAAAGTTTCAACATATAAGCACATCAAAATGGTTTGGGAGGTCCATAAGCAGAGCAAGCTAACACATTTCCATGAAATGGTCCTGTGTAGTCATGAACAAAACGAACTAACACAATCCTACATAGTGGCTTTGTGTAGCCGTAAACATAAGGAAGTCCCTAAAGGAGCTCCATGCCACTTACGAGTAGGCGGGAGAAGCATTTAGCAAAGTGCACTTGACATACAGAATGGACCTGACCAAACCCACATAACATGTATTTCATAACTTGTAAACTTGTTGTCCAAAATGGCACTTTTTTCGAAAAGTGATTTTATAGACATAGTAAAAAAATTCATTTTCGTATTCTTTTCATAAATCAACACAATATTCACATACCAAACACATAGCACTTTCTTAAAGCATTCAAAGAGCAATAAATGCACATTTATAATACAATTGAAAAACATTTACTTTCTTGATTTTGAAGAAATATTAATGGCTTATTATTCAATTATAAAATGTAACCCACCTTGAATTCCTTGCTTAACAATTGCTCAAAAATACCTCTCTTCTAGCTCCTCTTGCCTCTCCTCTTGATTTCCTTCAATGTTGGCAAAAATCCCAATTCAATAGGAATCCAAATTGAGAACTCAAAAAGCACATTCACTAAAAATTGATTATAGAATACTTAAACCCATGCATTTTCGAAGCTTCATGAACCAAGATCCTTCCAAAAATCCAACAGGTTAAAATTGGGCTTACCTTGAATCTTCACCAAACAAAGATATGTTTGACTCAAATGGAAGCTCTTCTCTTCCTCTTTCTTTTTCCCTTCTTGAACAACTTCAAAATCACTCTTTAAAACTAAGAAAATTGGAAACTTAGTTTAGCTTTTTCTTCTTTTCTTCTTCTCCCACGACACTCTCTTCCCTCTTCTCTCTTATTTTCGTTTTTCAATTCATTCTCTCCTTCAATTCATGTTTTTCTCCACCTTAAGAGCAAGACTACACTTTCTTCTTCCCATTTTACCCTTAATGAGTGGTAAAAATCATCTTTGCCCTTGCTTTTATGCTTCATGATCTCTAAACTTAAGTGACATGCTAAAAATCCACTCAATTCATTCTTAATGCTCTAATTTCACTAACTAGTGAAATAAAATCCTACTAACATTGACATAAATAATTAAACTACAATAATGATTCTATCATGACCTCATAATTTATTTAAATCATGATTAATAACCCCATTCATTCTAAGGAAAAAATTAAAATTCATAGAATATCATACTTAACAAAAATATTTCTGGGGCTAACAAATTGTCACTTTCTAATCTGCAGTAAGAAGGAAATCTAAAAGGGCTAAGGGGAAAGGCCCTACTACTATCTCTATTTAATATGTCAATATTAGCTTGGAATGTTAGAGGAATAAGCCACCCTTCTAAGTTTCTCGCCTTAAAGGATTTTGTTTGGAGAGAAAAACCTCTCATTATAGGGTTGCTTGAAACTAAAATCAGGTTTGAGAACCTTGCTAAGTTACAAATTTTGGTCTTCCAATGGAAGCTCCTTTCCAATCATAGCCAACATGTTTATGGACATATCATTGTCTGTTATAATTCTTATTTGATAAAAGTGGGTCTATTGGAAGCAACTGAATAGGCCGTGCACTTTTACTTATTATTCATACAAGGGAACATCGAGATGAACGTATCTTTTGATTACACCAGTAACTTTGAATTCCAACAGGGAGACCTCTGGAATAATTGTTAACATCTCAGTAGTTTTAGCAGCATACCATAGTTGATTTGTGGTGATTTCAAACTCCACACTTTATGCCTTCGAAGCATAGGACCATATTAACCGCACCAATTTTGCAACTAAATTTCATGATTGTGTTGCTCATCTTGTTGTAACAGACCTCAACTTTTTCTGACATTCCTTCACTTGGTCAAATAAACAAAACTCATCTTGGTTCATTGGAAAAAATTTTAATCGTGCTTTCGTTAATGACCAATGGCTTCACACTTTTCCCAATAGTTTTTGCCAAATTTATGGACCCTCTATGTTTTGATCATACTCCCATTTTAGTCTTAAATTTGCTTCAATATTTTGTATAACGTCACCCATTTTGCTTTAACAATTTTCATGTTAGAGATCTAGTTTTTGTAGTGGCTTGTAGGAAAGGAGTCAACCTTTAGGTTATTGGCACCAAATAGTTCTATTATACCTAAAAATTATAGTTCACGAAAAATGAACTCAAGCTGTTGAATTCTTCCAAGGGGCCTACTGCCAATGTCATCATCTCCACCTGAGTCAAATTAGTCCAGTTGCAATCTATGCTTGCATCACAACCTAATGATCAACTATTGATTGAAAAAGAGAAGATCGCTCTCTTAAATTTCTTCCATGTAGTGAGCAATCACTCCTCACTTCTTCAACAGAGAGCTCGTATCCACTAGTTACAAGATGGGGACAACTGCTCCAATTTTTTTTCAATTCAATCTTAGCCATGAAAAATCACAACAAGATCTAGATATTCAAAAGGAAGCAATTAGATTTTTTTCCACTATTTTTAGCATTGGGAGTTTATCAATTATTTCACTCTCTATTATGCGTCAGCTTAATTTGCAAGAAATCTCTCCTATTGATTTTGATCTTATAACAAAACCAGTGGATGACGTTGAGATTGAGATGGTTGTTTTGGGTATGAATGGCAACAAAACCCCCAGACCAGATGGCTATAATGGATATTTTTTCCAGCAATCCTAGAATATCATTGATAGCTTTGTTAAAATGCCATCCACAAATGGTATCCTTCTCAAGGACATTCATAAAACCTTCTTATGCTTGGTCCCTAAAGGCTCTAATCCTTCCACTTTTGGGGACTTCTGCCCTATTTCTTGTATGATCTTTCTCCATAAAATAATCTCTAAAATTCTAGCCATAAGGTTGAAGAATGTGATTTCTCATCTGATAAATGAAATCCAAGGTGCTTTATTACTTGACAGATATATTAGTGATAATGTTCTCTTTGTATAAGAATTGTTGAAGGGATATTCTACCACCAACAACCCTCCCAATTACACATTGAAAATTGATTTCCATAAGGCTTTCAATAGCATCAGCTGGCAATTCTTGAGGACAATTGTGGCAACTCGCTCCCATCTGACACATGCCCGTGCATCCTTCGAAGCACATGCCTGACAGAAGCGGTGCGCCAACTACTTTACTTTCACATAACTAATGGAATCATAATTTGAAACCATAAATGTCATAATAATTAAACTTCAAATTCCTCATTTCATTTCACAAACAATATGTACATTGTAGCTTTACAAAGTCATCATATTTGTACAATGTTCATAACCTATCAAAGTCTACAGCTCTATCTATAAAATATGCTACATACATGAGGAATTATACAAAAATTTAATCTAAGTCCTTCAGTCTAGTTGATCGGCCTTTGAGCCATGACTTCAATCCAAAAGTAGTACTAGATCTCTTCTAAGCTGTCTTAGAAGCTATGTCGTCACTCTCAAACCTGAAAAGTCAACAATACAATTTGGTTGAGTTTTGTGAACTCAGTTAAGTAACCATCCTTGATGGTTCACCCATACCACATAACACATCAATTCAAGCAATCATATAAGTCACATAATTCACATTATTTCATTTATCAACATATAGCATCGCAATACACGTTGTACATAATTTTCACGTTTCTCATTCAACATAATTCAATATTACATTGCAATCATTCAAACATATGTCTAAATATCATGTGTATTTGCAATGTTCATGTGTTTCACGTTCATTTATTTCATTGTTATGACCGAGTGTCATTTTTACTATCCCGTATCTATTGTGACTACTAGGCCCATTAATACTGCCCCTTATCCGTTGGGGATACAGGGCTTATTTTACTTAGTGAGCCTTTAGCTCTTACCATAATCTAAGTTTTAAGCTCTTTTTCACTGGCAACTACGATCACAACTGCCTTTACAATTCATACAGTCATATAATGAAATGCATCATTCATATTCAATGATTACACTCATTCAGTCACATTCACACTCTTTCTTATTCACATTTGTCATCAGACTTTTAGTCCGGCATTCAACATTGAAGTTGAGGATAAATAGTCAATCATATTCACATTTAAGTAGCACTTCTAATACAATCTTGAATATAGAACTCCTCGGACAATCAATTGTCGTGAATCAACACAATCACATTCATATAATAATTCAATACAAAATGTAAACAACCAATAATTCAATGTGAGAACATCTTAGGTTACTCACAGTTTTCTCCCATTAGCTTATTGCCTAGAAGTCCTAGCAACGTCTGGAAGTAGTCACTCAATGTGCTCTTCTATAATAAGCAAACATATACAATTACCATTGCTACTTTGCAAATTCATATGAATACTTTATCATAAGCACATGTATATATATGTCATGTACAATGCATGTTCAATGACAAATTCCCAGGTATATTTCCTTAATACACATCTCAAAAATCAACTAATAACACCTTTTAATCATTCTTTAATCTCTAATATTCTTC
>JAOQML010000008.1:31795597-31821145 GCA_027568935.1 Erythroxylum urbanii
TTAATGAAATTAAACCAAAGTCTAGCCCATTTCTAAATGTTCATTTGGGCTTCTAATTAAAGTAAGCCCAACATTCAGTCATAGGCTTTAAAATCTTTATTTGTATTTCTTACTTTGCTTGATAACCTTCTTAGAAGCCAAATGGAGAATCTAATTGGACTTATATAATTCAAACTCCAATAAGCCCGGAAATAATTTAATATCATTAGAATTAATACTAGCTTATTAACCAAATGTCATTCCACTAAAGACAATTAGTTGAACTCTTAAATTATTAAATATTATGAGAACACATGTTTCAAATAAGATGTTTGATTGCAAGCTCTCATATGAACCATATTATAGCCATCCACACAATAAAAGGTAAAATTATGGTTTTACCTTTATGTTGATTTTTCTTTCTAGATCTCCCATTTACTCTATATGCTGATTAACACATAAGACCTCATCTTGGTGTTAAGACTTGATGGGTAGCTAGTCCATCAAACTACTGGCGCCAGTTTAATCACCAATCTCCATAAAACATCTAAAAGTGATGATATCACTATAAAATCTTTATTTGAGTGAATGATCCCTGATACATGTTTCAATTAATAATTGCAACATGCAGACACTGGATTGATACTATATAAAAATCCATTCCGATCATATCAAGAATTATAATGAAATATATATGAGTTCACCACTCATTAAGATTATGGTCCATAATAAAACAATGCTTAAATGTATGTTTTAAGATTAAGTAACAACCGACTTTTTTCTTTAAAACATACGCAATTCCAGATTCATTTAATATTGTCATTATCGATAGTCAACTACTATCATGATATAAAACTTATCATTCCCTTGAAGTAATCTCTTTTACTTACATAGAGATAAATCGCAACACTAAAGTCTAAACCATAATTAGGTGACCAACTTAATTATTCAACTGTGAATCAATTATTTTAGATTCTAACAATATACATGTTTCCTATACATCTTTATGTATATGTATATTACTTACAAAAGAATCTCGGTACCTTATGACTAGTTTTATTATGCTCATACATATAAAACCAAACTCTTTTGTTTTATTAGTAATAAATATTTTCATTACAAAAAGTAATTGGAAGAAAATTAAGTTATAAGTAAATAGACTTGCTTTCTAGGGCACTATATTTACATAACTCCAACACTTCAAACTAAATATGCAAGTTAATCGGGAGCTAAGTGCCAATTCAATTACCATTTTCAATTGTACACACAAATTAATAATTTCTTGGTTCTTCCGACTTTGTAGCTGTTCCTAAATACATTTTCATGAAAATAAGTCCAGTAGATTTTTATTAATAATACACCCTTTTTAAAAATATTTTAAAACACAAACTTGGTCTTTTTCTCGGAGGCAAACATTGGTGATAAATGTCGATCCGGTTACTCGACTAAGTCATTTATTAATAGCTTGGTTGAAATGTCATTACAGCCTTATGACGTGAAGGCACACATTTGTGATGCATGTCGATCTAATTACTCAACTATCGTCACATTTTCAATTAGCTATTAGCTCTATTCACAACCCGAAGGTTAGCGAAATAGTAATTTATTAACAGAACACACATTTTTTTATTGCCTACCTTGTTGTTTTTAGCTATTCGTTTTCATGAAAAATGCTAGTTAAGCTACTTAGGTTGAAGGGCCTCAAATCATGAATGAATGTGACAACCTAGAGGGTGCTAAATTTACACTAAGTTCTAATTAAGCTGTATATTTATCCAAAAACCCTAGTTCACTAATTTTGCTAGCTAATGATCATTCATAACCTACTAGATTATATTTAAAATCAAACACATTTCATTCATCGAAGTCATTGACACATTCAAACAGTTCGCACAATGCAACCTAATAACTATCATACAATATGCAAAATCACATTCAAAAGTATAGGCCTAGTTACACTAATTTTCATGTACCAACTTATCTTACCACTAGACATTTTCTTAATCCAAACATCCATTTTAACACCTCAATTCCTTAATAGTATTAATTAATTCCAACTCACTAAGTATGATCCATTAACCAAAATTCAAGATCAGGCCAAAATCAAAATATATACAATTCATGATCATATCATAATAGCTAATACATATACTTTCATGAATATGTAACATTTCAACTAGGGTATAATTTGGGGCCTTACAATTCTCTCCCGCTTAAAAAATTTTTTTCCTCTAAATTCATAACTATTAAGAATAGCTAAATGTATTGAGTTTTATGGTTAATTCTGACTCTCAAGTTGCTTCCTCGAGCCCATGGTGTTGCCAGAGTACTTTAACCAGAGGTATGTACTTATTTCTAAGTTGTCGGATTTCTCAGGCTAAAATAGACACAGGCCCTTCTTCATAAGTTAAATCCAATTGTACTTAAATTTCTTGCATAGGAATCTTTTGTGTATCATCATAATGGTATTTTCTCAACATGAAACATGAAACACATCATGCAACTTGGCCAATTTTTCAAGAAGAGCTAATTGATAAGCTACTGATTTGACTGTTTTAAGAATCTCATAAGGGCCAATATAATATGGGTTGAGCTTACTTTTCTTCCCAAATAGAAGTATGTGTTTCCATGGTGATACTTTCAGGAATACCTTATCACCTACCTGATACTTAGCATCTTTTCTTTTTAAATCGATATAGAACTTTTATCTATTACTGGCAGCTCTCAATCTTTTGTGAATAACTTGAACTTTCTCTTCAGTATATTTCACAATATCAGGCCCAATCATCTTTTTTTCACTTAATTATGTCCAACATACTAGAGTTCTACATCTCCTACCGTATAGGGCTTCATAAGGCGCCATGTCAATACTAGTTTGATAACTGTTGTTATAAGCAAACTCCATTAGAGAAAGATCGTTATCCTAACTTCATGGGAATTCTAATGCACAACCTCAAAGTATATCTTCCCATCTGAATAACCCGTTCAGATTATCCATCTCTCTGGGGATGGAAAGCGATACGAAACTTAACTTGAGTAACCAAAGCCTTTTATAGGCTTTTCCAGAACCTCGAAGTAAATCAAGGATCACGATCAGAAATAATAAATAGTGGCACCTCATGTAAACTCACTATCTCATTCACATATTGGTCTACAAACCTATCCAACAAATAATCAGGACGAACAGGCAGAAAGTGAGCAGACTTGGTGAACTTATTAACAATCACTTATACAACATCATGCTTCCTTTGAGTAAGGGGAAGTCCAGTGACAAAATCCATGGTAACATTATCCCGTTTCCAATGAGGAATCAAAATAGGATGTAGCAAACCAAATGGAACTTAGTGCTCAACTTTAACATCCTGACATGTCAAACATTTAGATAAATAATCCAGTACATCACATTTCATACCTAACCACCAGTAATGTTGCTTCAGATCCTGATACATCTTATTTCCACCGGGATGCATTGTAAAGACAGTATTATGGGCCTCAAACAATAACTTCCTCTTTAATTGATCATTAACTGGCGCACATAATCGATCTTTATAATACAAATCACCATCTCCTTTCACAGAAAAATCTGGTTGCTTTCTTTCCCGAGTAGTCAAAATACGTTGGTGCAACTTATCGTCATCTTTCTGAGCATCACAAATTTCTTGCCTCAAGGTAGGCCTAGCTTTCAATTGAGCTATTAAAACCTTATAAGACCCTCTTCACTTTTTTAACTCTGCTACACTGATAATGCTGAAATAGTCTTCCGACTTAAGGCATTAGCCACGACATTAGCCTTACTTGAATGGTAATCCACAATGGTTTCATAATCTTTAAATAGTTCTAACCAACATTGTTGTCTCAGATTAAGTTCCTTCTAAGTAAGCAGGTACTTCAAACTTTTTTGATTAGTAAATATCCTACGCTTTTCACCATACAGGTAGTGTCGCCATATTTTCAAAGCAGACACTATCACTGTAAGTTTAAGGTCATTTCTAGGGTAGTTTTGTTTGTGAGGCTTTAGTTACCTAGAGGCATATGCAACTGCCTTTCCATCCTGCATCAAAACACAACCCAAACCATTTCTAGATGCATCACTAAACATAACATATTCCTTACCAGAAGTGGGTTGAGCTAATACAGGAGCTTCAGTAAACATTCTTTTTAGTTGATCAAAACTAGTTTGACATTTAGCAGACCATTTATACTTCACTCCTTTTCATAGTAGTTTAATCAATGGGGATGTTATCACTAAGAATCCCTTCACAAATCCGTGATAGTAAACTACCAAACCAAGAAAACTTCTCACTTCTATCACACTTCGTGGTGGCTTCTAGTTAACAATTGCTTTAATCTTACTGGGATCAACTCTAATCCCTTGAGAAGAAACATGTCCTAGAAACTGAAGCCAAAAATCACACATACTCAGTTTAGCATACAACTGCTTTTCTTGTAGGGTTTGTAACACAACTCATAGATGCTCAATATGATTATGCTTATTCTTAGAATAGACTAGTACATCATCTATAAATACTGCCACAAATTAGTCTAAATAGGGCCTAAACAATCTATTCATCATATCCATGAATGTAGCTGGAGCATTAGTTATTTTGAATGGCATTACTAAGAATTCATAATGTCCATAACGGGTCCTAAATGTAGTCTTCGGAACATCCACATCCTTCACCCAAAGTTAATAGTATCCTGATCGCAGATCTATCTTTGAAAATACTCTTGCATCTTTAAATTAATCAAATAGATCTTCTATCCTTGGTAACTGATACTTATTCTTCACGGTGACTCAGTTCAGTTGTCTGTAATCAATTCACATTTGGAGAGTACCATCTTACTTCTTAACCAAAAAATCTGGTGCTCCCTAGTGTGAGACACTGAGTCGAATGAACCCTTATCCAGTAGCTTTTACAACTAAACCTCTAACTTCTTCAATTCAGTAATAGCCATTCCGTACGATGCTCTGGATATGAGAGTAGTGCTAGGTATAACTTTAATAGATAACTCTACTTCCCTTTTAGGAGCGAGTCCGGGTAGCTCTTTAGGAAACACGTCTAGAAATTCACTTACCACTGGAATATCTTACAGTTTAACACTCTCTTTCTCGTAATGACTTCAAGTGCATCCTGATCATCATGAGCTTTCAAAGCATAAGCTTGAGTTGTAGTAGATGGTGCAGCAAGTCGATCAATAGCTTCTGATATAGTACTTGGATTAGGTCTAATCTGTTCAAATCCTCCACAATCTTTACCATGTCTTCTAGTTCCAGTAGATGTATGAGAAACCTCTCTACTAGCTTGTGATGTCTGAGGCTGTCTTATAGGACAATTGGATATTAAATGCTCAGTGCTACCAAATCGATAACATGTAACCCTGGCTCTCCAACAAGTACCCCAATAATGTTTAAAGCAATGAGGGCACTTTAGAGCACCATAACCTCGACCCACAGAAGAACCCCTACCGAAATCAGTTGATAAGGGAAAGTCTTGTTGCCTTCTCTTAGTTATAGATCTCTGAGTAAATTCTTAAGCAATGGAGGCACCTTCACGACTTCTCTTGCCCAAAGACTGACCTCCTCTAATAAAACTTCTCTGACTTCTCTATCTTCATGGAAGCTTGTACTAGCTGATAGTAACTCACTTACTGCAAGAGAGTAATTGCCGCCATATGCTCTTTGATTAATTAAATTCTCTATTGTGCTCAGCATCAAATAGGTTTCTCTATTGCAGGTTCAGAAAGTGCTTCTTCTTATCCTTCCTATAGGCTTCTGACACATACTTAGCTTTAAACTCTTAGGAAAAGAAATCCCAAGTTATAAGCCCCAATAACTAAGGATATCTCAGAACAAACTTTCACTAGTCATAGGTTGCTCGTTGAAGAAGAAGACAACACAGTGTACCATCTGTTCAAGTGGGCAATACCCTCTTCACTTTTTCTAATAAAAATGCCTCCTTTTCAGACTCCTCTAGAGATGTTCCAGTAAATTCCTCAGCTTTATACTTTCGTAATTGATCAATCAGAAATTTGGGAGTGGTCTTACAATGTAATAACGTCATCGTATCTTATGACGGCTTAACCAAAGCCTCCCCCAGAGTTGGAGGTGGAGGAGGTGGCATTTCAGCTTCACCTCGATTGACCCCAAAGAGTCTAGGTATAGATGGACGAGATTGCACAGGATTATTACTCTATAGAGCCTTGTCAATGGCTTCAAAGATCTTACCACACTCAAATCTAAAATCAAAATATGGGATAATCTGAATTAGGCCAAACACAACTCTTATATCTAAGTGGAAGCAATAATTAAGCACCGGGTAAACCAGAAGCACATAAATCATGCTTTGATACCAAACGATGCAACACCCACTTACCCCTTAGAAGGATATGCAAATGTCGTACAAAACACAATTAAAACATGTCAAACACTTCTAGAAACTCAAGCTAACATACATTACATATCATTAGATGTTGTTGTAAACAAAACATATCAAACATATTGTACTATTCTAAAAACATGCCATAAGTTCCAAATCCATCATGTATTAAGGTTATTACAAAGAATTAAACAAAACACAAAATAAAATATGACTCATTACATTGAAATACAGCTTAAACTTAAACACAAATATACATTTCCAAAATAAAACACATCCTTCTTTAGTCCTGTGGTTGTCCCAGCCTTAGGTCTTCTTATCAGAACCTATATGGAGACAAAACAACTGTGCTAAACATATAACTTAGTAGGGAATAACTAAACAAGATATAATCTGATGATTGTTTCTAACAATTGTCTAGGATTTACATGCACTAAATCATGTCAAATCATATATAACCTTCAATTATTCAAATTAAAGAACAATCTAATATTATTTGTATCAAAACAAAATATAACATATTAAAACAAGATATACTTGTTTCATAACAAAATTTACAAGTATCTGAACAGAATATCATAAGAACAAAATAGAATTTTAGGTATTAGAACTGAAATTAGCTTGTATCAGAATTGAACATATATCAGAACACAAAATAAGTTAGCCTGCTAATCTTTTTACAGAAGTGGGTAACGGGACCACAATAGAAGATACATGTAGTTGGTATCAGAGAACGGGAGAGACTTATGCCTCAGTAACATAACACACCAAAGGTTGAATATCAGGAGACACCAGGTGTCAAAATTAGGAGACCCCGAAGTGTCACAGCTGCAGCTGCAGTCCCTTCTAGGCATGCCTATTTGCCCATGACTAACACTTGGCAATTTTAAAACAAACCATTTTAGGTTTCAAAATCACATGTAAAAGATGTAGTTCATAACATATGTCTTTATTCCACTTTCCTCAAACTGAACATATACATGCACATCACAATCAAACTTAACATACTTTATAAGCGTAAACATTTGCAATAATGTACCATTAAATGTGTTATCTATTTACACATTACATGTAATTACATAAATTTTCAATTCATAAACAATCATATTCAATTCACATCACATAACCCCTTTGAAATACATTTGTATTCCTAAGGACACATTCATCCTTGAACACACCATACATTTCAACATTAGACACATTATCCACCAACCACACATTCTTTAAGTAATTACCTCAATTAACAATCCATAACTAAATTAACTTTTACTCAATTAATCTAACATCATCTAGGTTCATTTTTAACCTCAATTAATTTCAATTAAAGAAAATTAGAGTGACTTGTTATCATGTGATTAAACAAGTGTAAAAAATAGAATTTACCATGTCTAAACCTTACTCACGATCATGGGGTACCTCCCCGCGATCGTGACAGAAGCTACTACATTTGCCCATGGCTGTGGGATGGGTGTCACGATCATAGCCTACCCTTTTCCTGCACATTTCTAGATTCTCACACTTTGATACTAAATTCAAAACACCTTTATAATAGTCCATTAGTTATACCTTAATTATACACTAATTATACTTTAATTCCTTGTCAAAATCTTCTTTAATTCTAGCTCAAACTTATTTAATTGACAACTCACAATTCATGTCTTTCATGCATCAAAACCAAATCAAAATTTGCCATACCATAATTATTTTTCAAGCACTCAATTATCAACATCATAACACATATTTCATCCCAATTCAATTATCATAAAACTTGTATTAATACATGCTATCAAGTTTAGAATTCCCTTACCTTTTAACTTCTAATTTCAACTTTAAAGAACTAGCTAATCAATCCCTTCCAAGTAACCAACACACATCCAAAATGAAGATCTTCGCACCAAGAAAGTAGTATAGAAGATAACATAATCTACTTCCTTAATGTAGTATCTAGCAAGGATTGTAAGTGCTGATAATCCAAATTGAAGCAAAAATCTAGAAGTAGTGAGTGTAAGAGAGAGTGTTAGTGGAGAGGTGCAAAGTAAAAAGAGAAGGTTGAAACATTAAGAACGAAGGATGATTCACCACTTACCTAATTCTTTAGATGCTTGGTGTTCTTAATTTAATCAAGCCATATGTCATATAATAGTTGTGTAATTGCATGTGTTTTAGGGTTGAATTTTTTATTTATTTCGTGTGAATTTGAGTGGTGTGTGTGCATTTAGGGTGTAATTATGTTAGTTTGTGTCTTTTAGTGTTTTTATGGGTTAGATTAAGTCTTTAATGTTATATTTTTTGAGGTGCCGTGGTGCGTTTGTTAGTGTTTCAGGATAAACAGGGAAGAACGACAAAGATTTGAGGAGTTTCGGCCCAAAGTCATAGGCCACGATCGTGAAAGAAAGGTAAAACAGCAAGGCACGATCGAGCTAATGGAAAAACTCAAATTTTGCGAGATTTTGTGGATCGTTTCAACCCCGACTTTAACCTAAGGCTTCCACAGAATAAATAGAACATGATATGATAACCATAAAGGAGTTTTTGGAGAGTCTAAATTGAGAGCTTTCATGCCAATCACATTCTAGAAACTTTTGAGAGTTTTTGAGAGAATAAGGAAGGTGATGAAGGAAGAGAGACAAGGAGGAGAAGCTTGACACGACGTACTTCCCAGAATAGGTAGTTTCCCACAGCCCCTGCCTCCACAATCCGTTCTGACAATAGTTTTTATATTTATTTCAATTTTATTTATGTTTGAAATTGAGATATTTAGTGAAATCACTGTTGTTGAGTGTTGATTATTGTCTATACTCACCTTCGGGCTTTTAATTCTTGATATTAATAAGTTTAATTGGTTGTGTTTCTTTTGATTTAATTGTGATTCAAATTCCTGTTCTTAATAATTCAGCAATAAACTAAGAGGGTGAGCTGAGTGAAAATAATCAATTTAGGCTAACGAGAGTTAAATTAATTGATAGGTAAAGGATTGGATCAAACCAGTAGAGTCATGTAACGAGAGATTGAGCATAGATTCCCAATAGGTTAATAGACAACTTAAAACTAATTTAGGTTTTGGGTCAATCTCGAATCGAGAGATCACAATTCCATAATTTAAATTAGGAATCATCAATTAGGGTTAAGAATTATAACTTGAGAGAGAGTAATTCACCCTAGGACCGTCTAGACTCATTAAATCAAGAATTGAACAACTGATTAGGTTTTTGTCAATTTCAAATTGAATCCCCGTTTCTCTCACTTGATAGTTTCTAGGTTAGTATTGGGATTAGGTTGTGTGATTTGTTATCGTATTTAGATTTCTTCAACTCAATTCTTAAATTAATTGTTTGATTTATTTATTTTCTACACTATTTCATTTCTTTTCAATTATTGTAGTTAGTACGACCTTAGATTTTGGGAGTAGATTAGGCTTGCTAGTAAGATCGATGCCCTAGGTGCTATGCGAATGATCCATACACTTGTAAAATTTACCAAGGTTATAAATATTAAAACTTAGCACATGTAACCTTGCAAACAAGTTTTTGGTGTCGTTATCGAGGAAGGCAACATTTAGTCTATCGTTTAAGTCATTAGTTTAGATTTGAATTTTTATTTTTATTTTCGTTTCGTTTGTTTTATTTTAGAATCATGCTCTTATATGAACACAAGAGTTACAAGAGGTTTGAGTCATGCAGCTGAAACGATAGATTTATATATAACGTGATTAAAACGAACCTTGAGGAAAGCTTGGCCAGAGGAAGAAGAAGAGATTAAGAAATCACAAATGAATGAGGAATTTTAAAGAAATATGGATCAGGAAGTTAACCCTGGAAAGCAACAACAAAGGACCCTCATGGACTTCATAAGGCCAGGGTTTAACCCAGCAAACCAAGGAGTGGCTAGATCACCTGTTCAAGCAGTCTCATTCGAAATCAAGCCAGCCCTCACGTATATACTTTAACAAAACATCCAATTTTATGGACTGGTGAATGAATATCTGAACACACCCATCGTTAGTTTCCTCAAGATCTGTGATACTTTCCAGTATCACCAGATGTTAGAGGATGCTATTAAGATTAGGTTGTTCATTTTTACACGTAGAGATAGAGCGAAGGGGTTGTACCACTCACTGAGCCCAGCAAACATTACGACGTGGGAGCAGCTTGTACGTGCCTTCCTAAATAAATACTTCTTGTTAATGAAGAGCACAAAAATCATAAAGGAAATTACCAATTTCCAATATGGTGATGGGGAATCGATTTATAAAACGTGGGAGCATTGTAAAGACCTACAGAGGAGATGCCCACACCATAACCTACCAAAGGAATTCCTCCTGCAGACATTCTACAACGAAGTAAACCCACCTACTAGAGGCATTATCAATGCAGTGTTAGGGAGATCTTTGATGTGGGAGATGGTCGATGAAGCAGAGGAGTTAATTGAAGAGATGGCAAGTAATAGCTACTTATGGGTAAGTGAGAGAAGTAGGCAACTTACTACCTTTAGAGAGCAGAAGGGAGTTGTTACAGTCAATCAGAAGACGGAGATGCAAGCTAAGATCGACAATCTGACACGACAACTCAGCAATATGAAGGCGTCATCTTCCGCTCTGGTTAAGGTCACACAAGTGAAGTGTGAGTTATGTGGTCAAGTAGATCATAATACTGTGGACTACTACCTGATGAGAGAGAATAATTAGGAGCAATTGAATTACATGGGGGCATAATTTAGATGAGGAGGGGGTAATAATCCCTACTCCAACACATACAATCCTAGGTGGAAGAATCACCGCAACTTTCCTTGTCGAACAATAATAATGGAGGGAAGTTTAGGACTTAAGGGCAATCGAGTTTCCAATAAGATAAAGCAAGCTCACTGGAAGCCAAGTTGGACAAAATTCTAGATAAGCTTGGAACTTTTGATAATGCCTAAAAGAAGTTGGAAGATAAATTTGAGCAAGTCACTAAGAGTCATGCGTCTTCCATTCACAATCTAGAGGCCCAAGTGAGTCAACTAATAAATGTCTTTTCTATGTGGAATCTTGGAAATGTTCCTAACACTTAAGGAAAAAAATCAAGGGAGCAACTAAAGGTTATCGCACTTCGAAGTGGGAAGGAAATTAAACCACCCACAAGAACAATAGAGGAGCCTGTCAAGCTAGTCAAGAAAGATCAAGAAAATAAGAAGGGAGTGGATATGAGTGAGTATCCTCCTTATGTTGCACCTCCACCATACCAGCCTAAGATCCCTTTCCCTTAATGACTAAAAAAGAAGTTGGATTATCAATTTGCAAAGTTTGTTGAGAAGCTAAGGACACTACAGATAAATCTCTCGTTTGTTGAGGCATTAGAAAATATTCCTAAATACACAAAATTTTTAAACGACATTTTACTAAAGAAGCATACTTGGGATCGCAATCAGATAGTAGCCCTAAATACTATTTGCAGCTCTATAGTCACCAACCAAATGCCTTCAAAATTAAAAGACACAGAAAGTTTCACAATACCTTGTGTGGTTGGTGAACTAAAATTTACGAAGTGTTTATGTGATCTGGGAACTAGCATCAATCTTATGCCTTTATCTATATTCAGGAAGTTGGGACTTGGAGAGGTCAAGCCTACATCAATGTTAATTTAATTGGTTGATCAATCCATTAAAAGGCCATTAGGAATAGTGGAAGATGTTTTGATGTGGGCAAATAAATTCATTATTCTCGTAGATTTTGTGGTTCTGGATTTTGAAGAGGATAAAAACTGTCCATTGATCTTAGGTCGACCATTTATGAACACCGAAAAGGCCATAATTGATGTTCACGAAGCTAAATTGACACTTCGAATAGGCGAAGATCAGGTCAAATTCAATATGAAAAAGGCCTTAAAGAATCCGACAACGAGTAGCACAAGCATGAAAGTTGAAATCATCGATCAAAGTTTATGAGAATAAGTTGAGAGCTGCATAGCAGAAGTGTAGTCAGTGGAAATAAAAGTTGAAAATGAACACCAAATTTTTGAATCTAAAGAGGATGATGAGATGGAGGAGCTAGATGTTCCAGTACATAAAGACAAATTAGTTCGAACCAGAGCGCCCATTCCACCATGTTCAGAGAAACCTTCGACATTAGAGCTCAAGCCTTTACCTACACACCTCAGGTACATCTTTTTTAAACTCTACCTATAATAATTTCCAACCAATTGAGCAAAAAACAAGAAAGTAAGGTGGTGGAAATTGTGAGGAAGTGAATAAAATCCATTGGATGGAAAATTGATGACGTTCAAGGAATAAGCCTAAATGTCTACACGCACCGAATAAACTTAGGGGAAGGATGTAGAACGGTGCAAAGGTGTCAACGGAGACTAAACCCTAACATGAAGGAGGTGGTCAAGAAAGAGATCATAAAACTCCTAGATGCACGGATAATTTATCCCATCTCTGATAGTGAATTGGTTAACCCAATGTAATGCGTACCAAAGAAGGGAGGAATGACGGTGATTGAGGGTGAAAGTGGAGAAGTAATTTTATTCATAACGGTCACTGGGTGGAGAGTAGGTATAGATTATTATAAAATCAACTCAGTGACTAAGAAAGATCACTTCCCTCTCTCATTTATAGAACAAATGATTGAACGGGTAGTTGGCCATTCATTTTATTGCTTCTTAGATAGATATTCGGGCTATAATCAAAATTTTCATCTACCCTGATGATTAAGAGAAAACCACATTCACTTGTCCCTATGGAACCTTTGCATTCAAACCGATGCCTTTCGGACTTTGCAATGCTCCAGTAACATTTCAGAGGTGCATGATATCAATATTCGCTAACATGATAGAGGACATAATGGAGGTGTTCATGGATGACTTTTCAATCTTTGGAGATTCCTTTGATTCATGTCTAACTAATTTGGATAAAGTTCTTTAAAGATGTGAAAAATCATACTTAGTACGAAATTGGGAGAAATGTCACTTCATAGTGCAGGAAAGGATCGTTCTTGGACATAAGATCTCATATCAAGGATTCAAAGTTGACAGAGCAAAAATGGAGGTAATAGAAAAACTTCCACCCTCTAGCAATGTCAAAGGAGTGAGAGGATTTTTAGGCCATACAGGATTCTACCGGTAATTCATTAAGGATTTTTTACAAATTGCATAACCTTTGACTAACCTCTTAGTTAAAGATGTGCCCTTCGTGTTTGATGATAAGTCTATGTCTGTGTTCAACACTTTAAAAGGGGAATTAATATCATCGCCAATTCTATCACCACCAGACTGGATACTTTCATTCAAAGTTATGTGAGATGCGAGTGACCAAGCCATAGGTTTCGTGTTGGGCCAAAGGAAAGATAAAAATTGCATACAATCTACTATACCAGTAAAACTCTTGCAGGACCCCAACTGAGCTATACTACTACAGAAAAGGAGTTACTCACAATAGTATACGCAAGTGATAAGTTCTGACTATACCTTTTGGGTTCAAAGGTAATTGTATTTATTGACTACACGGCACTAAAATACCTTTTCAACAAGAAGGATGCAAAACCAAGGCTTATTAGATGGGTGTTACTTTTACAAGAATTTGATTTAGAGGTGAGAGATAAAAAGGGAGCATAAAATGTAGTTGCAGATCATTTATCTAGATGTGAGGGAGGGAAATGCAAGCCAAGTAAAGACATTAACAAAAATTTCCTCGATGAAACTTTGATGTTACTCGAGAGCTTAACTACTCCATGGTTTGTTGATATCACTAATTATGTTGCCAGTGGTAATTTCCCATAAGATCTCTCGCATCAACAGAGGAACAAAGTTTTGCATGACTGTAATTGATACATATAGGATGAGCTAACCTTATATAGAGTCTGTGCTGATGGATTAATGTGACATTGTGTTCCAGACGAGAAAATGTTAGACATCCTTAAACAATGTCATGAAGGGCAGTACGCTGGGCATTATAGGGCTAACAAAAAGGCAACTCGAATACTAAAGAGTGGATTTTGTTGTCCGCAGTTGTTTGAGGATTCACAGACCTATATGGGACAATGTGATTGATGTAAGAGGATAGGTAACATCTTTAAGAGGGACAAAATGTCGTTATCTAGCATTCAAGAGGTAAAGGTTTTAGATGTCTTAAGCATTAATTTTGTGGGTCCATTCCCATCGTTAATGGAGAACATGTACATTCTAGTGGGAGTTGATTATATTTCACATTGGGCTGAAGCAATAGCATCTCCAACCAATGATGGGAAAGTTATGCAAAATTCATTAAATGACTATTTAACTAGTTTGGAGTGCAACGTACAATAATAAGTGATGAAGGCGTAAATTTTTGTAACAAATCTTTGGATACTCTCTTAAAAAGATATGGAGTGCACCACTGAGTTGTTACACCTTACCATCTGTAGACTAGTGGCCAAGTGGAAGTTGTTAACTGAGAGCCACAATGAATCCTAAAAAAGACATTGAACAATTATCAGAAGGATTAGGTAGCTAAGTTAGATGATGCTTTGTGGGCCTATAGGAAAGCGTTTAAAACACCCATTGGAACAACTCCTTACAGACTCTTCTACAGGAAAGCTTGTCATTTACCGATCAAATTAAAACATAGAGCATACTGGGTAATTAAAGCATTAAATTTCGAATGGAAGCAAGCCGACATTAAGAGACTTCTACAAATGGACGAGCTTGAAGAATTTCATTTTAATGCTTATGAGAACGCTAAACTTTATAAGGAAAAAGTTAAAACATGGCACGATGCTCGCCTCAAGCAAAAGGAATTCAAAGTAGGAGACACTGTTCTACTATATAATTCCCAGTTGAGACTATTTCTAAGAAAGTTGAAGTCTAGATGGAGTGGACCATTTACAATCATTTAAGTCTTTGATCATGGAGTTCTCAAATTGGAAATTGCTAACAAGGAGACTTTTAAGGTTAATGGGCATCGGTGTAAGCTGTATCTTGGAGGAATAATTCCCAAAGATAAGGAAGTGATTTCCTTGTCTCCGAACAATTGAAAATGTCTTCTTGGATGAAAGGTCAAGCTAAGGACCATAAACCAAAAAATGTAGATTTTGTTTGAAAAAGTTAGAGATAGTTAGATTTAGTTTCAATAAAACGTGAGCGAGGCATGCGAAATCTCACCTCTGACACTGTCACCACCTCCATCCCCTTGAGATTTTGAATAACCCAAATTAATTTATCTTTCTCAAATTAGCCTTCAGTTCTATTTTGTCTTTATGTTTATTTTTATTTTTATTATTTTATTTTATTTTACTGCTCATGTTATCTGTTCTTTGTTACTTTAATTTTTGTCTTTACCCTTTGTTTATATGCTTGTATGTACTTCTCATATTAAGGATAATATTTTGTTCAAGTGTGGGGAGAGATTGTGTGTTTTATTTTGAATGTGAATTTGCATACTCTATGATAGTATTAGGCTACATTGTGTGAAGTGTGTGAATGTGTCAATAGATTAGAATGAGTGAAATTTATTTAATTTTGGATATAGTCTATTAGGTTGTGAACGATTATTAGCCTGCAAAATTAGTAAATTAGAGGGCCTTTGGATGAATATACAACCTAATTAGGACTTAGTGTAAATTTAACACCCTCCAGATTGTCACATTCATTCACAATTTGAGGTTTTTAAGGTTAATTAGCTTAACTAGCATTTTTCATGAAAATAAATAGTCAAAAGCAACAAGGTAGGTAATAATAATAATAATAATAAGTTTTTGGCTAGTAAATCACTATTCTGCTGACCTTCGAGTTATAAATAAAGCTAGTAACTAGTTGAAAATATGATGCAGCTGAGCAACCAGTTCAACACGCATCACAAATGTGTGCCTTTATATAAAAAGGCTATAATGACATTTTAACCAAGCTGTTTAATAAAATGACTTCACGAGTAACCGAATCGACATTCATCACAAATGTTTACCTCCGAGTAAAACACTAAGTCTAAAAAAAAACTATCGGACTTATAATAAGCTCAAATTTTCATGAAAGTATACTTAGGAACAGTTACAAAGTCTAAGGGACTAAAAAATTATTAATTTGTCAGTACAAATGAAAAGGGTAAATAAGTTAACACTTAGGTCTCGATTAAGTTGTATATTTAGTTTGTTAATGGTTTGACATAACTGAACGATTGTGTTCTAGATTAAGTTTATTTCATGAAGTCAGAGCCATTGCCCCATTATTGCATTGTGTGTTATGTGTTTTTATGTGTTTTGTTATTTTGTTTTCTTGAGGACAAGCAAACGTTTAAGCATGGGGATGTTGATAGTTATGTAATTGCATATGTTTTAGGGTTGAATTTGTTATTTATTTAGTGAGAATTTGAGAGGTGTGTGTGCATTTAGGGTGAGATTATGTTAGTTTGTGTGTTTTTACGGGTTAAATTAAGTCTTTGAGCTTAAATGTTATATTTTTTAGGTGACGTGATGCGTTAGTTAGTGTTTTAGGGTAAACAAGAAAAAACGACGAAGATTTGAGGAGTTTCGGCCTAAAGCCATAAGCTACGATTATATATATTGGGTAAAAATCGTAACAGAAAGGTTAAACAGTAGGCCATTATCATGGCAGGTAGGGCCACAATCGTGCCCTACGTCAGGCTGACAAAAAAAACTCAATTTTTGCGAGATTTTATGGACCATTTTGACCCCAAATTTGACCTAGGGCTTCTAGAGAATAAATAGAATATGATATGACAGCCGCAAAGGAGTTTTTGGAGAACTTAGGGAGTCTGAATAGAGAGCTTTCATGCCAGTCACATTCTGAAAACCCTAGAGAGTTTTTGAGAGATTGAGGACAAAGGAAGATAACCAATTTGGTTTAAATGGTTGTGTTCCTTTTGATTTAAGTTTGATTCAAATTCCTAATCTTAATAATTCAGCAATAAACAGAGATGGTGAGCTTAGTGAAAATAATCAATTTGGGCTAATGAGAGTTAGGTGAATTGATAGGTAAAGGATTGGATCAAACCTGTAGAGTCTTGTAACGAGAGATCGAGCATAGATTCCCGGTAGGTTAATAGACAACTTAGAACTGATTTAGGTTTTGGGTCAATCGAGAATCAAGAGATCGTGATTCCATAATTTAAATTAGGAACCGTCAATTAGGGTTAAGACCGTCTAGACCTGTTAATTATAGAATTGCACAATTGATTAGGTTTTCGGTAATTTCGAATTGAATCCCCCTTTCTCTCACTTGATAGTTTCTAGGTTAGTTTTGGGATTGGGTTGTGTGATTTGTTATCGTATTTAGATTTCTTCAATTCAATTCTTGAATTAATTATTTGATTGATTTATTTTCTACACTATTTTATTTCTTTTAAATTATTGTAGTTAGTACAACCTTAGATTTTAGGACTAGATTAGGCTTCTTCGTAGGATCGATACCTTCGTGGGATCGATACCAAGGTTATAAATGTTAAAACTTAGCACGTGTAACCTTGTGAACATCACATATGAAGGTAAGCTACTTGTCCTTTAATGAAAACATCTACATGTCTTTATGTGTGGCTGCTCAATGTCACAATTCAATTAGGCCACTTGTCACTCAACCAATGTTACCAAATGTCATTCAAAGTATAAGCTTAGTCATTCTAATTTTCATGTACCAACTTATCTTACCACTAGACATTTTCCTAATCCAAATGTCTATTTTAATACCTCAATTCTTTAATGGTATTAATTAATTCTGACTCATTAATTATGATCCATTAAACAAAATTCAAGATCAGTCTAAAATCAAAACATATACAATTCACGATCATATCATAATATCTAATACATATACTTTCATGAATATGTAACATTTCAACTAGGGTATAATTTGGGGCCTTACAATTCTTTCCCCCTTAAAAGAATTTCATCCTCAAAATTCATACCTGATGAGAACAATTGAGGGTATTGAGTTTTCATGGTCTATTTTGGCTCCCAAGTTACTTCCTCGAGTCCATGGTATTGCCAGAGTACTTAAACCAGAGGTATTTGCTTATCTCTGAGTTGTCAGACTTTGCTGGCTAAAATAGACAGAAGCCCTCCTTCATAAGACAAATCCAGTTCTAGTTGAATTTCTTGCACAAGAATCTTATGTGTATCATCAGACCAATATTTTCTCAATATGGAAACATGAAACACATTATGCAACTTGGCCAATTCTTCAAAAAGAGCTAATTGATAATCTACTGGTTTGACTCTCTTAAGAATCTCATAAAGACCAATATAACGTGGGCTGAGCTTACCTTTCTTCCCAAACCCAAGTATGTGTTTCCATGATGAAACTTTCAGGAATACCTTATCACCTACCTGATACCCAATAGCTCTTCTTTTTAAATAGGCATGAAGCTTCCGTCTGTTCTGGCAGCTTTCAATCTTTAGTGGATAACTTGAACTATATCTTCAATATCATTCACAATATCAGGCCCGATCATCTTGTTTTCACTTAATTCAGTCCAACATATCAGAGTTTTACATCTGCTACCATATAGGGCTTCATAAGGCGCCATGCCAATACTAGTCTGATAACTGCTGTTGTAAGCAAACTCCATCAGAGAAAGATAGTTATCCTAACTTCTTAGGAATTCTAACACATAACCCCGAGGCATATCTTCCAATATCTGAATAACCTCGTTCAGATTGTCCATTTGTTTGGGGATAGAAAGCAGTACTGAACTTGACTGGAGTACCTAAAGCCTTTTACAAACTTTTCCAGAATCTCGAAGTGAATCAAGGATCACGATAAAAAAAATAGATAATGGCAATGAATAATCAGGGCAAACAGGCAGAAAATGGGCAAACTTGGTGAACTTATCATCAATCACCCATGCAATATCATGTTTCCTTTGAGTGAGAGGAAGTCCAGTGATAAAATCCATGGTAACGTTATCCCATTTCCATTAAGGAATCAAAATAGAATGTAACAAACAAAATGGAACTTAGTGCTCAGTTTTAACTTACTGATATGTCAAACATTTAGAACATAATCCACTACATCACGTTTCATACTTGACCACCAGTAATGCTACTTCAGATCTTGATACATCTTATTTCCACTAGGATGCATTGTAAAGACAATATTATAGGCCCTAAACAATAAATTTTGCTTCAATTCATCATTAGCTGGCACACACAATCGATCTTTATAATACAGATCACCATCTCCATTCATAGAAAAATATAGTTGTTTGTTTTCCCAAGTCACTAATATAAGTTGTTGTAACTTATCATAATCTTTCTGAACTTCACAAATTTCTTACCTCAAAGTAGGCATATCGTTCAATTGAGTTATTAAAACCTTATTAGATACAAGTCTTCTTTCACTTTGGTACACTAATAATGCTGAAATACTCTTCTGACTTAAGGCATTAGCCACGACATTAGCCTTACCCGGATGGTAATCCACAATGCAATCATAATCTTTAAATAGTTCCAAACAACATCATTGTCCCAGATTAAGTTCCTTCTGAGTAAGTAGGTACTTCAACTTTTATAATCAGTAAAAATCCTACACTTTTCACCATACAAGTAGTGCCGCCATATTTTCAAAGCAAACACTACTACTGCAAGTTCAAGATCGTGTGTAGGGTAGTTCTATTCGTGAAGCTTCAGTTTCCTAAAGGCATATGCAACTGTCTTTCCATCCTACATCAAGACACAACCCAAACCATTTTTAGAGGCATCACTAAACATAACATATTCCTTACCAGAATTGGGTTGAGCCAATACAGGAGCTTCAATAAGCATTCATTTTAGTTGATCAAAATTAGTGTGTCCTTTAATAGACCATTCATACTTCACTCCTTTTCATAGTAGTTTAGTCAAAGGGGATGTTATCACCGAGAATCCCTTTATAAATTGACGATAGTAACCATCCAAACTCAGAAAACTTCTTACTTCTGTCACACTCCATGGTGGCTTCCAGTTAACTATTGCTTTAATCTTACTAGGATCAACTCTAATCCCTTGAGGTGAAATATGTCCTAGAAAAGATACCTCCTGAAGCTAGAAACCATACTTACTCAGCTTAGCATATAACTGCTTTTCTCGTAGGGTTTGTGATATAACCTGTAGATGCTTAACATGATCATACTTATTCTTGGAATAGACCAGGATATCTTCTATAAACACCACTACAAACTGGTATAAATAGGGCCTGAACACTCTATTCATCAGATCCATAAATGCAGCTAAAGCATTAGTTAATCCGAATGGTGTTACTAAGAATTCATAATGTCCATAACGAGTTTAAATGTAGTGTTCGAAACATTCACATTCTTTACCCAAAGTTGATAATATCTTGATTGTAGATTTATCTTTGAAAATACTCCTACATCTCTACATTGGTCAAACATATCTTCTATTCTTAGCAACGAATACTTATTCTTCACGGTGACTCTGTTCAGTTGCCTGTAATCAATGCAAATCCAAAGAATATCATCTTTCTTCTCAACAAACAAAACCGGTGCTCCTCAGGGTGAGACACTGGGTCGAATGAACCCCTTATCTAGTAGCTCTCATAACTGAATCTTCAACTCCTTCAATTCAATAGGAGCCATCCTATACGGTGCTCTAGATATAGGAGCAGTGCTAGGTATAACTTCAATAGACAACTCTACTTCCTTTGTAGGAGGGAGTCCGGGTAGCTCTTCAGGAAACATATATGAAAATTCACTCACCACTAGAATATCTTGCAGTTTAACACTCTATTTCCTATAATGACTTCAGGTGCATCCTAATCGTTATGAGCTTTCAAAGCATAAGCTCGAGCTATAGTAAATGGAACATTAGGTTGATCAACAGTTTCTGATATAATACTTAGATTAGGTCTAAACTGTCCAATTCCTCCACGACCTTTACCGCATCCTCCATTTCTAACAGATGCATAAGAAACCTCTCTACTAGCTTGTGACGTCTGAGGCTATCTCTTAGGATAGCTGGCTATCAAATGCTCAGTGCTACCATAACGATAACATGCACCTGTACCTTAATGATGTTTAGAGCAATAATGGCTCTCTGGAGCACTAAAAACTCGGCCAATAGAAGAACCCATACCAAAATTAGCCGATAAGGGAAAGTCCTATCGCCTTCCCCTAGCTATAGATCTTTGAGTAAATTCTTGAGCAGTAGAGGCACCTTCATGACTTCTCTTACCTGAGGATTAACCTTCTCTAATAAAACCTCTTCGCTGACCCCTTTCTCTTCTAATCATCTCTTGCTTCTCTATCTTTATGGTAGCTTGTACCAGCTGTTGGTAACTCACTTGCAGCAAAAGAGTAATTGCCACCAGATGTTCTTTGATCGAATATTTTAAATCATCTTCAAAATGATGACACCAGAACTCCTTAGTAAGTACGGGTTTAGGTGTATACTTGCTGAGTCGATTAAATTCTCTTTCATACTCAGCAACAGTCAGGTTTCTCTACTTCATGTTCAAAAACTACTTTCACTTCTCCTTTCTATAGACTTCTGGCACATACTTGGCTTTAAACTCTTCGGAAAAGAAATCCCAATTCAGAAGCGCCGATAACTGAGGATATCTCAAAACAAACTTCCACCACTCATAGGTCGCTCCCTGAAAAAGGTAGACAACATTGTTCACCATTCGTTCAAGTGGGCAACTAATTTCGTCTAATACCATCTTGATTTTTTCTAACCAAAATTCCTCCTTTTCAGAGTCCTCCAGAGATGTCCTAGTAAATTCCTTAGCTCCATAATTCCACAACTGATCAAGCGGAGCTTTGGGTGTGGTCATACGATGTAATAATGTCATCATGTCTTGCGACAACTTAATCAAAGCCTCCCCTTGAGCTGGAGGTGGATGAGGTGGCACTTTAGTTTCACCTCGATTACCTAAAGCGATATAGATAGATGAGGTCACACAGGATTATTACTCTCTACAGCCTCCTCAATGGCTTCATAAGATCTTTTCGTACTCAAATTTAAAACTAAAACATGGGACAACCTGTATTAGGACAAACACAGCACTTATATCCAAGTAGAAGCAATAATTAAGCATTGGTTAAACCAGAATCGCCTAAACCATGCTCTGAGACCAAACGATGCAACACCCACGTAACCCCTAAAAGGTTATGTAAATGCCAAACAAAATAAAATTAAAACATGTCAAATAATCCAAACACTTCCATAAACTCAAACAAACATTCATTACATATCATTAGATGTTATTGTAAACAAAACATATCAAACATATTGTACTATTCTAAATACATGCCATAAGTTCCAATTCCATCCTGTATTAAGGTTATTACAAAGCATTAAACAAAACACAAAATACAATATAACTTATTATATTAAAATACAGCTTAAATTTAAATAGAAATACACATTTCTAAAACAAAACACATCCTTATTTAGCAACTATGGTTGTCTTAGCATTAAATCTTCCTATTAAAACCTACTTGGAGGAAAAAACACCGTGCTAAACATAGAGCTTAGTAGGAATAACTAAATAAGATATAATTGGATGATTGTTTCTAACAATCGTCTAGCATTCACATGCATTGAATCATGTCAAATCACATACAGCTTTGAATTATTCAAATTAAAGAACCATCCAATATTATTTGCATCAGAACAAAATATAGCATATCAGAATAAGATATACTTACTTTAGAACAAAACTTGCAAGTATCTGAACAGAATATCATAAGAACAAAACAGAACTTTAAGTACCAAAACATAACTTGATTGTGTCAGAATAGAACTTGCTTGTATCGAAACAAAATTTAGTTATATCAGAACTAAAATTAGCTTATATCATAATTGAACATATATCAGAATACAAAACAAGTTAGCCTGCTAATCTCTTTACAGAAGTGGGTAACGGGACCAGAATAGAAGATACCTATGGTTGGTATCACAGAATAGGAGAGACTTATGTCTCAATAACATAAGACACCGAAGTTTCACAGGAGTAGCTGCAGTCCCTCCTAGGTATGCCTATTTAGCCACGACTAAGACTTGACATTTTTAAAACAAACCATTTTAGTTTTTAAAATCACATGCAAAAGATATAATGCATAACATATGTCTTTATTCCCCTTTCCTCAAATTGAACATATATATGAACATCCAACCAAACTTAACATACTTTATGAGCATAAACATTTGCAATAATGTACCATTAAATGTGTTATGTATTTACACATTACATATAATTACACAAATTTCCAATTCATACACAATCATATTCAATTCATATCGCATAACCCCTTTGATACGCATTTGTATTCATAAGGACACATTCATCCTTGAACACACCATACATTTCAACATTAGACACATTATTCACTAACCACACATTCCTTAAGCAATTACCTTAATTAGCAATCTATAACTAAATTAACTTTTACTTAATTACTCTAACACCATCTAGGTTCATTTTCAATCTTAATTAAGTTCAATTAAACCAATTAAAGTAACTTGTTATCATGTGATTTAATAAGTGCACAAAACAGAATTTACCATGTTTAAACCTTGCTTACGATCGTGGGGTACCTCACCAAGATCGTGACAGAAGCTATTGCATCTGCCTATGGTCGTGGGATGGGTGCCACGATCTTGACTTTCTCTTTTTCTTGCTCATTTCTAGGTTCTCACACCTTGATACCAAATTCAAAACACCTTTATAATAGTCCATTAGTTATACCTCAATTATATATTGATTACAATTTAATTCCTTATCAAATTATTCTTCAATTCTAGCTCAAACTTATTCAATTGATAGCTCACAATTCATTGCCTTTCATGCATCAAAATCAAAACAGAATTTGCCAAACTAGGGTTATTTTTCTAGTACTTAATTATCAACATCATAACACATATTTCATGCCAATTCAATTGACATAAAACTTGTATTAATATATGATATCAACTCTAGAATTGCCTTACCTATTTAACTTCAAATTTCAACTCTAAAGAACCAGCTAATCTAGCCCTTTCAAGCAACCAACACACATCTAATGTTAAGGTGTAAATATTAGCACGAAAACAATAGTATAGAAGATAATGTAATCTACTTCCTTAAAGTAGTATCTAGCAAGGATTTTAAGTGTTGATAATCTAAAGTGAACTAAAATTCAGACGTAGTGTTGGTAGAGAGGAGCAAAATAAAGAGAGAATTCTGAAACATCAAGAATGAAGGATGATTCACCACCTACCTAACTCTTTGGATGCTAGGTGTTCTTGATTTAATCAAGCCACATGTCACACATGAGGGTAAGTGTTAGGCTCAGGTCTTGATACTTATTTCATGGCCACATTACAAAAGGTTTGGGTCACTTTAATATTAAAAAGAAGTCATAGTTGTGAGATCAAATGAGAAAGAAAAAAAATATAATAAAATAAATAAACTTGGTGAGCAAATTTTATAGCTGATAAATTAAAAGTCATAGTGATGACTAAGACGAGTCATAACTGTGAGTAATAAAAAGAATTAAAGTCACGGCTGTGACTATGAGAGAGAATAGTGACTTTTTAAGTCACAGCTCTGCTTCAGTCATGCATGATCGTGCACTCACTTCTGTTAATTAAAGGGCCAGTGCATAATTATGCTAGTGCACGATTGTGTCCTCTCGTCTTTGAAGAGCTAGTGCACGATCATGTTAGTGCAAGATCTTGCACTCATGAGATTTAAAGGCTCTATCACGATTGTGCACCCATAATGAGCAATCAAACTTGTAAAAGTTATTTCTCTTAATTCTGATGTCTAAAAATTACAAACTCTATATCGTTGGAAAGCTAAGAGAATAAGCTACAACTTTTATTAAGACAACTTTGTCTATTATGCCTAGGTTAATACAATTTATTCATAAAATGTAGAACACAATTTTTATAGCCCCATTTTCTCTACTGCCTATACGAGCTTCTATACATTTTCCAAAAGACCCGAATCCAACAATCACTAAACATATATATATGACTCATAACATAACAAACTCCCAACATAACAATTAATTTCAAAACTATCTAGGGTCATCTAACAACTCACAATTTTATTCTTAACCACAACAATAGCTCGACATAAAAGATAAATTTTTAACATGTACAAAAGAGAAATTCTTTAACTCTTACTTTCGTTTCTGAAACACAATTGAGTTTTTACATAACTTTAATGACATATCATAAGCCACATCAGTAGCATAATACAAAACATATATGAATGCTTATGCTTGATGTGTTTATAAAGCTACC
>JAOQML010000008.1:31826809-31848700 GCA_027568935.1 Erythroxylum urbanii
TATTAAATAGTCAAATAATATATATTTAGTTGAAAGTAAATTAGCTTACAAAAAAAAGGAAATAAAAACCACCATTTATGATTTTCATGATTTTTAAAAACTAGAAGAAACCAAATCTAAAAATAAAAAGCTAAAAACTAAAACAAACAGTTTTTAATTTAAAAACGAAAAAGGAAAACCAAAAAATGAAAATGAAATGAAAACAAATAGACCTCAAGTTAGTGTTAAAACAATTAGGTTGAATAACTAGGATTCTTTAATAAAGAATTTGGATATTCAATTAGGTGAATTAGTCAAGTTGATACTATGTAGGCCAAAAGGGACTTTTTCAAGTGATACACAGGTTAGTCCACAAAATCAAGCCTAAGTTGTTACCTTAAGCATTGACAAAGTGTAAAAGGACTTGATAAAGGGTGAAGGGGATGTGAATAAGTGATTGAATAGAGGGAAATGATTGAATAGAGGGAATCAATCTCCTAAAAAGAAGATTTGACCACCTTCTCTTGTTAAACCTTTTAAAGGAGAGTCTAGTGGGGAGAGTAGGAGAGCAAAGTAGGATTTATAGTTTGTGACTAAAAAAGCATGTTATTAGACCCTTGATATCAAGATTCTTATATGCCAAGTTTAAAGATAGAGTACCTAAGTTGCAATTCCCACAAAGAGTTAAGGATCAAAGGGAAAAGGAGATCACTAATTTTTTAGAGCTCTTGAATAAGACAAGTTTAAACATAGCATTTATAGTGCTAATTAATCAAGTTCCTAACAATCCCATGTTCTTTAAGGATATCCTCGCTCACAAGCATTGTTTGGTATAATTGATTCCTTCAAGCTTGTTGAGGACCATTCTTTCATACTTAATAATAATTTGCCAACTAAAGTAATTAGGGATATTCATTATTCCTTAATTTGTTTCAAATAATTATTTTGATAAGGATTTGTTATTCAGGTGCTAATATTAATATTATGCCTCTTTGTATGTACTAAGGATACGGACTTGGTAAGCATATAACATTAGTAACCTTAATTTAATATGCAAATTGTTCTTCCAATTGAGTTATAGGTATTGTTGAGGATGTGCTAGTAAACATAGATAAGGTCACTATCCTTACAAGATTTCATTGTTTTATATGTTAATGTGGGTAAGAAAGTTTTAATTATCTTAGTTAGACCACTCTTGTGTTCTAAAAGAGTGCTTATAGATATGAAAAATGATCATAAGATAGAGTGAATAATGATTGTATTATTCTTAATGTGTTGCAATATATGAAGTATCCTATAGATGATATGAACTCCAATCAATCTTGTTTTTATCTTGAAATTATCAATCACCTTTTTTTTTTTTAAGGTTTTAAGAAAATAATTTTGACAACTTGGAAAGGAAGTGACAAATATTGATTATAAAGAATTTGAAATATGCATAAACATGAAGAAACGAGATTCTTTACCTATCCAAGCAAACTTTGGTTCAACTAAAATTTTATAGGAAGACATTAATTAAAAGGAGGAAGTTTTTAGCACAAACTATGTTTCAATTATAGTTGGGATGCACTCTCATGCTCCATCCAAAGTGAAAATTAATTTTTTTTTCATAGTACTTTGGATTATTTGGAAAACTTCTTTACATTTAATTTGTTTGAAGTTTTTTATACCATTTTGTATGCTAATTATGATCCTTTTTAGGTCTTATATGATGATTTTGATATGGTTATGGTAATAAAGACTTGTCAATCAAAATTCTCACTAAATCAAAATTGCTACCTAGACCATTAGTTGAGGAGACACCTTTTCAGGTCAATGTCCATAGGTTGAAACACTTCTTGGAAAATGATTATAATATAAAAAAGGATATCTTTGATAAAAAAAATTAAGAAAATTAAACTGATGACTTTAAACTTGTAGCTATATTTTCTTCTCATACTAAATTTTTACTTTATTTTATATAGTTTATTTCCTTTTATTATCATTTTTTCTCTTTTATTTTATATTTAGAGTTACTCTCCCTTTGCTTTTTAGTTTGACATGTATCAATAACCTTTTTTAAACAACACATTTAAAAATCAGGGAAGTACCATCACCTTCTTCTAATTTTTTAATTGTAAAAATTTTGAATTGCATTATTCTATTTCATGTTTAATCATACAAACTTTTAGGAGAAATTTGCGAACTTAATTAATGAAAAAAATCATTAAGAAACTACATAAACTCATCTTTGAATTAGTTTCTAAGTTTATCCTTTACCATATGATTTTTGTAATGTTTGCATACTTAAACAAGTTGATAATTTTTAAATTTAGTGAAGAAGTAAATAATGAATTTACTAATTATTAAGTAAAATTTTTAAATTTTAGAAACTTAGTTTTACAATTTCGTTATAGGTAAATTAATCATATCAATTTAGATTTTTTACCTATTAAAATAATAACATTAATAGTTAAAACTTACTTAATCACGCTAAAGATGAAAACAAGTTATTCACATAATTTAGAAGTGATTTAAGAATTTATTTAATAGTACTAAAGGCGCTAGCATGTCTTTTTGATATATATCATATCCTTTGCACCCTTGTTTTAGCTTTATAAATTTTTATTTTTACACCATTTGTGTAGGAATAAACCTTGTAAAATTTGCATTAGCTAATGATAATTACCACCATTAACTAATTAAATTTATGTTAATTTTTCTACCCTCTTGTAAGAGATGCATGAGTTACTAAATGGATAGGATAGATTGATAATTATTCTATGTTGGGAGTTATTAATGTATTTTTATAGGTTACTGGTTTGGCTTTGCTAGTATTTTTCTTTCATTAATTACTTGACATATGCATTTGAAGTGTTTGGGTTTTTTAAATACCCTTGAATTGAATGTATTTAGTCATTAAATTGTTGTTATAAAAAAAGCATAAAAGAAAGAGTTATATTTTGTTTTTGTTTTTTGTCTTATTAGCAGTGTTTTCATTCTTGAGGGTGATCTCCTAATCATTAATTTAACAACTTCTTGGCTCTATTTCAAGGTTATCAAGTTTTTTTTTGTTTTAATCGAACTATATTCCATTGGTCAATTTTATGATTAAAAAACTACAATGGGTGGAGATATAATGCATGGTTTATGAATAACTTCGAAAAGTTAGATGTATTTGTTGAGACTATACTTAGGATAAGGAATTTATATTTAATGATGGATTTATGGTAGGATATATCATACTACATGGACTACGTATTTATATTCATACATTCTCCTTTCCTTAAATCCATTATTTATCCATTCTATCATAATTGAGCCTATAAACCTCATTTCAAGTCTTAAAATTCTTATTGATCTAGGCATGCATCAATTGCATAATTAGTGAAGAACGAGTGTAAAGTATGGTCTATTTTTATTATCGCTATGAAATTTACTTAAATTACTTCTAGAATTACATAAACTTTTAATATAGGTTGTGCTTATGCTCCTTAGATGTTAAGTTAAATTCTATTTACTTTCAAATTATGTAAAACATCTATTTCTTTAAATTGAGATTATTCAAATATGCTTAGAATGCAACCATATAAGGGTAAACCATAAATTTATGAACTTGTTCTTTGTTTTAATGATTTTTCTTAAAGACGACCAAAAGATAATTTGAACGAATTTGAATACAAAACAATCTATATAATGTCAATTATCTTGAGCATAATTCATATCATATTTTTATTTTATAATCATTTCCTTATGATCCAATACTTGTTTATTTTATTACTATTTATTTGTTAGAAACTTGGTAGCATGAAAATTTCATAAAGAAAAGGGCTAAATTTACCTAAGGAGCATAAAATTAAAAAATTTAAGGAGGGAGGGAAAATTAGTCATTCCACCTATTAAACCTCCTTAACTTATTCTATCAATCCTAGCAGGGATTCACATAGAAGTTTAAGTTGACATTAGAAAAGTAAAAAAGATTTAAATTGCATGAGTTAGGGCATATCACACTTCCAGAAATGTAAACAATATGTAAAGTTCTTTGATTTTAACACGCCATATGTCGTTGGAAAGCTCATAGGGAGATTGTTCATTTATTATAACTTTTGTCAGAAGTCAACACTTATCAAAAGAAGACAGTGCTATAAGAAGTTTCATCTGTGTATATTGCCCTCATGCCACTATGGCAATTTACGATTGTTATTAGACCAAAATAGGATTTATTTTTCATCCTTCCACCATCCTTTTGATAAAATTTAATTAGAATTTGGAGAATTTAGTTATTATTGTAACTGTTCAATTGGTTTCTAGCCCTTGAACTTTAATAGTTTTAGTTCAGTTAGTTTAGTTGTTAAGAGGAAATATCATATGAGTGACAAAATAACTTGTTAGATAGGATTAACGGAATCCTTGATAATGTGATTGTATGCCTAATTTGAGTTCTAATCTTATTGTTTTTTGTTTATGATTATCATGCACGTGAAATCTTAATTTTCAATAATTACTTTGTCAAATTAGTTACTTAGTTTGGAAATAATATGAATTAGTTTGGAAATAATATGAATAACTGTATACGTATTATTCATATATGATATTTACTTACATAATTTAATCAAGATAGATAGATATCATATCATTGTTTTTCTCTTTATAATCTAAATGTTTGTGAAAATTATAGCTCAAGTTTAAGATGTAGTCTTTTATCTTAAATAATTAATTTAATTCACTAAAATACCATTAGGAATTAAAATAGTTTATCAAAATGTTATTAAAATTAGTCTAAGGAGAATGACATTATAAAACTCCAATGTAACATAAACTAGGATTCAAGATCAGTATCAATCAATATAATCCCATTTTTTAAATCGAAAATACTAAAATTAGAAACCCAAAATGCACAAAGTTATCAAAGTTGACACAAGGAAAACTAAGAAATTATGCTAAATTTACATATAAAATAAAATATCTTAATTAAAGCTACTTTAGGAAACCATCTCCACGGAGCTAGGATTTATTAATCTTTATCTATAACTATGAAACAATCTTCTCCTGTAACTGAAAGAATAGGAAGGAATCCTTGTATATATTAGCTACTTTGATATGGAGATACCTTAGTTATTAGTCTTGGGAAGATTCCATTTATTTCTTATTTCATTGTTGGACATGATTTGAACATTATTAGCTAAAATTATTTATTAAATCCAATTTAAATTTTTAGGGATGAAATTTAGCTTCCTTCTATTTTCATCTTGGAATGTTTTGAGATATCTCTTTTTTTATAAGGCATGGGTGCTTTAACAAAAAGCTAACTTGAAGAAGATTGAGTCACTTTTTTGTTTGTAAGTTCAAATTCCTTTCCTACTTTGTTATCCATGAACATTATGCTTTAAAGCAATTAATGTTACAGAGAGTTTAGATGTGAGACCAAAGAGCTAAAGAAAATTAACATTTAAAAATTAAATGATTTATAGACTAAGCATCATAGTTATAAAACTTACACTTAAGGCTAAAGAATCCTTTGATAATATCCTTTTTTTAAAATTTTTTGTAGTTATAAAATAAAGGAATCCTTATAAAGGTTAAGATGGAAATACAACAAATTATCCTGATCTTTTAGTTTATACACCCTAAAGATCTGCATGCAATATTTATTGGTGAAGTTAGAATTATTAGACTTGGTCTATAATTAGGAATGTTGACTCTAAAAAGGGTTAAACCTCTTAATTTTTAATACCATTTCTCCCCTTATATAACTTCCTTTAACTTGCATGATCTAGAAACATATATCTCGGTGAGGTTCATTTAAGAATTATGTATAAGAAGCCTAATCCATTTCAATCATCATTTCAAAACCAAGAATCATAGCCATTCCTATCAAGGTCTTCATTTCCTAGTTAAGAGAATCTCTTAGCCTATGAATCTAGTTTAGCTTCCATGAGTTATCAATTTGTGGTTTCAAATTATAGAAGCTCTTATCCTTTAAAAATGAGAATTAATCCATTTTACCTAAATGGATTCCTTATAGGTATAAAGTCTACAAATCATCCTTGCTCTTAAGATCACTTTTATGTCTTTAACATGATTAATGCCAAGTCCCTTTCTTCATGTGGAGTGTATATATTTGTTCACTTAACTTTTTTTTACTATTTCTGTATTTGCATCACTAGAACATTTAATATTCTTTATGATTTGGAAGAATTAAGTGTGAACCCGAATAGATATGCATTTAATGAGAAAAAAGATTATAATTTTTAAATTACATATAAAGGAAAGAAATTTATTATTATAGTTGCCTATCTTATTATAAATTAAGTGTAATAGAGTACGAAAATCCTTAAATGTTGTTCTTCTAGTTATTATTGGTACTATATGGTATATAACACAATGTATTTAAGGTACTAGAGCTTTGGTCATACTATCTCTTAAGAACCTTTAAACTAAAAAAATTGGCTTTTACTAGTGTAAAAAGAGGGCCATGAGAGAATTTTAAAAGCTTTCAATGAGTCTATAAAAATTTGAACCAAATTATAATTAGCACCATTAAGCAATAATAAGTCAATTATAAGAAGATAATGCTCTTAACTTTGCTACTGCAAGATTGCTTCTTCGACTTTCTTCATGCATGGGCTGCATGATTTCCATCTTGTCTCAAGTACATATCTCCATCATTGCTCATCTTCCACCTACATCCCTTATTACCATTCTCTGCTCTTGGAAAACTAAAACTGCTCTAAAGACACTTTCATCTCGTTACAACACTTTATTTTGCCTACCACTTTCTTTTCCCACTTTAAACCACTTCTTTTCAGCCTTTTTTTTCTACTAAAGTTGCTCATTTCGTTTTTTATCTTTGTTTCCTAACCATAAAGCTTTTGGCTAACAATGGCAAAGAGGATTTTCCATCTTTGCCCAATTGGATTCCTCCTAACCCCCCTCCACACTAGTCTCTTCTTGACCCCAACTCCACCACCTTATCCTTAGCATCCACTCCCTAGAAAATTTAGAAATAGGTAATAGGGGACCAATATGCCTCAAACCTTTTAGTCAAGCCTCCAAAAGAGATAGCTGGCAAGCATATTGTCTATCCTGAGATTGGAATTTTAGAAGAAGGAGCTTGTAGTTGGGTAGCTACACTTGTGAGATTCCTTTTTGAACAACACTCTCCCTTTCTTATGGAAAATAGAGGATTGGTTGATGTCCTCTTAAACGAAGAAAACCTCATATTGTTCACCTTTAACTCTACCTGACTAGCCCATAAAATCCTAGAGGAAGGTCTTTGGTATATCAAAAATCAACCAATATTTCCCCAAATTTAGTAGCCTTGTTTACAGTTGGATTCAATCAAAGTTCATAATATCTCTTTATTGATCAACTTCCATAATGTGCCCCTTGAATACTGGATTACTCAAGGTTTGAGTGCCCTTACTAGCTATATAGGGAAACCATTTTGTATGGATGAGACTACAACAATTAGAAAAGGATTGGATATGCTAGTATATGTGTTAGTGTGGAACTTTCTAAGGAGCTCCCTGCTAAAATACCAATCATGCGACTATTGAGGGTAATAAACTTCAAGAGGACAGGATAGAAGTCTCCTATCAATGGAAACCACTCACAAAATTTTAAAGTGTGGAAAGAAATAGGGAAAATTTTCAGATAGGGAGTTATCAAGAACTGATGGTAATGGATTCAAATAATGACACCATTGAGACCCCTGAAAATGTCATCATTGAAGTTGCAGAATAAGAGAACTCTTTTAACACTCTTAATCATATTCCTATTGAGACCCCTGATACAGTTATAATAAGTAGCCTAGACAATCGTAATCCCTCTGATATTCTAAACAATCCACATATTGCAAATAGGGATTTCACTCTTGAATCTACCCCTAAACCCACTCTTGCTTTATTCCTACTAATAATGGAGATATATCAAGTGAAAAAACCACTAGCACCTCACTAATTCTTCAAACTAGTCCTGAAACACCTATTCAATCACATTGCAACCTGTTAACCAAAGAAGTTGTTTTAGATCATGAGGAGAAAAACATGAAGTTCCAAACAGTTGAAAGGTAAAGATCTCAATGGAGCAAGAATAAAGGCTCAATAGAACAACACCTTTAATATGTCAATTATCGTCTAGAATGTCCAAGATTTAAATTGCCTTATAAAGAAAGCTACTTTAAGGGATTTTTTTAGGAGGGAGAAGCCTCTCATTGTAGGCTTACTTGAAACCAAAAGAAAACTAAAGAATGTTGGTAAACTAAACCTAGGTTCTGGTTGGCATATGCTTACAAATCATTCCCAACCGGTCTTTAGTAGAATTATTGTATTTTATAAGGTTGACGAGGTTAGAGTGGAGCTTCTCCATTCCACTGAGCAAATGATGCATGTCAAAATATCATTTTTGCATGAAAGCATTGATATTATCTCCTCCATCATCTATGCCAGTAATTTTGGGTTCCAACAAGTAGCATTATGGTCTGAACTATTAAATCCTAGCATAGATATTCGATTGGCTTGAATACTATATAGTGATTTAAACTCTATATGTTATAGTTCTGAGGCTATTGGTAACTATAATCTTATAAATTACTCTAAAGATTTCAAGTAATGCGTGGACTAGCTGGGTATGATAGATCTAAATTATGCTGGTCACAAATACACAAGGTCCAATAAACAAAGCTCACATTAGTTCTTCCAAAAGAAAGTTGACTGAGCTTTAGTTAATGGAAATTGGTTAACACAATTCGCTAATGGCAATGCAACATTCCTTGACCCCCTTTTTCTTAGATCATACCCTAGTCAGGATAGATAATCTTTTTCAATAGGTAGCTAGGAAATTTCCATTCAGGTTTAACAACTACTTGGCCAAAGAACCAAGATTTCTTGATGCTGGTAAGAAAGGATCTAAGGGAACCAAACAGTTTATTTATGTCCAAAAGGAAATTAAAAGGAATTGAAGTCCTCATATTCCTTGACGAGCTCCATTGATCAAGCACTATCCAAAGTCAAGAATGATCTTACTATAATCCAGCTATCTCTTCCACTATCACCTCATGATCCTTAACTTCTAGTCAATAAAAAGTAGGTCCTCTCTAACTATATGATCACTGTCCAAAATCACAACTCACTCGTTCAATAAAGAGCAAGAGTGAATTGGCTTAAAAATGGAGATAAATGCATAAAGTTCTTTTTTAACTTAATTTTAGCTCGAAAGAACAAAAACTGAATCTGTTTAATCACTACTAATGAGGGAGTTCAACCTCATAACCATATAGAAATCCTAGAAGAGGCTACGAGATATTTCAATAATTTGTTTTGTTCTTCCAATTCAGATATTATCTCCGCTACTGATCTCCTAAAGCTCATTTCCAAGAGAATATACCATGAGGACTTTAAAAGGTTAACTAAGGTTGTAGATGATAAGGCAATTGAGGAAGCTCTATCCAAGTTGAATGGTACAAAAGAACTAGTTCTTGATGGACTTAATGGCCTTTTATACTAGAAATCTTGGGACATTACAGAACCCTTTATTAAGAAAGCTATGAAAGAGTTTTTCTCTATTGATGTGCTTCTCAAGGAGAAAATCCCACATCTTTCACTAAATTTAGGCTTATAGCATGCACAAATTTCCTTTACAAAATCATTTTAAAATTCCTTGCAATAAGATTGAAAAATGCTCTTATCCTACTCACCAGTGAAAACTAAGGGGCTTTCATCTACAATAGGCAAATTGGAGATATCATATTGATTGTAGATAAGTTGCTTTAGGGCTATTCATAAGTAAATTCAACTCCTAACTTCACCATTAAGGCTGATTTTCATAAAGCTTTTGATAGTGTGCGATGGAGTTTCTTGTGGCTAAATTCAACTCCTAGCTGCACCATTAAGGTTGATTTTCATAAAGCTTTTGATAGTGTGCAATAGAGTTTCTTATGGCAGACGATGGAGGCATATGGTTTCCTAGCTATCTTCATTAGTTAGATCAAGGAATGTGTCTCCAAAGTAAATTATTTAGTTCTAGTCAATGGTAGCCCTTCTAACTTTTTCAATGATAGGAAAGGCCTAAGGTAGGGGGACTCTTTTTCCCCTATCTTTTCATCATTTGCATGGAAGTGCTCAATTCCATAATTCAGCATGAAGTAGCCTTGAATGCTAAATTTAAACACCATTCGAAATATAAGAAACTTGGGTTAACTAACCTTTCTTTTACATATGATTTGTTACTTTTCTACAGTGCCAAACTTAAGTCAATCTAAAGCTTCATGAAGGCTATTGATAGTTTCAAAGAACTTTCGAGTTTACACATCAACCTCAACAAAAGCCACGTTATCATATCCAAAGAAGCTACTCCAATGGCTTCCCAAATAGCATCAATCATTGGAATGGTTAAGAAAGCACCACATCTATTATATCTAGTCCTTTTAGTTTCAACCAGGAGGCTTACCACCCTCGAGTGCAGTCCGGTTGTAGAGAAAATTCAGAGAAGAATTGGCTCTTGGTTAAACAAATTCCTATCATTTACAGGGAAAATCCAACTAATTAAATGACTTAGTTCACTATATATCTATTAAAGCTCACACATATTTGTTTCTAAAGGGGTTATCAAGTTAATTGAACAAATAATCAAGGATTTCTTATGGGACCAGTTGACGGGAGTTAAAGGAAGTGGTAAAATTAAATGTTCTGATACCTACTACCTGAAAGAAGGAGGAGGGCTAAATATAATTTAAAAAATGCTCAACTATTTTAGATTCATCCTTGTAAAGCACATAGGTATTGGTAAAGTTTAAGTAGGTGACTCTATCATGGAGGAACTTTTTTTTTCACCAAAAACTAAAGGAAGAATGATAATTTAGGTAGTAGAATACTTCTCTATATTACCTTCCATTCTTCCATAAAGTTTCCCTTTTCTCTAAAGAGTTCTTGAGCTAAAAAGTTGGTGTACTTACCAGAACTATGTCCCAACCACCAATATTGATCTAATTTATTATTGATAGGATGGTCATGTTGGATATAGTCTTTAAAGATATTAGTGATACCTTGCCATTGGTTATGGTTGATCCACTCTTTGACCTTGGCATTTATAAGGAGTACACTAGTTAGATTGTGCATCAGTGGGCTATTGCTTTGTTCTAATTATCATAAAATAGGGATAGAAATTCACCATTTCCAATTCTACATTTAAATTTCTCCATTAGTTTATCTCTTAACTTTAAAAGTTGCTTACGGAGCTAGGATGATTTAGTCTTTAGTTCCCACAAGCTCTTTCCTTTTAGAAAGTGAGAATGAAACCATTCACCTATAAGGACTCCTTATTAACCATTAACTTCTATAACCTCTTAAGTGGTCAACGTACCTCCTTCCAACTAACTTTAGTTTGGAATTTGCTCTCTTTACACCCATTCCATTGGAATCTATTTAGTAACTTCTCAATTTCTTTTATTAGTCCCTTTGAAAGGAAGAAATGGGAAGACTGATAAACATAGAGAGAGTTCAAGACATTTTTGGTTAAGAAAACTATGCTTGCATTAGATAAAAGTTTATTGCACTAACATCTCAATCGTCTTTGTATTCTTTCAATAAGAGGAAGACAATCTTTAAAGAGCAGTTTCCTTGAAGAGATAGGGAAACCAAGGTACTTGAAAGGAGGGGACATTATTTGGAGCCCTAATATGTTTGAAAACCAATCTTCCCTATATTGGATACCCCTTGAGAGAACCACATGTCTTTTACCATTATTAACTTACAAACCTGAAATTTCCTTCAAAACCTTTAATGATGATATAAGCATGCTAGTAGAAGCTTTATGAGCTTTAGAGAAGAGAAGCAAATCATTAGAAAAAATAGAGATACCAAACTAGTGTTTTTACATTTATTATGATAATTGAAGCTAGGGTTATCATTGACATTGCTTTTGATCAACTTGTCTAAAGCCTCTATACAAAGAATAAAGAGGCAAGATGACCCCCCAGTTACCTGGAATAGATGAGTTAGCTCTCCATTGATTAGACCACTTTGGTGATTAACAAGTTTTGCATGCAATAAACATTTAATTGGACAATTATCATACATGACAAAATTTAATTTAATTTGTTTTGTCATTTTGGTGACTAACAAACTATTCTAAATTACCATTATGTCATGTAGCACATTCAATATATAATAAGAAACATTGCATAATGTAAAATATTCAAAGTACCAAATGAAACATATAATATGTTTTAGCATCCTTTGCCAACGTTATAACCACCAGAAACATGTTGGTTACAGGCAATGAAACAGAAAACTCGAATTTTTTAAAGCCAAAATCATCAAGACATTTACGGGAAGTTAAAAACAAAATCAAATATTTGAGTTTTCGTTTTTTTCAACAACCCTAAACACAAGTAGTAACGATTGTATCGTTTCCAATGTTTTGGTCAGACTCGGATTTCATTTGTCCGCGTCAGGTTGAAACATCCAACAACACAAAAATAACACACAAGAAAGATGATGAAATCACCTTTAACATCGAAAAACAATTTCGAAATGCATGCTCTGATACCAATTGTAAGAAATTTATAGATCGATCTATTAAACCATACCTGAATCCATGATAGTGTTTATAAAGATTGATTCCCTCTCTGCCTTATCTTTTTTCGTTAATTTCCGTAATGGTTTAGAAACCTCTCTTAATGGTTTTCTAAAACATATGAATAACCAACCAACATGTCTGTTGTTGCATTTTATTTTAAATGAGAGAGGGAAAGGATCTTGGACCCATTTGAGGCCAACTGCTTAATATCCAATAACTATTATCTTAGGCCCTTTTCATTGGACTCAAATCTATAAGTGACATGGGCCACTAAATAATCTAACATACAGAAGTAAACAAAAATAAGATTAGCGTACATGTTACGTGATTAAATACTAATCTCAAATTCGGTTAAACCTAATATATAGTTTTAATGTCTTATTTCTGAATTTGCAAATAAATGCCTAAGCAAAATGCAATTTGTATAGGTAAAGGAGAGGCATAAAATGCATAAGTGTACATGGCGATAAGTTTACAAAACAGTGAGTGCATTTTAATTGTTTTATGTGAATAAATTCTTTACAAAAGAATTAATGACGTGTGATTTTAAATTGTTGATTATGAGTTTATGTGAATGATACATTACAAGTGAATATTGCTAGTATAAGTTTATATTTTAGCAATATATAAATTGAAGTTTGAAAGTTGAATTTCATATGATTTGAAGTTACATTGAAATTATATTATTGGTTGATGAAAAGGAAAGATGATTTTTTTAACCTATGGTACACCATTTAGTTTTATACATGTTATTATACCAGTGTATAGCAGTTAACCTAGTGTAGGTAAGCGATATAAAACCAACTCCATAACTAATGGTTAACTAATTGTAGGTAAGCGATATAGAACCTGCTCTGTAACTACCAGTGTATAGCAGTTAATCTAATGCAAGTAAGCGATATAGAAACATCTCCCTAACTAATGGTTAATCAGTTGCGTGTAAGCGATGCAAAACCAACTCTGTAACTACCAATGTATAGCGGTTAACCTAGTGCAGGTAAACACTATAGAACTAACTTTGTAACTAGTGATTAACCAGTCGCAATAAGCGATGCAAAACCAGCTCCGTGACTTTATACCTAAGGATAGCATATGGCAAAAAAGTTATTGGTGGGTTATGTCGTGTAAAAAAGTTCATGACAATAATGATGCCGCAATATTTTATTTTAAAAGTTTAGAAAGCGTATATGTTTTATATTGGCATTGTATTATAAGAAATGAGATTAATTTGTTTTAGAGAGGTTTAAATTGTTAAATATGGTTTGTATAGAAAAGTTAACACTCACTGAGTTCGTATAGCTCACTCTCAACTTTTTTGTTTTCAAAATAAAACCTCTCAGGTGCACGCTCAGGGACTTCAGTAGTAGGGACTCCACCTCTCGAGTAGTCAACTTTGTCACGTGTTATTGTGTAGGGATTTTTGCCTTGTGAATATTTTTGGGAACTATTGCATATCTCTTTGGAATGTACATTTGTGAAAAGAATGCGTATATATTATTGTTTTTAAATTAAATGCATGAACATATTTTAGCCTTTTTAAAATCATTTGATATAACTGTTTAAGGTTATTTGTGAGTGGACTTAAAGTTCAAAATTTGTAGTTGAGAAATTGGTATGATTATAGAAGTGTTTTGAACTTTTACAAAGATTTTGAAAATTTTTGGAGGTCAAAATGCAATTGTTGTGCAGCCGAAATTTTTAATAAAATGATTTTTAAAAAAATTTTCACTTTTTATATTTATGAATGTTGAGTTAAAGCTTTTCGATAAAAAAAAAAGGCTTAGCTCAATAGAAACTTTTTAATTGGATCAAATATTGACTAAAGGGCTATTTTAAGGTACCGGGTAAGCTTCCTATTCATTTTAAAAGAAGGGTTGTCATTCACACACTCTCTTTGAAGTATAAAGTCAACCTTCTAACCTGTCACAATTTAAGAAGCAAGGCTTAGATATTTTTCCATCTTGAAAATTCTTGGATACACCGAGGATAGATGAAATAGAATTCATAGAACAAGATAGCATGTCAGAGGTTAAGAAAGTACTTGATTTTTGAAATTAACGACCTGAGACAATTCATCCTCGTATTGTTTCGAGACGAATGTCAATGACGAGTTTCATCTTTAATCGCATTAAAAAAAAAGAAGAAGCAATCATCTGCTAAAAGGCACCTATACAAATTTTACAACCATGAATCTGCGCTTCCTCATCAGCTATGGACAACATAGTAGATAGTTGTTTCACATAAAATAAAGAGGTACAGTGAAAAAGGATTTCCTCGTCATTGGGCCTAATAATAATTAATAGAAAACCTAAAAAAGAAACATATTAACCTACACTTGTAAAACTCAATTTGAGAAGGATTTTGTAAAAGAAAGATCAATCCACATGGTCATAACCTTGCTAATATTTGACTTTTAAGAGTTTTATCACTCACCTTACCCTTCTTTTACACTTGATAAAGTGGAGGAATTCAAAAGAAACTAGAACATGGTATGAAATACTCCTATCTGAGACAAATGTTAAACTGAAATTTAGATATCAGTTTTAAGGAAAATAACTTTCAAACGATTGATTGGACATTACCTTTTATAATATGTTACAAAGAACTACTACTCTAACATCTTACATGGATGAAGGCTAATGACATTTTGAAATCAAAACAAGCGTAATGTAATATCCTTCAACGACATACGAAGTTCACCAAACTCCATTTAGTCTAACCAAATATTATGATAAAAAGCAACATTGCAAGTCACACGAATAATATTTTATTTTGATAATCTAATTATTTGATATATTAAGAGATAAAATTAATATTAATCTTTAAAGACTACATTCAAACGGAACAAAAATGAAAAATGAAACCAAATAGTTATTCTATTTTGGTTTCTATTAAAAATTAATTGAAAGAGTTATTAATTTTGGTTTTTAAACACGTTTGACTACGAAATCAAACGGGTCCTGCTCCAGCCGTAATGGAAAAAAGTTTTAATTTAAATCAATCGAAACTGGGTACAGTTACGTATGTTTGGACTTGTAAGAATTTCTGAAGTAACCATGCAATGAAATTGACCAACGATTCGGTCCGGAAAATTGGACCCTCTATCGGTAAGAAAAGACAACAAGCATGACGCCGCTTCCTAAAATGTTATCGTCAAACCAAAAGCAAAACATCTGGATAAGAAGTGATATTCGGTTTGTGTGGTTCGTCTATTACCACGAACCCCCCCTTTCATATAATCCTTCAACCCCTTCCTTTTTGCTGTCACTCTCAAACCCCCAACACACGGTTCTGTAAACCCTCCTCGTTTTCTCTGTTTCATTACTTCAATGGCGTCAATGTCCAGATTTGTGCTCAAGGATTGCAAGCTCCAAGTATGTGAAGCTATTTATAGACCAAGCAATCGTCTCCCTGCAAGGAGGCTAATCAGCAATCTGGGTATGTATTAATCCTGATAAATTTCATCTTTGCTCTATGGCTCTTCAAGTATTTGTTCCTTTGGCTTTTCTTTATGTTGCTTCAGATTCTGGTGGCGATGGATCATGGTTGCTGCTTGCAACGTATTACTTTCTGATTAAACTTCTTTGAGTGCACCTCTTACCGACTTCTTATGCGTTTGATAATGAAGATCTTAGAGGTGGGATGCCTGAAGCTGCGAGGATAAAAATGGACGCAATTCGAAGCAATCCACGGAGTCTAGTGGTTACTCATGCAACTTCTTCCTCAATCATCAGAACATCAAGGTAGTCTTTTACGGACAAATGTGTGATCGACGTGTCTGGTGGATTTTTTTTTTTCTTTTGAAAGTTAACTTAGAATGTTATTATCTTGTCGTTTGAAATAGTAGACAATGGAGGGATGACAGTCATCAGCTTTTGTTCCTGTGCCAGAGAGGTGACAGCGCTTGAGAATGAATCAACCTATTAAACCTCTCCTTTTTGGTTAATCTTCGTGAGATTGAGTATCAGTTAACTCTCCTATGTTATATTGATAACGGAGACTTGAACTGAAACCTAGAAGTTACTCATTGTTGTGTAGTTCTGTTTAGAGAAGGGACATATAATTTTTTTATTGTAATCTAATTTCTGTGCATTAGAGAAGTTTCAGATTTTTTTTTGCCCTTTCTTTCCTAATATAAGTATTATCTAATTTCTAGATCACTAAACACAGCTTTTTACCAAGAAATGGTTTCGTGTTCAGTATGAGTGTACCTTTATTGGCCAATATTTATAGAATTGACCTTACTAGTTAGTTGGAAAATTAATGACTTCTGGGCATTGGTAAAGTGCTTATTCATCCTACCTTGAGGGTTTGGTCCCACCAGTGAAGCAAGTTCCCTTTGGAGCCTTCAAACCCAAGAAGTTGAAGATTCAAATCACAGTGAATAGGCTATAACCCACCTAAACCTTGAAGAAGATGGTTGGCCAAGGGTAAATACACGTTGAAGCCTACAAATGCCAGTTTGATTGAGTCTATCACGTGGCTTTGAGTTGTTGGCTTGTCAAGTAGTTTACTTAGAATACGTAGTTTGCAGGCTATTATGTGCGTCCAGCGGTTTATCCAGTGCGCACTCAAATGATAACCCCTGTGAATTCCACCAATATAAAAAGAAAATCTTATTCATCCTCAATGCATTCTAACATTTTAACTGCTTCATGTAGGAACTCCCCAGTCCTCTGCAAGGCTGCCACAGATGTATCAGGAGATTTTCCCAGTAGCAAACCTAGTGGGATGAGCAATTATGAAAGGATAATTGAAACTCTGACCACCCTTTTCCCTGTCTGGGTGTGTCTTATGTTTCCTTACTCCAGTGATTGTTTATGCAGATTTTCTTTCATGTGTATAGCTGGGAATTCTGCAACTGAGTTACATGTATGTTTCTGAATGTTTCACACTAATATTTTAATTGCATTGGCAGGTCATATTGGGCACTGTTATTGGTATCTACAAGCCATCTTTGGTAATCTCTAAACCATACTTACTGGTTTGTAACAGCACATGTGTTGCATAATGAATCAAAGCATTTTCTGGCAGGTTACGTGGTTGGAGACTGACCTCTTCACTCTTGGTCTGGGTTTCCTTATGCTTTCAATGGGATTGACCTTGACATTTGAAGATTTCAGACGCTGTTTGAGAAATCCATGGACTGTAAGAGAATCATCTTTCATATCTACCTCTTTGAGGTAAAAAGGTAAAGATAGGGAGATCACTTCCTTTTTTCCTCCACTAACCGAGTCATTTGCATTTGATTTTCAGGTGGGTGTAGGATTTCTTGCTCAGTACCTAATCAAACCACTATTGGGATTTGTTATTGCAATGGTATTTACGCATCACTTTTCAAGCATATGGTACTTCTTTTAAATGGTGGCTCAGTTCTTAGAATCCATCAGTCTTCTTTGTCAATAGTTGCATCTTTTCAATATAGCTATGATAATGTTTAGTTCACCAATGTCATACGACTGTAAGGCTTTTCCTATTTCCCTTTTTGGAAATCTAATTTTCTTTAATTTCCAAAAAGAATATATCATAGAACTGTAAAACTCTGGTTAATTTCATTTTGGACATCCATACTTTTCCAGCTCTGCTGTCATTCATCTTAGTAGATAAGTTGTTCCTGTTTTCAATAATTTCAAGGATTGAATGCATGGTGATTAAAGTGATTTTTCAGCTAACAAAATTCGTTGCTTAAAAGAATATCGAAGTTGTTTGTATTATTTCATAATCTTACTTGTGAAAGTCTTAACATTTGGAATGTGTATTTTCATTCACTCAGACTTTGCATTTAGAAATCTAACAGGTATACTATCTTTGAAGGCAGAGTGAGAATCAGGTTTACCAACGCTTCAGATTTTAAATGTAGACAAAGTTACCATGTCATTAATTGTCAATATTGCTCTGCTTCTTTACTTCTGGGATGCTCATTGAAGAGCATGCTTCAACTTGTATTTTGTTTTAGACTGATGATCTGAGAAAAGAAAAATAGTTGCCAACTTACTCAAATTTTAATTTCCAATTGAGGTTGCTGATTTTGCTATTCGTTTCATTTCTAGACTTTGAAACTATCAGCGCCTCTTGCAACTGGTGTTATCTTGGTCTCATGTTGCCCTGGAGGACAGGCATCTAATGTCGCAACCTACATATCAAAGGGAAATGTAGCACTTTCGGTTCTCATGACAACGTATGTGGAAACATATTTTCTTCGGGAAAATAACCTCTTGTAGCAATTTTTAGCAGTAAACCATTTTATGATCTTACCAATTACTTTGTCTACTATTATAACTGAACTGTGTATAGCAATAATGAAAGGCTATCTTAACAGAAACGCTTTATTTTATTATAGATTGTCAAACTCAAGTTAGATTTTCATCTCTTGTTCTTCTCTCCCCCTTAATCATATGGGATCCTTTAAAGTCCTGCATTTTTTCTCTAACTTGTTCCACGCTTCTCTTTTTTAGAACCTTATCATTGCTCAAGGCTCACTCCTATTGCAAATATATGAGTCAGGACTTGTATCAATTAGTTGTTCCCCTTCAATTGCATATTTTCAACTTGTTTCATAACTGATTTTATTGAATTTCCGCAGTTGTTCAACTATTGGAGCCATTATTATGACACCACTTCTTACTAAGCTTCTTGCTGGTCAGCTGGTTCCTGTTGACGCTGCAGTAAGTTACAAAGTCAATAACTTGTGAAGTGTGTAATCTCCATGTTAGAAAAACCGTTGACTGTTAGCAGAGTATGAGAAAAAGTTCAACTACAAAATTACAAATAATTATGATGTGATCCCATTGCAGGGCCTTGCTATCAGCACTTTTCAGGTTGTTTTAGTACCAACTGTTGTCGGAGGTAACTTAAAAGTTCTCGCACCAATTGGTTGAAGATTTTGCATTTCACCATTGACTTTCCAGGTTCTTGTGTGCACACGTTCTACCATAATGTGATAATTTGTTTAAAATGCAGTTCTAGCGAATGAATTCTTTCCCAAATTCACTTCAAAGATAATCACGGTGACACCATTGATTGGAGTCATTCTCACAACTCTGCTCTGTGCAAGTCCAGTAAGTTTGAGGGATAACATTTCATGTATTCACTGTAATAATGACTTGGCTGTTCTGACTTCTGTGTATTGTATATTTGGGCTGTTATTTGTTTAATGGTTAAAACTGAGCTTCATGCAACTTTTGGTAGATTGGACAAGTGTCAGATGTTTTGAAAGCCCAAGGTGCACAGTTGATAATGCCAGTCGCTCTGTTACATGCTGCGGCATTTGCTCTAGGTTATTGGTTGTCAAAAATATCATTTGGTGAATCAACTTCTCGTACCATATCCATAGAATGTGGGATGCAGGTAAGTTAAGTGCGACAATTTTATGTGCTGGCCCAAGTGCTTTCCTCCGAAGTGTTAGTATGATATTTTTATTTGCCTGCAGAGCTCTGCCCTTGGATTTTTACTTGCTCAGAAGCATTTCACAAACCCCCTTGTGGCTGTGCCTTCAGCTGTTAGTGTTGTTTGTATGGCGGTAAGACTTCTACAGTTGTCAAGACTTCCCGATAGTTTTTTTCCTTCATCGGTTATTTAATTGGGAATTAATCTTGACCTTATTAATTCTGCTACATTCCCCCTCACAGCTTGGTGGGAGTGTTCTTGCTGTATTTTGGAGGAACAGACCGATTCCTGTTGATGACAGAGATGACTTCAAGGAATAAGAAAAACTACCTCTAAATTTCTCCTGGAAACTTATCGGCCTTCAAGTTTTATCGATGAAGTTACCAATTTTTTGAAAAAAGAAGAAGGTCAATATGATGTTTCAGAACAATTTGTTAAGATGGATTTACTTTTTTTAAGATAAGAATCGTGGAAATTTTAGATTGTTAAGCAATTGTAACACATTAGTAGACTATCTTTGAGAGTATGATTCTGGGAAGTAATTGTCATCCTGAAATTGGCAAATTGTTGAGCAGAGAACTGGTTAAATAGACGGAGCAAGTTTAAATTATGGCTCGTTTCTGAACATTGATGTTTTGCGTCCTAGTTTCAATAATTGGTAGAAGCTAACCTATGTGAATTAAAGAGTCTAAAGTGTGCCTACGGTTTAAGAGGATACCTAAAGCTATAAAAAAAAAAAAAGAATTTGTGCTAAGCACTTGAAAATTAAACACGATGCCAATTAATTGGAAATCAACATACACGGACTTGGCCTGAAAATTTATTTAGATTTGAAAAGGATGATTATAATTGAAAGGCCTTGATCTGAATGTTTCATATTCCAAGAACATATCAAAAAATAATTTTAGTAATTGATGTTTCCAATATTTGGCATAAAATTTCTAAAATTGATTACAATAACAATCAAATGATCTTTTACACATTACGAAACTAGAGATTTGATATTATACAACTCTTGGAATTAAGGACGTAACCTCGTCATATCCCACGGAAGAAAAAATGTTATAATTTCTTAAATTACTTTTAATTTGCAAACTTAACGAAGAACATATCACAATACTTTATTATAAAGTGTAACTTTTTTAATATACCTCCTATCAAATTCTAAAAATTATATGAAAACTACTTTAGTCACACAATTATTTAGCCTTTAAAATATTCTCACATATAAGTTAAAAGACAACTCGAGAAGTATTTTACCGAGGAGTAAGCTTAGAATGCTAACTCTAAGCATATATATGTGCTCGGACATAATCTGTTCCCAATCTCAAATACATCAATTATAAACAATGTTATTTTAAATAAAATGATATCATTTTTAAAATTAAAATTAAAAAAATCAGGCTTCAGGCCGCTTAATTCCGACCAAGCTCAAGCTCGAGCCACAAGTTTCAGGTTGAGCCTAAATCTTTATAATTTGTTTCAGGCATAACTCGAGTCAAAAGAGCCCTAAACCTAATTGAAATATACATCTAATTTCAATTAAATTTTTTAATTTTAATTAGTTAATTTTATTTAAATACCATTTTGGTTCCAATGATATCTAATATATACTATTAATCATTATTTTTTAAATTTCTCAAACTTTACAATCAAGTTTATCTTAATTAATTTTTTTCTTTTTAATCGTTCTTCATTTATGACTGAATAGGTATCTAAATATGTTGGCAATGAATGTAAATTATAATCCTAAATATATTATATTTAAGACTACACCAACACCAATAACTCAGTAAAAGTCCTGTTGATCGCAAGGTCTAAAGAGGTCCAGAAATATGTAGCCTTATTTATATATATACATAAGAGATAATGATAATAAATAAATAAACAAACAAATAAATAAATTTGTATAAATAAAAATATATAAATAATTAATAAAATATATAATACAATAAATATAGAACAATG
>JAOQML010000008.1:31853161-31875048 GCA_027568935.1 Erythroxylum urbanii
GCATAAGATGTGTTTTTCTAATTTTCCGATTGATCTCACGTGTACCAATTTTCATGATTCAACCCGTTATATAGAAACGGGATGTTACACAACCTCAAAGAATGCCTCCAAGAATTCCCGAGAGAAGGGAAATGAGGTACGATAAATTGTGAAAGAAGTGAGTTGTGGACTTCTACAAAAGTATAGACCTTGCAGAGGCCAAGGGATGGCTAGAGAGAAAAGAGAGAGTCTTTGATTAGATGGACTGTGAGTCGGATGAGAGGTTCATCTATGCTGTTTCTCTACTGTAAGGCCTAGCTTACCAGTAGTAGAAAGCTGTTCCAGGAAGTATCATCAAGCCTTATAGTCTATGATGGGAAGACTTACTGAGGGTCTTCAAAGAAAATTACATACCCAAAATCTATACAAACAAAAAGATGAAGGAATTTTTGGATCTGAAGTAGGGCAATTTGTTTGTGTTAGAGTATGAGGGTAAGTTCAATGAGCTGATGGGATATGCTACTGCCTTGATTCCTACTGAAGAAGAAAAGTGTAAGAGATTTGAAGACGGACTAAACATGGAAATCCAGACAAGGTTAGCTATTTCTAACCTGGGTAGTTTTACATAACTACGAGCTGCCTCAATCCACATTGAGCAGTTATTGAAGAACAGTCAATCTGAGTATAGATCAGAGTCTAGACAGAAGAGGCCCAGTGAATCTCAGGATGGTTCTGTCAGAAGGTTCAGCAAGCATCAGAATCGAACTTTCAAACCACTGACTGGATTAAGATAGTCAGGGTTTAGACAAAGGGTTAGTTTTGTCTAGTCTGGCGATAGTAGAGGTGTAGTATTAGGTTAGTTATCGACTTGTGAGCATTGTGGGAAGAAGCACAGTGGTGAATATTAGAAGTTGACAGAAGCCTACTTTGATGCGGCTTATTTGATCATCAGGACAGGGACTGTTCTATTGTGTTTAGAGCACAGTCTGGTAAGAGACGAAGTATGGTGATAGAAACTACGGTTCAGTAGAGTCGAGCCAGTGGGTTTGGATAAAGAGGTTGTGGTATAGGCCGAATGAGTTCTGAGAGTGCTACTGGTAGGACTGAGGTATGGAGCAATCAACCGCAGTCTTAGGCCCGAGTTTATGCCATGACGAGACAAGAGGCTCAAGACTCTCCAGATGTCATTGTAGGTGTGTTACTAATATTTACATTTGAGGCTTATGCACTGCTAGATCCTGGATCTACACATTCTTTTATTACACCGCATATGGCATCTAGGTTGCATTGTGATAGAGATTTATTGAGATGTGGATTAGAAGTGAGTACATCGATAGGTAGTACCACTATGATAGGGGAAGTCTGCAAGAGGTGTTTGATTTAAATTGATCAGGCAGAGTTAGAGATAGACTTGATTGTGTTACCGCTAAAAGAAATGGATGTTATCCTAGGCAAGGATTGACTTACTATTCATAGGGTCATCATGAATTGTTATATTAAGGAGGTAATTCTTGAATCTCCTAATTAGCCAAAAGCAGTGCTTAGAGGTATTAGCCAAGTAGTGCCAGCCAGACTGATCTCTTTTGTGAGTGCTTTGAAGTTGATGCAAGGAGGATGTGAGGCTTATTGGGTCCACGTCATTGATAACTAAGCAAGATATGCAGGACATTCCTGTGGTTAAAGAATTCCTGGATGTGTTTCCCATAGAGTTATCTAACTTACCTCTAGATCGAAAAACAGAGTTCACAATTGATCTAGCTCCAAGTGCTGCTCCTATATCTATTCCCCCATATAAGATGGCACCTGTGGAACTAAAGGAGTTGAATACTCAGTTACAAGAGTTATTGGATAAGGGATTTATTAGACCCAGTGTTTCACCCTGGGAAACTCCAGTTTTATTTTTGAAGAAGAAAGATGAAACGTTGAGATTGTGCATTGATTATAGGCAACTTAATGAGTCATAGTGAAGAACAAGTACCTATTGCCTAGAATCGATGATTTGTTTGACAGTTACAAGGAACTTAGGTGTTCATTAAGTTACATTTGAGGTCTGGGTATTATTAACTAAAGATAGCAGAGGTTGATGTACCGAAGAGTGCTTTCAGGAGCAAGTATGGATATTATGACTTTTTACTAATGTCGTTTGGGTTGACTAATACCCCAACTGCATTTATGGCATTAATGATTAAGGTATTTCAGCCCAACCTAGATTGCTTCGTGTTAGTGTTTAACGATGACATTTTGGTGTATTCAAAGAGCAGAGAAGAGCATACTGAGCACTTGAGAGTGATACTACAGATTATGAGGGAGAAACAACTATATGCTAAATTTAGTAAATGTGAGTTTTTGTTAGATCAAGTAGTGTTTTTGGGTCATATAAGGTATTCAAGTGGATCTAATAAAGATAGAGGCAGCAATGAAATGGGAGGCTTCGAAGAATTTGTCTGAAATTTAGAGTTTCTTAGGATTGGTCGGATATTATCGGAGGTTTGTCGAGGGGTGTTCTTTGATCTTAGTCCCTTTGACTAAACTTCTGAGGAAGAATGTGGTCTTTAGATGGAATGATGAGTATTAGAGAAGTTTTGAAGAATTGAAACATCGGTTAACTATAGCACCGGTGTTGACTATTCCATTGGGAATTAGCGGCTATGCAGTATACAGTGATGCTTCACATCAAGGATTGAGATGTGTGTTGATGCAGTATGGCAAGGTGATAGCCTATGCATTGAGACAAGTAAGGTCTTATGAGATGAACTACCTGGTAAATGATTTAAAGCTTACAGCGATAGTCTTTGCTCTAAAGATATGGAAACATTATTTATATGGAGAGATATTTCAGATATACACTGATCATAAGAGCTTAAGATATCTGTTAAATCAGAAGAAGATGAAAATGAGATAAAGAAGATAGATTGAGTTATTAAAGGATTATAACTGTACGATTGAGTATCATCCAGGGAAAGCTAATATAGTGGCAGATGCATTGAGTAGGAAATTGAATAGCAGTGTAGCTCAGATTCAATTATCGAGGTTACCAAGCTTGAATCAATTGAGGGCTTTGAATGTGGAGTTAAATTTAGAGAAAAATGAAGCCTTGATTGCTACACTAAAACTGAGGTTAATGTTGCATGATAGGATTAGAAGAGTTTAGAGTATAGATCCTAAAATGGCGAAGCTAATTCAGAAAATTAAGATGAATTCTGATTCTGAATTTGAATTGAGAGATGAAACATTGTGGTTAAAACAGAGGTTGTGTGTACCTAATGTGGATGAACTGAGAAAGGAAATCCTGGAGGAGGCACATGTAGCAGCTTATGCTATGTATCCTGGTATTACCAAGACGTATAATACACTTAAGTAGTATTTCTGATGGCCACGGATGAAGAAGCAAGTAGCTGACTATATAGCTAAGTGCTTAACTTGCCAGCAAATTAAGGATGAACATCAATCTCCAATTAGGAAGCTTCATTCATTACGTATTCTAGAATGGAAATAGGAACGAATCACAATAGATTTCGTTGTGGGATTGCCCAAAACTCCAAGGCAAAATGATGTTTTATGGGTTATAGTGGACTGATTGACTAAGTCGGCCCATTTCTTACCAATGAAAGAGAATAGCTCATTAGACCAGTTGGCACGGAGATATGTGAATGAGGTAGTGAGATTACATAGGATTCCAGTGTCCATAGTATCAGACAGGGATCCCATATTTACTTTGAGATTTTAGAAGAGTCTACAGTCGGCTATAGGTACGAAGTTAAATTTCATTACTGCATTTCATCCTCAAACAGATGGGCAGAGAGAGAGGACAATCAATATTGTTGAGGATATGCTTAGAGCATATTTGTTGGAGCTTCAAGGAGCTTAGGATCAGTACATAGCATTGATAGAATTTGCTTACAACAACCATTACTACAGTAGTATTGGAATGGCACCTTATGAGGCATTGTATAGTAGAAAATGTCGATCGCCTCTATATTGGGATGAGAAAGGTTTGAGAATGATAGAAGGCCCTGAATTGATACAAGATACTGTGGATAAAGTGAAACTGATCCGAAGTCGAATAAAAGTAGCACAAGATAGACATAAAAGTTATGTAGATCAACACAAAAAGGATATGGAATACAGTGTAGGAGACAAAGTATTTCTTAAAGTCTTACCTTGGCGATGAGTGTTGAGATTTGGCAAGAAGGGCAAATTGAGCCCTAGGTACATTGGTCCTTATGAAAATATTGAAAAGATAGGACCATGGGTGTACAGATTAGTCTTATTGAGCGAAATGTCTTAGATATGCAATGTATTTCATGTGAGCATGCTTAAGAGGTATATATCTGACCTAATGCATGTATTACCAGCTCAAGAGATTGAAGTTGCTAGTAATCTAAGTTATGTAGAGGAGTAAATCAAGATAGTGGGATATCAGACAAAACAATTGAGAAATCGGGTAATTCCATTAGTGAAAGTCCTGTGGAAAAATCGCTCGAGTGAGGAAGCAACTTGGGGAACAGAAGAACATACGAGGAAGCAATATCCTAACCTGTTTCATCAATTAGGTAAAAATTTTGATGACGAAATTTCTTAAGGAGGGGTAACGCATTTCATCCTCAAACAGATGGGTAGAGTGAGAGGACAATCAAGACTATTGAGGATATGTTTAGAGCATATGGATTAGAGTTTCAAGGAGCTTGGGAGCAGTACATAGCCTTGATTGAATTTGCTTACAACAACCACTACTACAATAGTATTGGAATGGTATCTTTTGAGGCATTGTATGGTAGAAAATGTTGATCACCTCTATACTGGGATGAGGAAGTTTTGAGAATGATAGAAGGCCCTGAATTGATACAAGATACTGTGGATAAGGTGAAATTGATCCGAAGTCGAATAAATGCAATACAAGATAGATAGAAGAGTTATGTAGATCAGCACAAAAAGGATATGGAATATAGTGTAAGAGACAAAGTATTTATGAGAGTCTCACCTTGGCGAGGAGTGTTAAGATTTGGCAAGAAGGGCAAATTGAGCCCTAGGTACATTGGTCCTTATGAGATCCTTGAAAGGATAGGACCATTGGCGTACAATTTAGCCTTACTGAGTGAAATGTATCAGATACACAATGTATTTCATGTGAGCATGCTTAGGAGGTATAGATTGACCCAATGCATGTATTACTGACTCAAGAGATTGAAGTTACTAGTAATTTGAGTTATATAGAGAAGCCGATCAAGATAGTGGGATATCAGACAAAACAATTGAGGAATCTGGTAATTCCATTAGTGAAAGTCCTGTGAAAAAATCACTCGAGTGAGGAAGCAACTTGGGAAATAGAAGAAAATATGAGGAAGCAATATCCCCACCTATTTCACCAATCAAGTAAGAATTTAGAGGATGAAATTTCTTAAGGAGGGAAAAATTATAACATCCCATTATCCCACGATTAGGGTTAGAACCCTAGGGTACTATATATGAGAGTTTACTAAGAATTTAGAAGTGCATTTCATGCATCGTATGGCATACACATACATGTGAATAATGTTGACACCCGTTAAAATAATTGTACATGCATTCATTGACATTTTTCAGGTATAAATGATTTTTTATGCAAATAAAATGTGAATTGTGGATTATTTGTTTTGAAAAATTGAATTGGTGCATATTAAAATTATTTTTTCAATTTTTGTGGCATTTTGGAAATTTATGAAAATTTGGAGTATTTTGTACTAAGAAAAATATAGAAATAAGAGACAAGTGGAAGTGTGACAATTGGATTAGTAATTAAGTGACAAATGGACTAATTATGGATTGACAATTGGACAAATTACTATGTGACAAGTGAAGCAATTAGTAAGTGACATATGGGCTAATTAAATGGATAACAAGTGTAAGACATGCCAAATGACATGTGTCGATGGGGGATGGAGCCACCTAATTATGTTTTTAGGTAAGAAAGTTTCTGCAGCTCCTTTGTTTTATCTCCACCGAAAACACCATCTTCCTTGTTACTCTTCCATCACTTAAACACTTTAAGTTCTGCATTATTTTATGTTATTGACTTACCCATGTTACACTTTGCAAAGAAAACATTCCAGTCTATTTTTTGTTCTGTTTCTCTCTATTTTTGTCTTTACTCCATCCACCGAAATCACATATTTTCTCTCTCAACTGCTGGAATTTGTCTGAATCAAGTAAGTGATGCTTTAAGTTGTATGGGTAGTGTAAATGACATTTTGATACTGATTTAATTTTTGTCAATGGATGCATGTATGAATGGTGTAGGAAAATAAATGAATGCATGCATGAGTGGTGTTGTAGGAAAAAGAGTTTCAGTGATACAAGCAAAACAAAAATGTGCAGAAAGTGTGATGAAGGATTGTGGTAATTGGACTTCAATGAAGAGTAGTGAAATGCGGAAAATGTAATATAGAAAAGTGTGAATTAGGTTCTATTTTGGGTTGTGATTAATCATGAATTTGTAAATTGTGACTAGAGAATTCTGAGTTGGGAATTTAGGTTTAATTGAATCATCAACTTGAAAGGATAGAGAAATGATTGTGTTTTGACAATGAAGTATGCTGGAGTAAGTTATATGTAGTGTTTTACTGAACCTACATTTATATTTTGGCTACAACTTGATCTGTGAATATCCAAATTGGATGAATTTTGATCTAGATTAAACTAGAAATATATGTCTACATTTTTCATGAGGAATCAAATTTCAATTATGTCCTTAAGAGTCTTGAACTGTGGCTTGAATTTGAAAATTGTGTAATGTTGTGTTATGAGAATAGTCTGTAATAATTTGGTTATAACTTGCATAACACTGAACCAAAATGCATGAATTTGATGTCATTAGAAACTTAAGACATTTTGAAACATTTGATTAGAAGAAGGTGTTACCTAAATATCTCATTGTCTAGGTCATAATGGTCATACAAAACTGACCCAAAAATCTACCTTGAGAAAAAAATTTGGAAAATTAAAGTTGTAGGTCGAAATTTTTGGTTTCAAGTTCATCTTCCTCTTTCGACCTATTTTACATGTCTTTAAGACATGAATTTGAAGAAACTAAAAAAATGAAAGTTGTAGATATAGGTCTTAGCTTAACCTCTGTGAAGGTGGCTTAATAAAATAGTGACTAGAGCTTGCGTTATGCTTATTTTTCTAATACTGCCTGTGACAAACCCTGTGCAGAAACCTTATATTTATTTCCTTATTTTTGGGGACTTTAGAGCTCTAATTGGTCAAAGTATAAAACATGAAAAATGATTTTTGATGTCTTATAAATGCTTCTTTGAAACAGTTTGGCTAGAAGATATCTTAATAAGTTTATGTAGTTAATTAAAGCCAGAAGATACCCTAAAACAATGGACTGTTTTGATGGGAATGAGTTCAAATCTAGAAATTTTGATATGTTTAAGGAATAAATGAGTTCTTTTAATGTAAAAATGATCTTAAGAACATAAGAAATGTGTATAAGGTATGGATGAATGAGCATTGAAAAATATAGGATATTTATGAATGAGAATTGGGAGAATATATGAGTATATGTTGTTGGAAAATTTTGGTGAATGTATAGATTTAGCTTGTGAAAATTTCAGATATAAAGTTCCAATAGTATGTGTTCTATAAGAAGCTTTTTGATCATGGAAATGTTCAAGGATAAGTGTAAATATCAGTTGGTAATGATATAAAGATGTTTTTGTGAATGTAATGTGATTCAAAGTATGTAAGTGATGAATTAGGAATGATTGAATAAGAACTAGGAAATTGTGGGAGTGTATAATCCTACGAAAAAGAGTGGTGTATGTGTGGGTGATCAATTGAAAGTGATCTAGTGTATTAAAGAAACATACTTGAGAATTTGAGATTGAACATGCATAATACATAATACATATATAAATGTGCTTATTCCTCTAAATGTGCAATGTAGTAATATGAAAATGTATTAGATTGCATATAGAAGAGCATGTTGAGCGACCGCTTCCAGATATTGCTGAGACTTCAAGGTAATAAGCTAAAGGGAGCATTTGTGAGTAACCTAAGATGGTCTCATCTTGATTGTTTGTTTGATTCTGAATTGAATTACTATTTGATATAATTGTGATATTACTAATTCCGGACAATTCATTGTCTAAGGAGTTCGATATTCGGAACTATATTAGGAGTGTTCCTTGAATGTGAATGTGATTAACTAAATGTGTTTTCAACTTATATGTTGCATGCCGGACCAAGTCTGATGATCAATGTGAATGAGAAAGTGAATGCAAATGGAATGAAGTGAACATTATTATTGAATATGTTTGATGCATCTATTCCATGAACGCATGAAATATAAAAGCAGTTGTCACAAGAGTCACTAATGAAAAAGAGCTTAAATCTCAGACATCTGTGATAAGAGCCTATGGCTTAATTTGTATGATAGAGCCCAGTATCCACAACGGATACGGGATAGTATGATAGAGCCTAGTATCCACAACAGATTCGAGATAGTGAAAAAGATACTTAGTCACAATAACGTAATAAATAAAATTGAGTCTCATAAATATTGCATACACATATGAAATGAATAAATTGAGCAATTACAATGTTTTGAGGACTTTTATAGCTTAAAAGTTGTGAATACTTATCGATGAATATGTACTCCATGATCGCAATGAAACGATAAATTATATTGATTTTGAAATGTGACAATTGTGAACAAAGTGCTTTGTGATATTACATGATGGTAATTGAGATGATGTGAATTATATAATAACATAAATTGTGAGTTATATGATAAGAGTGAACCATCGAGGATTGTTACTCAATTGAGTTCGCAAAACTCAACCAAATTGCAATATTGACATTTTTAGGTTCGAGAGAGCGACAACTTAGCTTCTAAAACTGCTTGGAAGAAATCCTATACAACTTTTGGATATAAGTTATGGCTCAAAGGTTGGTCAACTAGGACTGATGGATTAGTTTTAATTTTGTTAAATCCTCATATATGTAGCTTATTTTGCAGACAGAGTTGTAGTCTCTAATAGGTTGAAATGAAATGAGGAAATTTTGGTTTTTTGACATTGTGTTATTTCTGGTTTTAATTATGATGCCATGAGATACATTGAAAGTGAATAAATTAGCATGCCAATTTTGTCGAGCATGTGCACGAATATCCGAAAGGTGTACATGTACGTGTCGGATGGAGGTGGGGTGTTACTCCTAGGCTCTTTAGAAACACCCAAGATCTCTTTAACTGTGTGTCTTAATGGAGTTGCTACTCTCTCCCACATCTGGTTAGTATCTTCTTCCTATTTTCATTCTTCTCCATATATCACTCTTTCCCTAAGCTAGTTAACTGTATCATCTTTCAAATTCCACCATCTAACTCTAGGCATCTTAGAATTCGCTTATTCCTCTAATCCTTAATTATAAGATCAATAACTAACAATCTATGTTGAGTTGACAAGGAAGCATTATGTATCACCTTACAATTCTTGCAATTGGGTTGATCGCTTTGCCTTAAGAAGAAGAAATCAATTTGTGTTTATGTGGTTATACTTTTAAAAGTCACTAGATGCTCCTTGTTTGTTTTTTTAAAAAAAGAGTTGGTGATCATTACTGCGAGATCCAATAAAGTTGTCTCACTCCCATTCCTAACCCGAAACCCCCACGAGTCCGCGAATAGCCGTTCGAGGTTGCCCCTATATGGCGAATAAAGTTTCTTCTTAGAATAACTCTCTTGTCAAAAGAGATCTGCTGAATCACCTTATCTAGCTCTTCATAGAATTAGCACTTAAGTTATTCGTCCAACCGTGCTTAAAGTGTATAAGCACACACCACATTGAGTAAATTAAAATTCTTTAATTTATCTTTAATTTTTAATTAAATAATTTATATTCATATATCAAGATCTATTTTAACCAATACATGATAACCACCTAAATATTAAGTATTTCAAAGTGATTTTGTCTAATATTTTTGTGTATGATTTTTTCTTATAATTCGATTATATCATTATACAGTATTTCAATCAAATATAAAGTATGAAATTAATGTCTATTTTTTAGTTCAACCATACTTAATTATCCAACAATAGCAATTAGTTTTTAATGACATTTAAACATTATTTTAAAGAGTCATTCAACCTTAGCCTATAATTTTATAATTTGATAATAATAAAATATTCTATCTAATAACTTTAGAGCAGTGAATTTTATAATCGCTCAACTACCTTGATATGATTTATTTTGCATACGATGACTTCCAATTATCCTTAATTAGGATATATCATAAATAATATTAAATTATGACAACTCCTATATAAGATATTTTGGAGATCTCAATTTAAAGAATTATTTGTACAATCATTATTATTTTATTATTTTCACGGCATACGTTAACCAATCTAAAAAATAATATTTTGATTGAGTGAGAATGATTATTTTGAATTTTTTATACATTATTGTTCCATTTGATATAAAGTATTTATTTTGGAAGTTTTAATACTAAATGAAAACTATAACTGTATAATGCACATTTCAGAATAGTAAAATCTTCATAAAAATAAAAATATACCTCACTAATAGTTCATAAAGGATACCAGTACATACTAGCACAACCGAAATTCATTCATGCAAGAAAAAGAATAAATAAAATCTTATTTAAATTGATAAATTAGGGAGACGAAACTCTTATTATTATTATCATTATCGTTATTGAAGGATGCGTGTGTAAAAGCAGCCGCCAGAGATGTCCTAGCACATATGTAGAGAATATGAAAGAAATACAACAAACCTGTAATCTGATAAACAGAAAGGCAGACGCGCCCACATAAAACGAACTAGACATTACCATTTTGTTCTCTTATAATTGCAGGTGGTGTATTCTGCAACTTTCTTTGGAGGGTTTTCTCTCAGGAACTCGTATTTGTCCAAACAATTCTACCCTTCAGGCTTCTCCAATTCTTTAGTTTCCTATTGGAATTCTAAGTATTACGATAATCATGTCTCATACTAACTGGGAAGCTGATAAAATGTAAGTTTTACTCATTTATGATACCTCGTTACATTATTGAAAGTCGTAGCGTTTGTAGGTTTTCCTCATTTTCTCTATTTTAGACGTTTTGGGTGGTATTGAATCGGTTCTGTGTCTAGGGTTTTGATATTTTGGTGCTGGTATTTTGTAATGACTATTGGCTGGCATTTTACGCTAGTTATGCCATTCCGTGTGTGTGTCCTTCCAAGTATGCATATTTGTTTCATCTGTTAAGGTGAAATCATTTCTTCACCTTAATGAAATGAAATAATTTACTTGCCATCATGGAATAACTTGTTTTGCCTATTTAGCCTGTCAATTGGTTGTAAATCAAGAAAATATCAAACACGTTATGGGTTGTTCATCTTCCATCTTGGGCACACGAACTGTAACCCATTTTTCTGTTGTTTTGATTGTTATGTGGGTGGCCCTGGAATGGCCCCAATTGGTAGAAGAAACCTGCAAGCCCATGGGGTTATCCTGCATTTGGATGAGGAAGTAGAAAATAAATAAGTATGGTAATAATACTTTTTGTAGTAAATTGGAGAGGTATGTTAAACTTTAATTCTTTTGCCTGTTTGAAATAAATTGTTAAGCTCCACTGTTTTGGTTCTGAAACCTCCAGAAGGAAAGTTTGTTCCTCTCTTTGCCTGTTGCGGGTTGACGTGAGATTTTACTTCATAAGTTCCACGTTTGTGTACATTATTTGTCTAAAGAAGGATTGAGTGCTGACACTTTACAAGACCAATCTTCAGTTCTTTTTCAGTAGAACTTCACAACTGCCTGCTTTGGGTTCTTGCTGCTTGCAATTGTCCCACTTCTATCTGCTTTATTGGGATGTTTAACTTTTTTGGACTTCTGATGGATTGCATGCTTCATTCAAGGTTGGACGTTTACATATATGATTACCTCATGAAGCGGAAATTGCATGCCTCTGCGAAGGCATTTCAAGCTGAAGGGAATGTCTCCACAGATCCTGTGGGTAAGACAACTGTCAAACTGAATAGATGCTCAAGTTACAAAACGATAAAACAGAAGAAATAGCTAAAAGAAATTCCTTACCTTTTACTCTTCCATTTCCTTAACGTTATTATAATAATCACTTGATTCTTTTTTGGTATAGCTATTGATGCACCAGGTGGTTTTCTCTTTGAGTGGTGGTCTGTTTTCTGGGACATATTCATTGCTAGGACAAATGAGAAGCACTCAGAAGCTGCTGCATCTTATATTGAGGTTGGTTTATAGATTTTTCAATCAATTCAACTTGTCTAAGTTTGATTTGCAGCCATCAATTCTTTGTCTAAATTGGCTGGAACAACTTCTGTTTGATGTCATTAGCTTGGCAATATCTAGTGTTATTTGTAGAAAGAAAAGATGCATATGGTTGTCCTAGTTTTTTTTTTCCAGTTTGGAGGTCACCAAGTTTTTCAATTCACTTCTCTAGTTCTGCATGAGTATAGGTATCTTTAATAGAAATGAACTAGTCATTTTTATTAGGACATATATTCAGTTGTACGTCATATATTTGCTATGTAGAAGTATAACTTGTAATCTTGCTAAATAAAAATTATGGTAAATGGTAGAGTCAATTGGCTAAGGCTCGGGAATTACAACAGCAACAACATCATCCACATCCAAAACCTCAGCAACATCAGCAGATGCAGATGCCACAGCTTTTGCTACAGAGGCATGCTCAACAGCAGCAGCAGCAGCAGCAACAACAAAGAAGAGATGGAAACCAACATCTGAATGGTGGTTCCATTGGACTTGCCACTAATGATGCATCAAGACATACCACCGCAACTGCAAGTGCTATGGCAACACAAATTTACGAGGATCGATTAAAGGTTCCACTTCAGAGGAATTCCCCTGATGATGTGGCAATGAAGGTGCTAAGTTTTTTTTAAGCAAGGAAGATTGGAAGATTTTTTTCATTTTTTTTTGGTGAACAATAGACTTCATTCTTGTATCACTATGGTTTCCATTCTAACATTTCTATTTGCAGCAACGGCTAGGTGACAATGTGGGTCAGCTTCTAGATCCTAATAATGCATCATTGTTGAAAACAGCATTGGGTGGTCAGCCTCCAGGGTACTCTTCTTCACCGTAGATTTTATTGCTATGCTTATGGGATATTACATTTTTTTAACAATCAAATTAGTGAAACCTTTATGCACTTTTTTCTTCTTCTTTTTCCCAGACATACACTACATGGTGCACCTGGATGCTCAAGTATTCAAAACCGTAGTCAACAGCTGCCTGTGTCTACCCAGGTAAAGTTGTTTTTGGGTTTAAAATTTAACATGCTCCATTTTTCTAATATAATCTTGTGAAACAGGAGATGAAGACTGAGATGGCTGCAATTATTAATTCCAGGAATGCTGGTTCTGAAGGATCTTTAATGGGAATTCATGGTACTTTCTGTCTAGAAACTTTTCTGGAACAAAAAATTGCTTTCCCATTAGGGCCTTCTCTGTTAGATTTATTTTTAAAAATTTGGCATTACCTATTGCTTATGAAAGTTCAATCTGATTTGTGATTGCTAGCTGATAGCATTCCTCACGTGTTAGTTTGGTAGGATAAATTTTATTTGTCAATGAAAAATTGTCTTTGTTAAAATTTCGTCTGGACTCTGCTATTAATCAGATTTCTGGAGACAACTATCCTGAAATAGAAAATAACCATAAGATGTTGAAAATTTATAGTAGATTAATGCAGTGGTTCATATGGCATTTTTATTGATGCCAATTTAGGGAGTGAGATTTTTTTATCTATGGGCTTATGTTTAGGTTTTGCTTTTACATTACTGTAAATATTTGGTTGACCTGTATTTTCAGGTTTAGCATTGGAATTGAGACCCTTTTCCTCCATACTTTTTTCATAACTCTTTAACTGTCTCGTTGTTTTCTCTTCATTCTGCTTTTTTTTTTAATTTACTTTTTCTGTTTTGGATTTGAAATGCTGTGTCATAGAGAAAAGAAAGGAATCCAAATTTATTGCATTCGTATACATTAGGATGTTCAATTCATTAATCTTTTCTGTTTTCCTTTTTCTTTCTAGATTTGGTTATCAAGGCTTGAATTGTTAATTTGATTACCAAACTGTGTGAACTACTTGTCATTTGAGTTTGCAACCAACTGGTTCTGGTATTTGTATAGGATCAACACAAGGGGGAGACAAATTGACTTTGAAAGGATGGCCTTTGACTGTAAGTTTGTGAAATGACAACTGATTGGGTCATTTAACCTCCTTGAGTGATGCATGGGGAAATTTTAGCAAATTTATTTAAAATATCTTATGCTAAACTTATTTTATTTCATCCTTTTTATTTTTCCTGCATTGCAGTTCTGATCTTGTTTCCTTTTTTAGGGGCTGGAGCAGCTTGGGCTCCTTCAACATCAAAGGTTGATGCAGTCTCCACAGTCTCTTAACAAATATCAACTTCAGCAGCAATTGATGCTTCAAGCACAGCAAAACTTGCCATCTCCATCTGTTAATGATTTGGAGCGTAGAAAGCTAAAAATGCTTGTGAATAGCCAGACTATGGCTGTTGGGAAGGATGGCTCATTTAATTCTGCTGATGCGCTTAGTAACATTGGATCACCAATGCATGTTGGTTCTCCTGTAATGTCCCGTGCTGAAACAGATGTGCTGGCTAAGGTACTTATTTCTCTAATGTTAGACTGAGGATTTTTTTCTACTGTTTGCTTTCTTTAGCAAATTTTCATCATGGATTTGCTTATATGGTTGAGGTTTCCAGTTGCAGCAACAACATATGCAGAACAGTCAACAGCAGCAACAGTACCCACAGCATCCTCTTTCAAGTCAACAATCTCAGAGCTCAAATCAACACCTCACACAGCAAGAAAAAATTATTGGTTCTGGTGGCGTGACTATTGATGGCAGCATGTCAAGCACCTTCCAAGGAAATGAACAGGTATGCTATATTTAAACTGTTGATTTTCTGATGTCAGATTTCAAAAGGAAAAAATAAATGGCCTGAGGGTTGGAATGTCATGTAGGTCAGATTTCTATGACCATCCATTCACCAAAACATTTGGTGCTTGAGTAAAATGTTTGAACACTAAGAAAACTATCATCCTCTTGTATACTGAGACCATCTATGGACCTTAAAAAGTTTTCCTTTGACTTTGTTCTTAGATAATTGTTGTTTATTGTCTTTTCTTTTTTGTTTAGAAAAGTTCCTTTTCCGGAAATTGGAATTCCTATCTGCATACTTGATGGATTTAATTTCAAATCTGTGGATGCTTCAGCCATGAATGTTCTGTACTAGTTACATTATTGAAATTATTTTTCTTTGGTTCTCTTTTCATTATGTTCTGTTCATTAAAGGCTTCAAAAAGTCAGATTGGGCGCAAGAGAAAGCAACCGGGATCATCTTCAGGCCCTGCCAATAGCTCGGGGACTGGTAACACTGCTGGACCATCTCCAAGTTCTCCATCAACACCTTCTACACACACACCAGGAGATGCTATGTCTATGCCATTGTCACACAGTGGTGGATCCTCGAAACCTTTGCTTATGTTTGGATCTGATGGCTTGGGTTCCCTTGGATCAGCTGCAAATGAGTTGGTTAGCAAAATAATATATCTTCTACGGCATTTTTGACCCTAATTTCCATTTTTTAAGCTTGCTACTAATATTTTAACCTTTAAATGCATTGTTTTGTTAATTGATGTAAGATGGGACAAGCACATGTAGTGTTTTCTGAATACCTCGTGCTTACAAAGGGCTTTAAACGTTCGATGTTTCATTGTTGAGATAACTTCAACCATGAAACCTGATGTTTTGAGTTTGAAAAGGCAAAATAAGTTGCAATTCTGAAATCTATAATTTCAAAAGCAAGTTGTTTTCTTCATACTAGTATATGTTTGTCAATGACATTATATTTTTAATGACCTCTGGAATTTGTTGCATTTAAACTCAAAAAGTTGTCAAAGAGAATTTAAATTGATTTGTCCTCAAGTAGATGCGGAGGGAAATTGATTATTGGCTTCTAATTTACTTCTATACTAATACTGGCAGAACACTCACATACTTGTGTAATTTTACAATTTTGTGAGTTTTTCTCTGATATCTCATTATGTGATTGGTTGGTAACGAATTGTGGTTGTCATTTACATTTAAAAGTTGGATGATTGAGACTATTAAATGCAGGCTGATATTGATCGGTTTGTGGATGATAAGATTCTAGATGAGAATGTAGAATCCTTCTTTTCACATGATGCGGCAGATCCTAGAGATCGAGTTGGTCAATCTGGAGATGTCACCAAAGGTATAACTTCCTTATCAGTCTGACCAGGGTATCGTAAGAACACTTAGAAGGTGAAGGTTTAACTAATTAACCCAGTTTTGATGAAATCAGAACAAATTGTTTGGAGTTAAAAAATTACCCAAAACTTGTTCCACCTACTGGTTTTCACTGTATAACTGACTTGTATCAATGACCGTGCCAGTTGGATTGACTGATCTGTTCCATCCCACTAAGCATTGGTATGGAATAAAGCAAGCAGCCACACCTGGAAATTGGGATGGAGAGATGATTTTTTCTTTAGCTAAATTGTCAAGAAGGGATACAGGCAAAACTATTTATTAGAGATGGACAAAGTTCACTAATTTTTACAGATGATAATTGAGTGTTTTTACCAATAAGATACAATTAGTTGACATTTATGACTTTACAATGTCAAGTAGTCAACAGATGAAGAAAATTTACCAATGGATGCAAACTATTAATCGATTTTGTTTGTTTGCATATATGGGCAGTATCCTTGATGATTATCTGGTATGGTTTGTGCAACTAATATTGCCAGGGTATGAACATTAATGGTGGTCACTCATAAATCAATTTTCATTTCGCTCATCTTTAATAAGTAGTGACATTATTTCTCTCTTTAAAATATAGTTTTTGGTTCATGCCCCTTTTACACAAATTTTCCAATATTTTTTATATACTGTACTTGGCCATTAGAGCTTGACATTATTTCCAAGACAGGTATTACATTTTCTGAGATCCGGCATATTCCTGCAAGTGCAAATAAAGTTGAATGCTGTGACTTCTCATCAGATGGAAAATTGCTTGCTACTGGTGGGCATGATAAGAAGGTAACAATTGTATATATGCGAGTCTGCTGGAACATCATAAATGCATTTAAAAAAAACTGGTGCAGGAGATGTTAAATCCTTCTTTAAACAAATCTTTTTTTTAATTGTCATTGTCATGTTCATGTACTACAGGTTACATTGTGGTGTGCAGAGTCTTTTACAGCAAAGTCTACCCTTGAGGAACATTCTCAATGGATTACTGATGTTCGTTTCAGCACAAACATGTCAAGGCTTGCTACATCTTCAGCTGATAAAACTGTTAGGGTTTGGGAATCTGATAATGTTAGTAATATTGGTCTACTTATGGTAGATTTTAACAAACATTTGTTTTTGCCTGAAAACGGTAGAATTTTGAAATTAATCTACTGTATGATTGAAGGATACCGTAATATGATAACTGTTTATCTTCAAGTGGTACATAAATTGTACAACTGTTGTGGAGCCATGAGCCAGTTCTTCTGATGCCCCTTATTTTCTAGTTATAAAACTTCATTCTAATTTGCAGCCTGGCTTTTCAATCCGTACGTTTATGGGACATTCCACAACTGTTACGTCTGTAGACTTCCACCCTACTAAAGAAGATCTCATCTGTTCCTGTGATAACAATAGTGAGATGCGCTACTGGAGTATAAAAAATGGCAGCTGCGCAGGGGTGTTCAAGGTATAGAATGTAGTGTACTCCTATCTTGGGAGGAATAATATATAAATTTGAACCCATGGTATATCACAGTTACGTTTTTTCTTGACTTTTTTAATATTACAGTCGGGGGCTACCCTGATGAGATTTCAACCTCGATTTGGGCGTATCCTGGCAGCTACTTCTGAAAATTTGGTAACTATTTTTGATGTTGAAACCTCAAGTAGCAGGATTAAATTGCAGGTTTGTAACTTCTGGTTATTGTTCCCTTTTAGGTTTTTTCAATTAAACTCGGAAGACTTTCATTGGATTTGCATGTTAAGGGCCACTTTAAATTGGTGAAAAGCAATCAAATGATAGATTGTTATGCATGCTTCAGTGATTGTAAAGGTCTCACATTATTGTACTTTGTGTGCATTGCAATTGTGATTGGAGCTTATAGTTTTTACGTTTCAATTTTGGCTCTTGCTAATAATTGAGTTGAAATTTTTGCCAGGTGTTCCTTTTGCAAATATAAATTACTATGAACTAGGTGTTTGGTCTGAGTCCACCCTACTGTCAGTGCCTTTTCAGGTTAAAGTCTTGGGATTGAATCTCACATTAGCAAGTCACTTACTTACATTTTTAATTGCTAGTGATGGTGAGATGGAGTTTAGGGAGGGTTATGAAGGTTTCACAGTTCAAGTTGGCCTAATGGGAGAGAAAATTAGTATTGTACAGTTTATATTCTGAATTTGGAGTTATTTCATGTGCTTTCTGCCGCTATTATGTTTTTAGGTCTTGTATTCCTCGTTTTTTTATGGCTTTTGTATTTCGTTACATGAGAGGGTACTATCGGCACAAAATAGTAATTTTCCCAAACTTCTTTATTTGTTGCTGCCCATGATCCTTCATTTGGTCTGCATAATTAATCTAAATCCACTTCCTTTTCCCAAAGCATCTTTCTTCTGGATCTAACCTGGCTTGATCACTGCTCAAAAAGCAGTTATAATCCACTTCTTATTTCCTGACATGTTCTGAATTTCAGGGTAAAAGCCTTAGAGCATTAAAAAAGCTATGTTAGTATTCCAAATGAGTTTGCATATGAGATTGAGATGTATTTGTGAAAATTAGATGATTTCTATAATGTTAATTATCCTCTGATTATACATGGAAGTTCTCTATAAGATTCGTACCTTGTAGTTGCATAATACTTCCATATCGTTCACATGAAGTGGCTGACCCAGTGTTTGGTTTTTCCATCTTGCTAATTATAGGGCCATAAAAACCCTGTCCATGCTGTATGCTGGGACCCTTCTGGTGAGTATTTGGCATCTGTGAGTGATGACTCAGTCAGATTGTGGAAGATTGGCTCTGGCAGCAAAGGGGATTGCATTCATGAGTTAAACTGTTCCGGAAACAAGTTTAACACTTGTGTCTTCCATCCAACTTATCCTTCTTTATTGGTTGTTGGCTGTTATGAGGCAAGTTATCACTACTTTGCTTTACAGCATATAGCTTTGCAACTGATTTTGCAACGTAACATATAAGTTCAAATATCCAGTCCATATCTTTTCTCAATGAACTAAACTGAAATTCTCAGCAGCTTGCAACTTGGTCTGTGAGAATAATTTAGGGATAATCTTTATTTCCTTTATTTGTGACAGAGAAAGTGGGAATTGTTATGTACATGGAATTGGTCTAGTGTTGTCATACTCATTGGACTTGACACATTCTGACATGCCGTTTTCAGACTCTGGAACTATGGAGCATGGCTGAAAGCAAAACAATGACACTGACTGCTCATGAAAAACTAGTGTCATCCTTGGCAGCATCAAGCGTTACTGGTGTGGTAGCTTCTGCTAGTCATGACAAGTGCGTTAAGCTCTGGAAGTGAATGATTGCTGACCATTGCGTTACTGGATATGAATTGGTTTAGAGGTCTTGCACGATTGTTTGATGTTCATATTATCCAACTGCTATGTCTATCTAGTAGGAGTACAGGGTTTCTTAGGTTTTGTTCATTTCATTTCCGCACACTGTAACTAACCACATCCCCGGTTGAGGGTTAACCGCAAAACTTGAAGTTTTGTGCCAAACCTAACTTGTCTAGCAGGGAAAAACATGGTAGAAAATATAAAATAAGAGCGCAGGAAGGCCCTTGAAAGTTCCAGAAATTGTAAATACTAAACGTTAAATGTTTAGTATACGAATATGTTGTGAGATGTAGGCGCATTATTCAAGTGTTATATAGCCCTTTGCAACCCCAGTTTGGCAAGTGAAGGATATGAGGCTTTAGAGCGATGTCCTGCTCCTGCAGTAGATGTTTTATGGATTCAAATTAAAGTAAATCGTCCTACATCCATGACGTGCCTAAATTCAACGAAATAGATGTTGAAGTTGTGCAATTGGTACTTTATACCTCGTTCTATGGAGGCTAAATTATGCAACAGCCAAGAAATTAATTCACTTCAACACGGAGACAACAACAACAGGGCAAGAAGGTGTCGTATCTTTAGATGCTCCAGGGCATTGGTCAATTCTGCTGCCTTTACATCAAGGTATTCTTTCCATGTAACTGGCCCGTACAGTAGAGGATGATTAGAGTCGATCAACTTTGTTGGTGGTGATACCTTAATGTCCTTGGGTGGGGTATAGAAGTACGCAATGGATATGCGGTGTTTCCTGTTGCCTACCGCCTGATGCATTGGATTCTTAAAACTTACAGAGTGGATTCTCAAAACTTCCACTGGAGATAATATGCATCATGTCCCCAGCGTTGACTACAACTGCGTATGTGAGTGGATTTACAGGACCCCACCCACAGTTTTCTTTATGAACTTGGAGGCCATTGGTGCTGCAGCTTTGGAGAAGCAAAGTGAGCAACTGAGAATCTGTGTGAGGAGCTAAGCCCATTTCATGACCTGGGCCTGGACACTCTGGATAGGAATTCAATTGCAAGATATGCAGCGGTGGTTCATTACCTTCACTTTTGGGCTTGAACCATTTTACATCTCGTTGTTTCAGGCTCAAGGACTCGACCATTAGCCCAATGATCTTCTCAGACAGTTTTTTCATTTCTCGCTAGTAATCTTCCATTAAATGACTGCAAGCAGATACCCAGAAGATGGCATGTATAGAATCATAAAGGACACGGCACTGGGAATAACAAAACAGTTAAAACATAAACTGACCATTTAGACACAACTAGTAATAGTCTTATACTTTTTCACGTTGTTGAACTAGCTGTCAAAGAGGGAGATGCATAATGTCGCTTTCTTAGACTGCCAGGGCATTTGCATGCATATATAATTTCAATTGCTAAAATAGTTCATCGATGTGGCTGACTTTTATCAAACTTTTAAGAGGCAAATCTTACCCAGTTGGCTGACTATAATCGTTTACTTTAATGAATTAAACAGTGCTTCTAGATTAGCCCACAACTAATTAACTACGAACAACTGATGTAATCATTCCCAGCTCATGCAAATTCTGACCTTTACTGCCTTTGTTCAAGGCCAATGTGCCCAATTTCCCCAACTCTTTTCGTCCGGACAATGGAAAAATATTGGAGTTCTTTAAAATAATAATAGTAGTAGTAGTAGATTGATGATGATGATCACAACGACGATTTGGTTAAACAGTTTTGCTTAATTCAAATAATCTTTGTCTCTTTAGTGAATTGTGTTCTTTATCTTACACCTGACCGTATCATTTCTGAAAAGTAAAAACATTGGACAATTGTAAGCCTAACGGCTAGATGCATCATTAGCATAGGGACGGAGCCAAGTTTGTGAATTATCTGTCAATCCGCGGCACCGACACGGGGGTTTAACAGGATTAACAAGAAGATTAGATTTGGTGTTCTCGAAATCTAAAAATGTGAAAAGCTATAGCCCCGTTTCAAACACTGCGACTTGCAAGGGAGACCATAAAAGTGTTAGTTTATGCCTACAGTTAATCGCTTTGGTTATATTTTAGTGACAAATTATTTAAAGACATTATTTATCTTGTACATGTATAGATGTATATGATAAAGTCTATGGAATAATTATACATTGCAAATGAAATTATAATAAGATTATAATTATGAGATTTATATTGCATTTATGTATTATTCCTAAATGTTCCTAGTCATTGTTCTATTAAG
>JAOQML010000008.1:31891666-31905916 GCA_027568935.1 Erythroxylum urbanii
ACTACACACTCTTACTTTAATTCATCATAACTTTCAATCCCGAAGTCCAAAAATTATAAACTTTATGTTGTTAGAAAGCTAAGAGAAAGAGCTACAACTTTTATGAAGACAATTTTGTCAAATTCTACCCAAATCAATACAGTTTATTTATTGAATTTTCAGAACACATTTTCATCCCCCTTTTCCTTTCTGCAAACTGTAAAAACTACTATCTTTATCAAAAGACCCAACTCCAACAACATAAACCATACATACAAAACTCCCATTAAAACAATTTACTTTAGAAAATCTATTCAAAAGCCATTGAACAACTAACAATTTTATTTCCAACCAAAAATATAGCAATTTATTAGAAGAGGAATTTGGACATGAACATAAAAGAAATTCTTCAACTCTTACTTTCATTCATTTCTCAAACAAGCAGAGTATCTACATTGCTTCAGTTACAAAAAAAAGTCACATCAGTAGCATAATACAAAAAATACAGCATTTATGCTTATGCTTGATATGCGTCTAAAGCTACCAAAAACGATCCAAACTAACTTAGTTACAAAAGATAGAAATTCTTAGAGATTTGCTAAAGTTTTTGCAAGGTTCACCATTGATCTGCTGATTCTTCACCTGAGGAGTGGAAAATGATGGGGTGAGTTAGGAAGCTAAGTGGCTAATACGTTTATAGCCATCGGTGATGAGCGACAAATAATCAAGCATATATACATACATATATAGCTCCTTAATCTGGAAATTTTTTTAACATATTCACAATTCCAGCTCACAGAACACATAAATCATATCATGTATTTTTCAACCATTAAAACAAAGCATTTAATCATATATCATGCTCAACAAATCACAATGAAATGCACAAACAATATGGCTCAAGAGAATCCCATAAAACAGAATGGCGAAACCGAAGTTTACACCATAAATAGAATGAGTCCATTTTTTGGAGCTCATGTGCCACAAGCGGGCAGCCGAGAGAAGACTTTAGGTCAACGTGCACGTAGCGAACAAAATGGCATCTCTCTTGGCCACACAAGCAAATTTCTGATGCTTACATATTTCATATCATAATCATATTTTCATGCTGCTTAAATTTTCTGTTTTTCATTTTCATCAAAACAGTAGAATTCTTGCATGATATTAAAATCACAGAACATTTTTCCCATATTCACAATGATTCAAGACAAACATTTATACACACAAAATCAAATAATACAGCCTATCATCACAAAAAACTATGAACATATTACCCACCTATTTACTTGTAACTCTAAAATCAAATTTGTCTTTCTTCTTGTTCATGCCCTCGACTTTCTTGGTTCCTTTAATCAAAACATATTTTCATTCAAACAACATATACGAATAGAAAATCCTTAAAGCTATATTATAAGCTTAGACTTAATCTACTCTTAGTTTATCTAACTAGAAGAACTAAGATCTAGTTAAGATTCATAAAAATCTAAAAAGAAGAATTTCGGTTCTCTTCTTTCTCTCTTTATTTTCAGAACACAAAAACCTATTTTCTCCATTTTCTTCTTCTATCAAAACAAGAAAAGAAGATAGAGGTTACCAAAAACTCAACTGAATCTTCTTCTTCTACTTCTTGTCTCATTTTTCTTTCTTTCCTTCTTTTTCTTTTCTGGTTCGTTTTGCTGCTTCTCTTCTTCTACTTCTTTCTACGTTTTTCTTCTCTCTTTCTTTCTCATTTTACACGACTCTTTCTTTTTTTTCCCTAACCTCTCAAACATGTCTCTCCTTTACACGACTCTCTTCTTCTTTCTCTAGTTTCTTCAAAATTCTTCTACAATTTCTCTCTTTCTTTCTTTCTTACATAACTTTCTTCACCTTTTTTTCTTATAAATTTTAAGACAACTTCTAGCTTTCCAAACTTACCCTTTCATATCTAATATAATGCCTTCTAACTCCTTCACTTAAATCTAACTTTTTCTTTCATAAATAAACTCCATAAATTTCTCATTCAAAATTTCTAATTTTTACTCATGACTAAATGCCAACAAATTCTCAGTTAATAATTTTAACATCCAAGAAAAGTTCGGAGTCCAACAATATAACTTTTGGCAGTGATACGTATTCTATTTAGAGAGAAAGAAATTTAAGGCTTTTATAAAGCAAAGAAAGATCTAAGGATCAAGCACCTGGATCCAAAAGCAACTGATGACCAACCAACTATACTCCTACAATCCTAGATTAGCTTCCTCTTAAAGAATACAAGACCATCTAAAAACATAAGGAACTAAAGAAGTCAATTATCTTACTTCCTTTACGTTGGTTTGTTGATATTGGTGTGTGCACGTTGGTTTAGCTCATAATCTTCGGAGTCATGTAATTCTTTGTTAGGTATAAGTTGTTATCTTAAATTTTTCTATGTCTCTATGTCTTTGGAACACTTATAAAACATTACCTCTACTTTTAGAAATATAATCTTTCTTTAATTTCCAAAAAATGAATTGTAAGGACTTTTAATTGATTAACCGTCAAATGATTAATCGACTAAACCTTCATTAAAATATGTGCAATTTATTTTATTATTTTAAAGTCCAAACAAGTTTTTAAACAACACTTTATGAAGCTTTTTGTCACAAAATCATTTTAAAAATATAACCTAAATGTATCAAATTCTTTAATGATCCTCTTTTGTCAGGAAATCTCAATTTTTAAAAATGTCTTGACGCATTTTCCAGAAAAGTAAAAATGAATCCTATAATACATATAAAAAAAAGAAATAAATTTAAGATTTATATTTATGCTAAAATAATTTTTTTCTCATTTGATTCTTTAAGTTTTGACTTTCTTTAATATTTATTATCTCTTTTAACTTTCATTCAAGTAATTCTATTCGAATTCCTAGTTTAATTCATGTTCTCTTCACATTTATTGATAGCAATGTTTTGTTAATATTAAGATATCAATTTCGAGAAAATAAATATAATTTTTATAACTTTAAAAATACTTGCATTATAATAATCAATATTAAGAGATAACGTCACTATGAAGAAATCTAATTGCCTATGAAGAGAGAAGAAAGAGTGGTGCAGGAGAAGGGGAAACTAATTGCCTATTATTGAATAATTCATAGCCAATGTCCATATCTACCAAGCTTTGGTTTCTCTCTTGGAACCTATACCATTGATTTGGATGGGGTCATTTCAAGAACAAGCTTTGCTTTGTCTACGAAACCGTACAATTCAAATGGCGTTGCGAGAGAGAGAGAAAAATACATTAATATATAAGCTACAAGTTACACATTTCTGTAAAATTTCATGTACATCACTGACATTTTGAGATTTGCTGCAAACGAACGATTCTATATGCGAGGAAAACATAGATTTATATCACGAATCTTCGATAAATTTGTTTCTACTCAGTCATCTCCTCTGAAAATTGAAGGATTTTATTGCAAAAGCAAAAACCACTGCAAAGAGCACACAGAAACCAACCACCATAACACCTGCTACGCCCAAGAAATCATGCCTATACCCAAACACTTCTTTCAGTACCTGACTTACAGGGGCGAAGCGATTCCCATCTGGCAACCTCATCGGTTTAACATCATCCCCATATTGTGATGTCAAAAGGCCATATAGAGTCCAAGCTATGGGGTTTGCCCAGTAATACCATCTCCACCAGATGGGGATTCTCTGTTTAAAGATTGTAAGACTAAGTTATGATGATGGGAGGAGGAGATAAACTGTGAAATTCACTTTTAGGGAGCTTTACTAGAGAGTCAGAGAGGCTATTTGCTTGACATTGAAAGTAAATGGAAAAGAACAAGAGTTGTATGAATTTTTATTATGGGACAATTCTACAAGAGTGTCAAACAAAAGTGTACTGTGAATTCTTAGGGAGGGATAAGTACCTTGTGAGGAATCATAAAGCCACTGAATAGGTTCCAGAGCATGTAAAATGGAGCAGCAATGATGGAAGCCACATTATGGTTTGGTGTCACGGCCGTCGTCATCATTCCGTAGAAGGTAAAATATAGCATGGTAAAATACATAAAAAATATGTACCAGATGAATTTCAAGGCAGTCCATTCAAATGATGCCATGGAATAGAAAATTGAGCAGTAAATAATCGTCTGTGCAAACACATAAGGGAACTCAATAACGACCTGCAGATAAAATAGAGCATAAATTTGAATCTCCAGAATGGACTTTCGTTACAGACAGGTACAGGAACAAGGTCAGTGGTAAACCTGAGCATATGCAAATGGCAGGGCTGCATACATCCCTGCAGCTCTCTCTCTATATGAGACAAACCTTTCAACAGAAACAACAGGTTGAACAGCACTACCATTAGTGATCCCGATGAACAAGACTGCGGCATACATGGATCCCATGGCATTGAACAATTCTTGCACATTGTCCCTGGAAGAAGCAAATTCAGACGGAGGATATTCTAATGACAGAAATCTAACTTAAGCTAAGAGAAAAACCCTATCAGCAAAGACCCAAAAAGATGAGAAAATCATCAATATTTTTAAGGCCAAAGTTTTGCCGTCCCGATGTCACAAACATCCAATATTGTTAAAAGAGCTAATATGATAATGACTTTGCAGAAGGATAAAAGGGAAGACCTCTTTGAACCGAATCTCCAGCATATTGTCCCAAGCATTATTGATATCACAACTGTGTAGAAGAAACGCACAGCAGTGTATTGTGGATATCGCCAATAAGACAAATTATTCTTCCAAAGACAAGTCAAGAACTGGCCAAAGTATGATTGAGAATACTTGGTTGGGAAGCTCAACTCTTTTGTATTGTTATTTTGCCAGCTGAGAATTTCAACCAATTCTTTGTTGCGTCTGAAACATGAGAGGACAGTAGTATTAGATAAAGCAGACTCCAATGCCCATCAAAAATGTAGAATCAGCATCAACATTTTTCAAAAGATTGGCATACTGAAATAGATTTGATTTTCGATAAATTTCAGCAAAGTCTACTCCTAGACGTTCTTCTTCAGTTGAAGAAGTGACTTCAAGCATCCATGCAGCAGGGTTATACCCTGGCTTTATTTTTGCCACTCCTTCAATAGCCTGCAAAAGAAAATTGCATAGCATTTAATTGAATAGCTACCGCCGAAAATTATCAAGATATCGGGTATACGAGTTAAACCAAACTGACCTCAAAATATTTTATTAATTCACGTGACTCAGGGCCCAGCGGACCAGCATATATAAGTTCCCCTCCACGTTTCATAAACAAAAGCTGTCATGGTAAATGAGACAGGAGGATAAATAAAAATAATCAACCAGTACATCCCAACTGTCTTAACTTTCACATGGCAGAAATTCATAATTAAAAGAATTCAGAAGTTTCGATCCAGTTGCCGTCACTTGCAATGAGAATAATATTGTTTAAATAGAACTCTGATTTCAGAGAAACCATATTTCAGGAAAGAGAAGTCCAGATAACAACAAACAATTACCTCATCAAAAGACTCAAAAATGTCTATGCTGGGCTGATGAATTGTACAAACGATGGTGCGTCCGGTGTTCACAATATTTCTCACTGTCCTCATGACAATGGCTGCAGACCTTGCATCCAAACCTGATGTAGGCTCATCCATGAACACTATGGACGGGTTGGCAACCAATTCAACAGCAATTGTTAGCCTTTTCCTTTGTTCTGTGGACAGACCATCAATACCAGGCAGACCGACCAATGCCCCACTTAATGAAGTGAGCTCAACAAGTTCCATCACCTCGTCGACAAATGCCTGACAATCAACAGTCAAGGTTCATGTCCAAGCTTTTCAATGTTACGCCAAAAAAAAATCATGCATGTGTTTATCTGCTGAGCTTGAGCATGGTCAATAGATGTATGCACTTGCCTGTTGTGTATCAATGTCCACTTCTGATGGTAACCGGAGCCACGCGGAGAAAAGAAGTGATTCAAGGACAGTCAAGCAAGGAGAATGGATGTCATTTTGCTCGCAATAACCAGCAATTCTAGCAAAAGTTTCTTGCTTTTTGGGATGACCAGAGATATGTATGCTCCCTTCTACCACCCCTCCGGTTTTCCTACCAGCTAGGACATCCATGAGTGTGGTTTTTCCAGCACCACTAACTCCAACTAATGCTGTAAGTACACCCGGTCGAAATGCTCCAGTAACATTAACCAACAACTGAAGTCTGTCTTCTACTATCCCTTGCTGCTTCAATTCCTGAAGAGGTAATGTGATTAGAAACTTATATTCTCTGGGTAAATATTTGAAAGAAGACATTTGTCTATGGGACGAAGCTATGTACACACCACAGGAACATCTACAAAGTAGTTGATATTGCGGAAAGACATGGAAAGTGGTTGAAATGGAAGAACCATCCCTCTCTGTTTGAAATACTTTCCTGCTCGGATAAGTTACCATTAATGCAGCTCAAATATAAAATCTGAGTTCTGATGTAGAAATCAGAAGAATATGAAAATCCAGGAAAATTTTCAGTTTACTAACCGTTTGACGAGCCTGAAGTATGTAAGTAATGTCTCAGTTCAATAACAACATTTTCACCTTTCCTTCTCTTGTCTCTCTCTAGCAGCTCTTCCTTCGATATAACTGCCTGTTTCCTTCCCCAAGCTAAAAAGTGTAGCAAAAATGCATTATTAATTAGTTGTTTTTCCTTCCCCAAGCTAAAATGTGTAACAAAAATGCATTATTAATTAGATTAGATCTTCTATAGATTTGTTTCTAAAAATTTTGGTTGAGTAAACAAGTACAAAAATATGTTGAGTAGCTTACGTTTCAGGTGAGCAAGAAAGAAAGTGAACATCATATTGAGTACAATTGTATATCCAAGTAAGGCACCAACACCGATCCAATACCAGTAGCTCTCTGGAAACAGACTGCGTGCTCTCAGAACTGCCTCTCCTAATGAAAGATTAGTAGTGTTCCCTATTTTCTGCACAAGAAACAAAGAGCAAAGCAAAATTAAGTTTTAGCTAGACTAGCAAAATCTAAAAGTACTTGATCCAGAATCCAAGCCAGACCCCAGTATGACATACATATCAGCAAAAGCAATAAGCCTAACGGTCTGACATTTATATAGTATTGTGTAGCTTCATCCAATATCAGGAGCTCAAATGGTGTTGCTTTTATATGGCCAAGTAATGTCCCTGGGCTAGAGCACAACTTGCTTCTGAAGAAATTTGAGCTCTTCTGCGATATCATTTGATTGCCAGGAATGATTTGTTTCTAGATTCATTTTTTTTCTTGTGCCTAAATACCATCATTATCATTTTGGTTATCCGAGTTTGGTGCAAGGAATAATGATTAAAGTACATGATTTCCATGTAATATCAAAAACAATCATTTGCTAGTCAAGCAAAATATGAGAAATAACAGTATGATTACAACCTTAGACCAAGAATGCCCAAGAAATTCATTTACTGAAGCAGCATTTTGAGCATACATCAAAGGAGAAACCCAAAAGCCCCATATCCACCAGCTTGGAATGTGATCTGTCACAACAAACGAATATAAGAGACAAAGGCAAGTAGCATCAACTGACAAAACATCAATGCTTATAGTACCTCTTGAGATGATATAACCTCCAAGAGCCATGACAACCAGCATAGCAAAAGATCCAAATGTATTGGAAACTATCATATTGCGACCCAAGGACCCAATTACACGGAAAAGAGCTATGGACATCTGGTGCAGAGAGAAATATAGCAAGAATTGCCGAAAAAATCTGTAAATAAAAATCAATAAGATGAAATCCACTCCAAAAAGTCTAAAAGAATTCATTTATCCACAATGGATGTTCTATCTACCTGATGACGTTAGGATCGTATCCAATTACATAATAAGTAACTGCCACCCAAAGACCAGACTCCATGAGTGAAGTTGGAATGCTGAGGATCCAAGAAGGAATTGTATACACCCAGCTGGGATAAAAGTGTAAATCACGATGCTTGTAAAGGATGGGAAGTTTAGCTACCAGCATGGAAACCTCAGTAAACCCATTAAAAAGAATAATGACCATGGAAAAGTATATTGCACCAACATATAAGCCTCCATCATAAATTGTATCGTGATGCAATGTGGTCCGGAAAAACACACTCATCGTGGTCAAGGCAACAAAAAGAAGCTGCAAAACAGTTCATAATACATCTATATATCAGGTTTGGACCATTTTACAACATTATCACTAGATGAAATATGTTTGGACGTCTGCAGTATAGTACAGATCAACTAAATCACAAGAATAACCAACGGAATAGAGTTAGACTCCAACTAACATGATAAGTGGCTGTATCACATCATCATAATATTCCAGTACTGACAAACTTATTTGTGACTTAGCAATCTAACAGAGTAAATAGCATACCTGAATAAATTTGAAAACATAGATAAATGAATTCCGTTTCATTAGTAGCTTCTGCCATGCAAAGCTTGTTTTCAAAAGTTCCTTTCCCTTCACGCCATAGCTAGAAGTTGACAATGCCGCTGGATGATTATAACATCTATCAAAATGAACTTCTAGTTCATCGTATAAACTTTTACCAGTTCGATATGAACGAAAAGCATCAGCAAACTTTCTTGGAGGTATGTAGTGATAAGGGCGATAAGGATCAGACCAGTACTGCTCTTGATCCTTCTTTGATACTACCTGTACACGAAGAGTTAAAGCAAAAATAACTAATCATAAACCAGAAATTCACACCATAATACTTCAGTACTTACTTCTTGCAGGAAATCTGCTACATTTTTTCTTTCAGGACAAGTAAATCCCAAAGAAGAAAAGAAGTCAAGAACATCATCATGAGGCCCCTGGTACACAATTTGTCCCTCGCAGAGAAGTATGACATCATCAAACAGTTCATAAGTCTCAGGTGCAGGTTGCAATAAAGAAATTACAGTGGTCCCATCAAGCGCACGAGTTGAATGCTTAAGATACTTGATAATTTGATAAGTCGTTGAACTATCAAGCCCATTTGAGATTTCATCCATGAACAGCACTCTAGCTGGACCGACTAGTAATTCACCTGTAAATAGATGCACATATCTCTTTCAGAAACAGCTAAGGAAAAGTGAGGACAAAAGGTGCTTCTGGTGCGAACCTGTTGTAAGCCGTTTCTTCTGACCCCCTGAGATTCCTTTAAGCATTTCATCGCCCACTAATGTGTCAGCACATATGTCCAACCCTAAAATCTTTGTCATATACATTTTAGTAATTATAAAATGTGGATACATGATCTAAAGCAGAAAAAAGGAACTTCCTCATTCTAAGACAAAAATAATATCACATTTTACTTTGCAAAGGCATTGTAGCAGTGATTTAATCCTGCAATTCCAGACCAGGTTGTGCCTGATATTGGTGTTACAGCACGATAACATAGGCATTTTCAAAGTTCTTTTGTATGGATTAGAATTGTTGGCTGTAGGAGAATACCTTCAAGATGTACTCCACCACCAGGCTTGTTTTCTTTCCACCCAATGCCAATGACTGAACAAAAACATTGTAAAGATGCTCATATCCTTGCAAATTGTTTATTATCCAAGAAAATGGTATCTGAATGCAAGTGTGAAACCCAGGTACCTTCATGAATATGTCAAGATCTTCATCAGGCTTTATCCCTGAAATCTTTTCTCTTCTTGCAAGTTCCAAAAGCATATCTGAAATGAGCTTTGTAAATCAGTATAAAGATAAGCACGCCCCAAAGCCACGGTTAGGTATCAAGTCGTAACAAGAAGCAGGGCATGTTTTGGATTTCATCTAGAATTGGGAAAATGCAGAGAAAAAGAAATATAATTATGTACACATGATCTGCTAAATCTTACCATATTTGGATCCAACACCTTGGCATTGTCCCGCAAACTCTAAAGTTTCTCTTACTGTCATTTCTGCCACATGCCAATCCTGTTGACTTACATAAGCTGATGTTCTTTGAGCAACAAACTCGTTTAGACTGTGTCCATTGTATGTAATTTTCCCAGAAATCTTCAAAACAAAATTTAAAAAATAAGCAAGCACTGAATCTGAAGCTATCACACAAATCATTTAACAAGAATATGCATCCTTCTGACAGTTTCAACAATAATGAGATTCCTAGAGAAAGACAGTTGAAAATCACAAAGGTTGAAGCATCACATGGGCTAGCATCAATGAGGAACATGTAATACTTGACCGCTATCCTAATATCATCATCATCTCTACTAAGAAAGAAATAGCTCTCAGAAACAAAATGCTGAGACATAATAGCTAATAGTGCTTAGTTTTAACTTGAATAATTCTGTTGTGCTATTTCGACTGATGGCTTGCCTTGACGATTCTATGATAACACTTTCTCTAAACAGCTAGTCGAATGATAAGACATTTCAATCACCTGCAAATTATGTTCGAGACGTCCAGCAAGGGCCAAGAGTAAGGTTGTCTTCCCAGAGCTTGGAGGACCCAACAGCAGTGTCAATCTATTAAGTACAGGATGATACTTAGAACTTGAGACCAAAAAGCGAAAAGCAAAATTCACCGTTTGTTATTAGCCCAGACTCGAAATATTACCTTGAAGGTCTGACAATTGTGTTGATGTCATCCAAAATAGTTAACTTGCATCTGTTTCCTTTATAAGTTAGCAACTTCCTTAAAAACGCCTTTCAGAAGTGAAGAGCACATGACGTTAGACTACGAAGGAAACGTAAATGCAATATCGACTTGAAAAAACATGCATATCAACAGACAGTATATTTACCTCGGTCATGTTGAAAATGAAGTTGGGAATGGTTGGAAGTGCCCTACTTCCTACGTGGACATAGGATTCAACCGTCAGGTTTTGAACTCGAACCTCTATCTTCGGAAGTTCCAAAGCCACTCTAAAACCAGCAAAGGTTTCAAAGACTTAAGAACAACGTATACGGTCTTGACTGAGAAACATAAGACCAATGTACTCTTTATAATGAATAACTAAACAATATCTATGTTGTTCCAGAGGGCAATTTTTTGTTGCTTCACATGCCATCAAATGGAAATCCAAGGAATCGGATGCTAAAAGTCTCCTATATCGACAACATTCATCCGGGCATAGCCAATCATACTACAATATTTCCAGTCTGGTCAACTGTGTCATGCTTGATGTAATACTACGTAGCAAAACATTTGTAACTTATAAACATAGTAATCTAACGAGTCTCGTATACCACAACATGTGCCCTTAAAACTCCAAAAAAAGGTCGGTCATGTGATGAGTTAAAAAGAAGCTTGTAAAAAGTGCAAGGCTATACATATATAATATAAGAGATCATAAAATTACGCGTCAAGTCGCTTCCTCATTCGATCGAAGAAGCGTTCAGGGTCGTGGTCCACCGAGTTCACCAGCCGGTCCAGCACAAGCTTCTGTTCCCGTGACTCCAGCTCACTTAAATCGATCTCTCTACAGTCACCAACCATGTTCTTGAAAATGCCTCTCCGCACTCTGGCGTAGGTTGGCAAGCGCTCCAACGCCGCCCACCGTAGCGCCTCCTCGTCCTCTCCCTCCTCCCGAAACGACGATGTTCTTGCGAACACATTCTCCGCCGAGTTCCACATACTTGAGATCTCACAGCAAGAAACCAGACGCAGAGATAGAGGCTCTGATGATGGAGAGGAATAGGATTATGATAAATATTGAATGTGGTACATTATCTTCGTGTGTGGACTTGGGTGAGAGTGGGGGAGGACATCCACATTGCAGTGCTTTAAAGGGTAGTTGAAGTCTTCATTAATGTTCCATGGTTCCTTTTATATATCTCTAGTCGGTGGATTGGCTTTGGCCGGCTCATTAATAGCAGCGGGAAAAACAAATTTTGCAAGTTTTTACATTTTTCAGCCCAACCTTCCTCGCCTACGATATAAATTGAACACGCTATCTTCTGGCTGCAACGTGTTGGTGAGTGATTGATGTTGGATGTGGGTGATTGCCATGAAGAATGATTGCGTGTGGTTTGTTGGACAACGGTAAGTAATTGGGTGGTTAAACAAAACAGGGGGTTGAGTAACGGTTAATTGCTTGCCAACGTTAAAGTCAAGATGGTGGGAGAGAAAAGCTGAGGGGAGTTGCTGCTTAGTTTAGACGTTCCAATGTCCTTTTGAGGTATGACGTCCTCTTGTGGTCATGACTTTTCGACAAAAACCGAAATTCTCCCCCTCTCCACTTTCTTTTCTTTTCCTTTTTCCTTAAGCTTCTTTGCCTTTCCATCCATAATTATTCTCAGCGCAAGCCATTTGCTTCTAGATGGCCTTGTGAACGTCGTGAATTTGTTGTCCCAAGCCAAGAAACTTCATTTAAGAAGAATAGAGATTTTAAATCGAATAATAACCCAAATTGCTGCCTTTATCTTATTCATGAAGCTTCAATGCTTCATTCTTTGGATCCTAACGCTCTTGATGTAAAGAAACTCAATGCTTGAATTTTTCTTTTGTTACCTGCACAATATGTTTTCTAATTTAATATACACATCTAGTTTAAGAAATTCTAACACTACATGAAATCAATCCAGGTTTTCAACTAATAATTTTAATTTTATTTTAATAAAATGATCGCATATCTTGAAAAAATGAATAAAAATTGCATTAAAGTTTAAAAAGGTATCTACTAAACAGAGTATTGCAAGATACAACACCAGGTTTCATAGCGAGTCAAAGCAGCCAAAACCATCCTACAATATAGCTAAAAGACAACCAAAATTAAGCTAAGTTTCAATTCCATGTTAGGATAAGCTTGACGTTCACCGCTCCTCTCGCACATAAAAATTCTTATATCTATTTTGTCAGCCTTGCATAAAGCATGTGATTGTCAAGCTAAAATGTTCCTATAAATTTGATAATTCCTTTCATCCAAATATCTTAAACTAAGCATGCAAAAGTAATTTTGAAGAGTGAAAGGTCCTCTTTGCTTAACTCTCTAAGTTTTAACCATCAATCAACAATGTAACTATGTTGATTTATATGATAATATAGGTTGCAAATTAAGCTCTAAAATTCTCTTCCATAACAACAATGAGTACTGACAGTTAAAGAATAAATAGTCCATCATTTTATTTCTTTCCACCTTGCGAAGGAAACCTGTATTTTGTTCTTAATCACTGATTTGATGGCAAGTAGAGTATGAAAGTCATTTTTTCAAATATTGTTGTTTTGCCAAACTAGTTTGAAGAAAGGAACGGAGGCATGAGGTCATGTTAGCAAGTCTTAACAAGATTTAATTACAAAGGATTTGGATGTATGTTTAACCCGGATCAAAGAATCTTCTTTTTCAGAATTAGGATTGATATATAAGGGAATCTTTTTGTTATCAAAGAGAATCCCTTAAAGGAATGTGTTAGCCATTTCCATAAGCCTCAGCCTCCCTCTATGATAGCTATAACTTTTATACTATCAAATAAACTTTCCTTGAGAGAATTGTAGTCCTATAACTTATAGGGGCCTAGTTCATGCCAATTATCAAATTAAAAGGATTTTTTTTTTCTTATTGCCAATAATGTATTTAAAGACATGGCATACCTAGTCTATCAACTTTATAAGCTACTTAAGACTCCATAAGGTGTTGGCCATTGGCTTCACTGTCCATATGTTGTCTTTCTAAGGAATTAAGAGTTCATCCATCTTACCTAAAGTGATTCTTTGTTTGTGAGTAGCTTCTATATCCACTTAGTCAATTACATCTTAATCATTATTTTGATTGATGTGATTCTCCAACCACTTTTTTTTTTGTAAGCACATCTTAGCTTGTTTCATCTTGATAGCTGTTGATTTGTTTTTTCAATCTCTGATTATAGAAATTTTTCAATTTTTTCTCAATTAATTTCATTGTCTCTTTATGAATAGTTAGAAGTCAAAACCAATACAAGTGTATATTGCTTACGATTGAATTTCAAAGTTATAGCCTTTTGGTATAAGATAAGCACCTATTATTCTAGTGTTAGACCCCGTTTTCGGAGTCTAATTTTCATGCTTGCTCTGAAACCACAACTGTTGGACCCCTTCTTCGAAGACCAACTCTTGCAAAAAATCATAATACTTGAGCTATTTCCAATAGAGAACACCTTTACCTCAAGGAAGAGTGTTGGTGAGCCCCCAATTTTACACATATACCTACTTCGGGGTTATTGGCATAACTTTTTCTATAGGCATCTAATTTAGGGTTCTTTGGATAGTTTGATAGAGGACTTCAAGAGCTACAACTTTCATGAAGACCTCGAAAATCAATTGTATCTTTTGAAGGGTCGAAAATAGGGCAGAAGATAAACCGTGAA
>JAOQML010000008.1:31913326-31937530 GCA_027568935.1 Erythroxylum urbanii
TCCCAAAAATTATTCTAAGGCAATAAATTCAAATCTCATGCTTATTCCATAAACTATTATGCTTAATTTAACAAAAAAAATTTCGAGGGCCAACATCTAGTTTTCCAATCTCTTGTGGATTGTATCAGGTTGGTAATCCCAAAATGTTAGCCTTTTGTAGTTATTAGGATCCTTGGGTATTTGAGTGGGGGGTTCTTGTGTTTAAATTCAGTTGTCAAGTTCAATATCTTCGCTTCCCTTGAGCAACTCAAGGATAATTAGAAGCTTCTCTTAGAGGAGTTGAATCTCATGCCAGTTATTTCTTGAATTGGTTTAGGAAATTAATGAGGAATTTAATTGGTTTTAGGATAGCACCATATAGAAGGAGAAGACCATCTACAAAAGATAAGTTAAAAATGCTAAGTTTATCATATTTGTAATGGTACTTGAATTTAGGTCCTTAGCAATATTCCTTATAGTGATTCCAGTAAAAGCCTCCATGCACATTTTAAACAAATATGAAGAAAATTGATCTTCTTGTCAAATACCCCTTGATCCCTTAAAGATAGGTGTCGTTTCACCATTGACAACTATGGAGTAGGAGAGTATGGATACAAATTGTTGAATCCATCTTAAGAATATTTTAGGGAAGTCCAAGGACTCTATAATACCAAATAGAAAATCTCAATTCATGGAGTCAAAAACCTTGTAGAATTCTAATTTAGTACATAGTTTTTAATCAACTTTCTTTTGTGACAAATTTTTAACAAATCCTAAGCAATAAAGATGTTATCACTTATATTCCTGCCTTGTACAAACGCACCTTAACTTGGATTAATGATACCCTTAAGAACAAGTTTCAATATGAATAATAGCAATTTAGAAATGGTTTTATAGATCATATTGTAATAAGATATAGGCTTATAATTAGCCAAGCATGATGGCTTAGGAATTTTTACTACCAGGAATTTATGTTCTTTATTCAACTCAACTATCATACTACATTGGTGAAGAATTCTTATATAGCATATGATTAATGTACTTATGATGTCCCATTTCTTTTTGAAGAATAGTGCATCAAATATATCATAATCGAGGGCCTTATTAGCCCTATGTTAAACATAACTCGCTTAATTTTTGTATTTGTTAAAGGAACTTCAAGGAATGTTACTAGTTGATTTTATATTTTGACAGATGATGTTCTTAATTTATTATTGATGTTGTGATTTAGTTTTAATTACTACTGCATGGTATAGTTATAGTTAGACTAATGAGTATGGGTCGATCCCATAAGGACTAAAATTACTAGTATTTATGGTCTTTCTATTATCTAGTCTATCAAATTATGTTGCTTAAGATTAATCAAATTCAAAAATAAAACAATAAAATAAATAAATATAGTTGACTTACTAGATTAAAGATTAAACTAAGAAAAAAATAAAAGAATATTGTGATACTTGGAATCCAAATCCCCTTAAGACTTCTCATGAAATAATGATTTCACAAATCAATTTAATCTATAGTTCATTAGACCGTGGAAATTCCTCAATTATGCTAATATCTTTCTCAGGACTGTTAACATCTAATCATAGGTAGATTAATTGAAATCCCTTTCTAATTAAAACCCCTAAAATTGTATTAATCAATTTATTAATTTCACTATTAGGTTTGACCTTAATATAAAGGATTTGTATCTATCTATCTATCTCTAGGTTTGTATGCAGTTTCTTTCAATTATGCTAGATCTATTCATACAAAGGATTTCCCAATCTTAATTGCTAAAATCATACATGAATCAATATGCTAGCAATATTAATTTAAGAATAATTAAGAACACATAACTGAATTTTAATGAAATTAAAGAATGAATTAAATTAAAATAAAATCACAATAAGGTCTATCTCGACGTTCATCTAATCTAAGTATGGACAAAAGTTTAGTTTTTGATCATAGTAGACATAACATCAAAAATAAACAAAAAATAGAAAACTAAAACAAACATGATGAAATATCTTTTAATCTTTATGAAATCCACTTTAGATTGATGAAAATTCACTCCAAATGCATTTTCTTGTTTTTTTCTTTGTTCTCTTTATTAGCCTAGGTCATCAATTTGTGTTTCTCGAGCCTCCCTTCTACTTTTTCTTTTAAATTTAGTTTATAATTCAAAAATTATGATTTTGGGTGGTACATAATCATTAACATGGGTTTGTGTGGTGGCCATGTTAGTTAGAAATCACAAAACTCTTGAATTTGAAACGTAATATAGGGTTAAAATGCACATATGGCATGGAACACAAGCATATCCAAAGATCATATAACTCTCTGGAAGAACCATGTAGCCATCTTATTTTGCATGTCAACATAGGCATGTTTGTATGGACATGAGCATGTCTAAAGACCATATTCATTTGCAGCTTCTTCATAACTTGGTCAAGATAGCTCTAAATCACCCTAAACTTAACCTAATTGATTCCTTTTGCTCTAAATAAGTGAATTCCAACCAAAAAACATAATAGGAATGAATTAATTACCAAAAGCAATAAAAACTCTCAAATAAACAAGCAAAATGCACTAAAAATGGGACTAAAAATATGGTCTATTAAGCACTTATAAAACTCCATGATACTTAAGTATTTGCTTATCCTCAAGCAAATCAATTTCATTACTATAAATTTAATAAGAAACAACTATAGGAAAAGCATCAAACATATCAAAGCTATCCATTATTTATTAAATTGAAACATTCACTGAATTGTCAATCATTTAGTTACTCGCATCAAATTATAAATCAATCCAATTCACTCCATAATTCTTTAAATTTCAACTCAATTCACACCACTCCATTTAATACATAAAGCGAATATATATAAAAAAATGCTAAAATCTTTAAACCTTTTTTCGTGCTTGTTATTAAAAATAAAACATTAAGTTTAAACAACTCAACATAGGAGCATTTAGAACCTTGTTTGAAAAGCCATTTAGCTTTTGATGTGAGAGTAAACACCTTATTATAAATACCCCCTGTTACTTAACTAGGTCACTATCTAATAAGTGTAAATTGCATCGTATTTTAGGGCATAGTTTGATATGTGTTTAGCTGTTAATTCAATCATTCAGTATGTGTTTAGGTTAGAATTGTAATAGTTTGTTAATTATTTATGTTTTAAGTGTTTTATGGGTTAGTACAAGTCTTTGAGCTTAAATATCATGTTTTTGAGGTACCTTAATGTGTTTGCTAGTGTTTCAAGGTCAACATCAAAGAAAAGAGAAGTTTCAGAGACACTCAGGCCGAAACAATGACCCACGATCGTGGCATCATGACAGAAGCATCATATTTGGCCCACGATCGTGGCCTATATGCCACGATCATGACAGACGCACAAGAAATGGCCCACGATCATGGCCTATAGGGCTATGATGATGGCCTATGTCAGGCAGACGCGTAAGCACTTAAGAATGTCAAGTTTCGAGGGATTTTTTGGACTTTTTAGACCATGAAAAAAACCCCTAGTTACCCAAAACACAAGAGAATATTTAAAGAACAAACAAAGAGGTAGAGGGGAGCTTTGCATCAGCCACATTGAGAAAACCTAAAGAGAAATCATCAAGAGATAGAGGAAGAGAAGAAGGAAGAGAGAAGAGGAGAAGAAGCTGACTCGACGTGCTTCCTAGATCAGGAGGTTTCCCAACGTCACTACCTTCCATCATCCATTTAGATTGTATTTCCTGTTTATTTGTAGTTTTATTATTGTATATAATTGGATTAAACAGTTGATGATATGATCTAGAATGTCGAGGTTGTTCTAAACACACCTTTGGAATTTTATTCTTGAATTAATGAAAATTTGATTATTTATATATTTATTGGATATTATTGTGGTTTGATTCTTCGATTGCATAATTCGATAATAAATTGAGAGGGTCATTGATTAAATTAGACTAACGAGAGTTCGGTGATTTAATAGAAACCAGAATTAAATCAGATCAGTAATTTGTGCGAAGAGAGATCATGCATATGTTTTTGATAGTTTATTAGAGAGCTTTAGAACTAATTAGGGTTTTGATAAGTTGTGAATTGAGAGATTGCAACCTCCATAATCTAATTAGGGTTTATGATTTAGGGTTAATGGTTATAACTCGAGAGAGAGTAACCAATCCTAGGATAGTCTAGAACTATCAATCTGATAATTCATAATCAGTTAGGTAGTATTAAGGATAGGTAAAATTCCCTTCTCTCAACTGGTAATTTCTTTCAATTGATTCTTGGGTGTGTTGCAATTGTTTAGTAATTACTATTTTCTTGTTTATTCTTAATTTGAGTGATTGAATTAAATTCTTGTTTTAGTTTCGTTGTATTTTGAATTTTTATGATTTGTTTCTGGCCTTAGATTTTAGGATTAGATTAGTTCCCTCCTCATGGGGTCGACACCTTTGATACTACCCTAACGAACCATGCACTTGAGGATTATCGAGGGTTATTAATTAAAACTTACACACAACCAAACCATCAATCAAGTTTTGGCACCGTTGCCGGGGAGGTGATTAGTTTAGTTCTTTAGTCTAAGGCATTTTAGCTAGTTTTTAGTTTCTATTCTTTCTTTTTATTTCTAAATCTATGATCTTGTATGAGCACATGAGTTGTGAGAAGTTTGAGTCATGTAGCTGAAATCTTATAGCTAGATATCACTCGATTAGAACGATAAATTCAGAAAGCTCGGCGCGAAGAAGAAGAAGAAATCGCAAAAGCAACAATGGCCAAGAAATTTTTGTAAGATTTAGATCACGGATCGAACCAAGGACATCAACAAAGAACCTTTATAGCTTTCATGAGACTAGGGTTTAATGCAGCTAACCAAGGAGTAGCTAGGCCACCTGTATAAGCAGCCTCTTTTGAAATTAAACCAACCCTCCTAAACATGCTTCAATAAAATGTTCAATTCTATGGACTAATGAATGAAGATCACATATAGTAAAATTCCTTAAAATCTGCTATACCTTTCGATACCATCAAATGTCGGAGGATGCAATCATAATTAGGCTTTTCCCTTTTACCCTAAGAGATAGAGCAAAGGCCTAGTACCACTCTTTTAACCTAGCCAATGTCACTAATAGTTATGATTTGCATTGTGTTTTAGGGTGTAAATTGTTATGTATTAAGTGTTAATTTGAGTGTTTAGTGTGTGTTTAGGTGTGAATTATGTTACTTTATGTGTTTAATTGTTTTTATAGGTTAGTATGATTCTTTGAGCTTAAATGTTATATTTTTGAGGTACCTTAATGGGTTTGTTAGTGTTTCAAGGTAAACGGTGAATAACGGAGAAGTTTCGAAGAGTTTTGGGCCAAAAATACAGCCCACAATGATAGTGACAAAAGAGGTGAGCTGAAAGGATCCTGGCCACGATTGTGCACTTTGGGCCACGATCATGACAAAGAGCTACATGCTAGACCACGATCACACACTTTAGATCACGATCATGACAGAAAGGTTTAGGTGTTGGCCACGATCATGGCAGGCAAGGCCACAATCGTGGCTTACATCAAGTTGATACAGAAACTCAAGTTTTGCGTGATTTTTTGGACAATCATGACCCTGGATTAAATCTATTGCTTCCAAGATATATGTAACATCCCATTTCCATATATACCGAGGTTCAAGTGTTAAGTGATGTGACACGCCACCCTCGCAGGGCACGGATTCGAATATCACTATTGATATCGGGTTCGGGTCTAGCGGGAGTGGGGTTTTACAATATAAAACAAACATTCCAAGATAGAAAGAGGTGCGGTTTGCAGAGTCTTTGATAGAGCTTTTCACTTCAGCAAATTCAGAACCCTAGAGAGCTATTGAGTGGTTTGAGGAAGGAGACGAAGGAAGAGAGACATAAAGATTAAGCTTGATGCGAAGTACTTCTTGGAACAGGTGATTTCCCGCATTCATTGCCTACATGAGTCCTTTCCAACGGTATTTTTTATTTTTATTTCAATTTTATTGATGTATAAAATTGAGATAGTTATTGAGAATAGTGTTGTTGAATGTTGATTTTTGTCTAAACTCACCTTTGGGATTTTGATTCTTGAGATTTATGAAAATTGATTCATTGTGTTTTAATTGAGTTATTTTGTGATTCAATATCTATTCTTAATAATTCGGCAACAAACTGAGAGGGTTAGCCAAGTGAATATCATCAATTTGGGCTAACGAGAGTTAGGTAAATTGATAGATAAGAATTGAATTAAACTAGTGAAATCGTGTAACGAGAGATCGAGCATAGGTTTTCGGTAGGTTCATAGACAATTTTAGAACTAATTTAGGTTTTGGGTCAATTGTGAATCGAGAGATCACAATTCCATAATTTAAAGTAGGGATTATTAATTAAGGTTTAAAGATTATAACTCAAGAGAGAGTAATCCACCCTAGGACCATCTAGACCTGGTAACTTGATAATTGCATAATTGATTAGATTTTTAATAATTTCGGATTAAAACCCCCTTTCTCTTAGTTGGTAGTTCCTAGGTTGATTTTGAATTGGGCTATGTGATTTGCTACTTGCTTATTATTTCTAAAATTTAGTTCTCATAATTGATTGTTTGATTGTTTAATTTTCTACATTGATTGTTTATTTTAGATTGTTTTAATTAAGTTCCGCCTTAGGATTTAGAATTAGATTACCCCTCCTTATAGGATCGACACCTAAGGTACCATGCGAATGATCCATGCGCTTGCGGTATTATCGAGGTTAAAATAGTAAAACTTAGCACACGTAAACCTACGAGCAGTCAGCACTTGGGTTTAACTAGTTCGTGCCCTTTTAGACAATTATTTTCCCCTTAACAAGACCACGAAGATTATTAAGCAGATTATCAATTTCCAACAAGGTGACAGGGAATCGATCTATGAAGCGTAGGAACAATACAAGGACTTACAACGAAAATGCCCATACCATAACTTACCTAAGGAGTTATTGTTGCAAACATTCTATAATGGAGTAACTCTACATATGAGAGGCACAATTGATGTAGCTTTAGGAGGATCATTAATGAGAAAGATGATAGATGAAGTAGAAGAGTTGATAGAGGAAATGATGAGAAATAGTTATCTATAGAAAAACGAGCGAAATAGACAACCCACTACTTTCCGAGAATAAAAAGGAGTTATAGTTGTTAATCAAACGATGGAGAAGCAGGCAAAAAGTGACAACTTAATTTGACAACTCAACAACATGATCAACTCAACAATATGAAGGCTTCGTCCTCAGCTTTGGTAAAAGTCGTGTAACTAAAGTGTGAACTCTGTGGACAGATGGACCATGATACAGTGGACTGCTTCTCGATGAAGGATAATGATCTGGAGCAAGTTAATTATATGGTAGCTCAATATGGGACGAGGAAGGGGAAACAATCCTAACTCTAATATATACAACCGTGGTTGGAAGAATCACCCTAACGTCTCTTGGATGAACAATGTTAGGGGACAATTCAGACCCCAAGGACAATCAAGTTTCTAATAAGATAAACCAAGCTCAATGGAATCCAAGTTGGATAGGATTTTAGATAAAATTGGAGGCATGAAGGATGCATATAAGAGGCTTGAAAGCAAGTTCAAGCAAGTCATTAAGAACCACGCCTCTTCAATACATAATGGTAAGATCGATAACTGCGCTACCATTGGACGATTAAATTGAACCACCTTGAGCATAAGAAGAGCGTCGATCCACTGACGTTAAAAGAAGCGTTACATGAGAGGCAACCCATGGATTGTTAATTCCATATTATTTCCTTTGACTTTTAAATAGTTTGAATTTCGTAGTTAGGTTATTTCATTTCTAAATAAGGTTGGGAAGGCATAGGACTTTGACATGAGTTGGATGATTGAGGAAGTAAGCAAAAAAGAGGTGAAAGAGCTATAGAGTTAAGAAGTGATATCACGAATGTGTAGAAGGAAAAAAGAAGAAAAAAACAAAAATTGGTGAAAATATTGCTAGGCCATGATCGTGGCCTACAACAGGGTAAAAGTGTCTATGCAATCTTTAACTAAAATTTTTACTATTTTACCCTTCCTTCACCTATATATTCATGTCAAACTTAATTTTTTTCACTCAATTTCATTTTAACTTTATCTCTCTAACTTTAGAACCTCCAAACACTCTCACTTCTCTCTAACCTTGTAATACCCACATACCCCCTGAAAGGATATACAAATGCCACACAAAACAAAATACCAAACATTTCAAAGCACTTCCAAAACTTAAGCAAACATACATTACATATCATTAGATGTGATTTTATAAGCAAAACATATCATAAATACTGTGCTTATCATAATACATGCCATAAATTCAAAAGCTAGCTAACCATTTACATTAAAATACAATATGTCTCATTACATTTATTACAACTCAAAAACTCAAACAAAACAACTTCCAACCATGTCAAGTCTTTCATTAGCCACTACGATTGTCTTTGTCCCAGTCCTTAAATCTTCTTATCAGAACCTACATGGAGGTAAAACCACCGTGCTAAACATAAAGCTTAGTGGGGAATAACTAAACATAATGCATAATAGTGACTGTTTCTAATAGTCATCAAACATTCATATATACAAATTCAAATCATATGACAACAATTTTTAATTGTTCATATTATAGAGTAATCCAAACATTATGTTTCAAAAAAAATATGATTCATCAATACAAAACATTCTTACATCAGAACAAAGCATATAAGTATTTCAGAACAAAATACCATTACATCATAATAGAACATAAAAGTATCAAGACTTAGCTTGCATCAGAACTAAACAAAGAACTGAATATATATTAAAACACAAATAGAATATCCTGCTAATCCTTTTTATATAAGTGGATAACAGGACCAGAACAAAAGATACCTATGATTGGTATCACAGAACAGGAGAGACTTATGTCTCAATAATAGAAGACACCGAGTGTCAATATCAGGAGACACCTTATGTGACAGGAGCAACTGTAGACCCTTCTAGGCATGCCTATTTACCCATGACTAGGACTTAACAGTTTTAAAACAATCCATTTTAGATATCAAAATCACAAGCAAGTAATGTAGTATATGACATATGTCTTTATTACATTTTTCTCAAATTGAACATATTCACTCTCTTTTGGTCAAACTTATTATGCCTTACAATTATAAGCATTTGCATCAATATATCAATGAAACATTAAGTCATTACATATCACGTCGTAGAAATTCCCAATTTACAAACATCCATATTCAATTCACATCACATAAAACCCTTGGAACACATTGTATTCTTAAGAATACATTCATCTTGAACATACCATACATTTTAACATTAGACACATTATTAAATAATCAAACATTCTTTAAATGATTACCTCAGTTAATAGTCCATAACTAAATTAACTTCTACTTAATTAATCTAACATCATCTAGGTTTGCTAAATTGCAGTGATACCCGAAAGAGTTTTGGAGGAGATTCGGTAGCATTTAGGTAAGAAAAATTCATGTTTAGGCTAAAAATGGGTGTGATGCACGATTGTACCCAATTTCCACTTTTTATCAGGACAGATTTTTAAGTCAGTTTTGTATGGCCATTATGACATTGAAACTAAGGTTTCTAGGCAATATGTTCTTCTAAACAATTGTTCCTTTATGTCTTAAGTTTCTAACGAAATAAAGTTAATGCAATTTGGTTCATTATTCCCAGAGTTATACCAAAAATACTATAGACTGTTCTCAAACAAGGATAACAACTAGTACTCAACTTCAAGCCAAATTTCAAAACCCTTAGAGACAGAAATAAAATTCTATTCCTTCATAAAAATTGTATATATATGTATGTAGTTTAATTAGCAATTAAAAGCATCCTATTTAGATATCTTCAGATCAAGATATGGGTAAAATATTGATGATGTTTAGTGGAACCACTATAATAAACTCACTTCAGTCTTATTATGCAAAAGTAATGCCAAAGACACATGCAAATTAGCCAACAGTGTCCCATTTTCATCTAGGATACTTCTCTTAACAAAATTCCTCATGTTACACTCAAAAGCCTAGTTCAAAAATCAATCATTAGACAACACATTACTATCTTACATATATTAAAAACTGAAACAACATTTACCAAACTAGAACATATAATTCATGCCAATTCAATTATCATAAAACCTGTATTAATACATGCTATCAAGTTTAAAATTTCCTTACCTATTTAACTTCAAATTTAACTCCAAAGTTAAGATGAAAACAAAGTGATTTTCAGACAACAATATGGAGACCACTTTGAACTGGTTTCTTGGCTATTTTGTGTAGGGTTAAAGTATGATTTTCGTGCAACAAATTGGCTAGGATTAAGACTACAGTGCAGAGAGAAAAGAAGAGCAAATTCATTAAAGAAGAGAATGAAGGAAGCAGAAACTTGGCTGTTGAAATTGCCCCATCAATAAGCTAGGTGTCATCAAATTACAAAGCCATATGTCTTAAGGCATGTAATGCTATTTGCCTAATGAAGATGCTACCATTAATCCACACATTTAGTTGCCATTTGTCATTTAAACAATTAGTCCAAATGTCACTGCAAAATTGGTCCACTTGTCATATAATAATTGGTCCATTTGTCACACATTTAACTATGCCAAATGTCACTCAATTATAGGCTTAATAACCCTAATTTTTCATGTATCAAATTATTCTACCACTTGAAATTTTCCTAATACAATGTCCATTTTAATGCCTCAATCTCTAATGGTATTAATTAATTCCAACTCACTAAGTATGGTCCATTAAACCAAAATTCAAGATATATGCAATTTAGAATCAAATCACAATTTGAACACCTATCATATACACTTTCATGAATGTGTAACATTTCAACTAAGGTATAATTTGGGGCCTTACAAACCAACTTCCAAAGCTCCACTTTATTCCAACTTCCACCTACTTGCAATCTAGTATGCTATGCATCAAGCAGTCAGTGAGGCATAACCAATGATTAGGACGAAATCAAGTCTCGGGCCAAGGGCGCAGGAACAAGGTAGAAGCACCCTTCCTAATCTACACAGAGGAGGAAGATATTCGTTTCCAATCCCTTAATGTTAAACAAATAGTAGTCCCAAAATCTTTTGATTTTGATACGCTTGATAGGTTAGAATTACGAGATAGGATAGAGAATCTAGAAGAAAGAATTCAGTAGGCCAAGTTTATACATTTCTAATATCCTGTCTACCAGGAGCTCACTTTCAAATTCTTCACTTCTCTTTATTTCAAACCTAGTAACCCTAAGGAAATGTTGTTTAGGTTACGGGGGCAAACTTATGAGTTAAACATTGAAATCATGTATGATATTTTCAGTTTCCCTAAATCTTCCATTATCAGTTAGCACGATGATTTTCATGCTTCTCGTTATTGGAATGAGCTCACTGGGATAGAGCAATTTAATACTAAGAATGCCTACAACAACATTATACAAACCCATGAGCACTTGTCATTGCATAAATTCATGTGTCAAATGATTTTTGACAAATTAGAAACCAACAGGTGCTCAACAAAGAAACTTTTTTTGTTATGGTGGATGGATCACAGCATCCCAGTATACACCTCTACACATATGTTGAATGCTATTGTTACGACTCTATGTAAGAGGAGCAACAATTTGGGTATAGGGTACTTGGTTTTTGCCATTTCTGAGTACTATAACGTGGATGGTAGTGACCTAACTATCTACCTCCTTAAGTTTCTAAATTACCATCATTTGTGGCATGCTGAAATCCTAAAGTTTCATAACATAGAACTCCAAGACATCAGTTAAAAGACTCATATGAATATCAGGGCTAGTCAAGCAAGTTCTAGCACAGCCCCACCTCAGTAAGCAGAAGAAGACTCGATTAGCGAGAAGTCTAAAGAGGAAGAAGACACAGAAGAACTTGGCTGGAAGAAAGTGCTCGATACAATATCTACCAACACCAAAGTAATTACAAATACACTTGCGGAGAACTCTAGAAGGATGAAGGAGATGGCCTGCACACAACGACATCAGAGTTGGGATATACATCGTATTTATCGATAGTTCGATGCTTAAGATGTCTAATTGCCACCTTCGACACCATCCCCGCCTCCATAACTATAAGGCTTTGTTTCTAATCCTTTTCTTTTAAATTTAATCTTTATTTTTATATTTTTTTATTCTATTTTATGTTACTTCTCCCCATGTGTGTTTGTTTGTCTCCTTCTCACATTAAGGACAATATGATGATCAAGTATGGGGAGGGTTATGTGTTTTGCTTTGAGTGTGAATTTTGCGTATTGTATGATAGTTTGTTTAAGTTGCATATCATGAATTGTGTGAATGTGTCCATGGCTTAGATGGAATGGAATTGATTTAATTTTGAATGTAACCTATTAGGTTGTGAAGAGTCATTAGCTCACGAAATTAGTGATATGGGTTCCATGGTTAAAATATGCAAGTTAATTAGGATTTAGTGTTAGTTTATCACCCTATAAGTTGTCATACTCATTAATAATTTTAGGTCTCTCGACTAAGTAACTTAACTAGTATTTTTTCATGAAAACTAGTAGCAAAAACAATAAGGTAGGCATTAATTAAAAATAAGTGAGTTTGTAAAATTTAGATACATAACTATTCTGCTATCCTTCGGGGTATAAATAGAGCTAGTATCTAGTTGAAAATGTGATGTAATTGAGTAACCGGATTGAAACGCATCACAAATGTGTGCCTTCAGGTCAAAAGGCTATAATAACATTCCAACTAAGTAGCTTAATAAAAACATGACTTAGTTGAGTAACCGGATTGAAATTCATCACCAATGTTTGCCTCCGTGTAAAAGACTAGGTCCATACCCATAAAAAGTAAAAAAAATGTTTTCTAATAAAAACCTACCGATCTTGTAAATAGCTTAACTTTTCATGAAAACACATTTAGGAGTAGTTACAGAGTTTGAATGACCAAATAATTATTAATGTGTGTGTATAATTGAAAAGGAAGAATAACTTGACATTTGGGTTTTGATTAATATGTATATTTAGTCTAGAGCTCCTAGACACGAATTTTGCATGTTAATGATTTGAAACAACTTGAATGATTGTGTTTAAATTTAAATTTATTTCATAAAGTTAAAGTCATTGTCTCATTACTGCATTGTGTGCTTTGTGATTTTGTGTGTTTTTGTTTTGTTTGCTTGAGGACAAGCAAACATTTAAGTGTGGGGATGTTGATAAGTGTAAATTGCATTATGTTTTAGGGAATAGTTTGATATGTGTTTAGCTGTTAATTCAATCATTCAGTATATGTTTAGGTTAGAATTGTGTAAGTTAGTTAATTATTTATGTTTTATGGGTTAGTACAAGTCTTTGAGCTTAAATATTATGTTTTTGAGGTACCTTGATGTATTTACTAGTGTTTCAGGGTCAACATCAAAGAACAGAGAAGTTTCAGAGACATTCAGGCTGAAACAATGACCCACGATCATGGCAGAAGCACCAAATTTGGCCTACAATCATGGCCTACATGTCACGATTATGATAGAAGACTAGAAAATGGCCCATAATCGTGGCCTACAGGGTCATGATCATGGCCTACGTCAGGCTGACACATAGACACTCAAGAACATCAAGTTTTGAGGGATTTTTTTAAACCTTTCGAACCCTAGAAAAACCTTTAAAGAACAACAAAAGAGGCATAGGGGGAGCTTTACATCAGCCAACTTGAGAAACCCTAGAGAGAAATCATCGAGAGATAGAGGAAGAAAAGAAGGAAGAGAGAAAAGGAGAAGAAGCTGACTCGACGTACTTCCCTGATTAGGAGGTTTCTCGGCATCGCTTGCTCCCATCATCCATTTAGATTGTATTGCCTGTTTATTTTCAGTTTTATATTGTATAGAATTGAGTTGAACAGTTGATGATAGGATCTAGAATGTTGAGGCTGTTCTAAACTCACCTTCAGAATTTTATTCTTGAATTAATGAAAATCTGATTGTTTATGTGTTTATTGGATATTGTTGTGGTTTGATTCTACGATTGCATAATTCGATAATAAATTGAGAGGGTGAATTAAATTAAAAACGATTAAATTAGACTAACGAGAGTTAGGTGATTTAATAGAAACCATAATTGAATCAGATTGGTAATTTGTACGAAGAGAAATCTTGCATAGGTTTCTAATTGCTTATTAGAGAGCTTTAGAACTAATTAGAGTTTTGGATAGGTTGTGAATTGAAAGATTGCAATCTCCATAATCTAATTAGGGTTTATGATTTAGAGTTAATGGTTATAACAAGAGAGAGTAATCAACCCTAGGATAGTCTAGAACCAACAATCTGATAATTCATAATCAGTTAGGTTAGCATTAAGAATAGGTAAAATTTCCTTCTCTTAATTGGTAATTTCTTTCGGTTGATTCTTGGGTGTGTTACAATTGCTTAGTAATTAGTATTTTTGTGTTGATTTTTAATTTGAGTGATTGAATTAAATTCTCTTTTTAGTTTCTTTGCATTTTGAATTTATGTGATTTGTTTCTGGCCTTATATTTTAGGATTAGATCAGTTCCCTCCTCGTGGGATCGACACTTTTGGTACTATGCTAACAATCCATGCGCTTCTAGATTATCGAGGGTTATTGATGAGTTCTTAATTGATTGTTTAGTTATTTCATAACACTTTGTGAGTAATGACATTAAATTGCTTAAGATACTCGTTTTGACTCATATGTGATTTTAGGCACAATTTAGAAGCAAAGAATTTAAAGTGAGTCGAAAGCACAATATTTTAGCCATTTTTCGAGGACTAATACTCACTTTTCTTCATGGAGCATGAAGAAAAAAATTAAAAGACAAGAAGAAGATAAGAAAGATGAAAAAATAAAGAAATAGAAAACTTGAACAACCGTGCATATTTTTACATAAGCACACGCAGCATGAATTTCATGGAAAATAAAGAAAGAGTAGAGGGTGGCAGCTGGGAAAAGATGAAGTAATAAACTATATACAGCTGGTGGACAAAGGCACACCAAAATGGCATCATAGCAAGGAGGAGCAAGGACCCAAAACGGTAGCAGCAACAAGAAAAAAACGACAGTGCAGAGACATGATAGCTGGACAAGAAATGACAACGTAGCAGCAGACATTAGGCATTTCATGCAACCAAAACGACGTACAGTAGAGGTGTATAAACAAGGAGAATAAAACGTAGTATATAAGACAGGAGCAGCAAAAACGCATATCACGTCTACGTTTCATGCAAACGTTATGCATGAAAAACAGATATTTGGCCAAGACATGAGGGAAGGGTTTTACATGAATAGTGAGATGGACCATAAACATTATTGGTCAAATCAATGAATGGGGAAGGAGAATAGCGAGCTTGCGGCAGAAACAAAAGGAGATATGAATAGTGGAGATGGACCATAATGTTTATTTGTCAAATCAATGGACAATAGCTAGGAAATATAACAGAAGAGAGTTACGACAGAGAGCTTAGAGGAGGCATAAGAGAGCTGCTAAGGGTTTCGGTTGGGGATAATTTTTATAGGGCTGAAGCATTTTCTTGAGAGACCTATGAAGGACTAGACGTCCCAATGCTAGTTTGGAGGTTACATCGACGCCGACGAGTTGTAATAAGTGTATTTTTTTGTTTTTGTTGTTTCTTTCTCTCATTAGGAGTTGATTATGTTATCTTGTGTTTATTGAATTAAGTATTGTGAAAAGATGATTTAAATGCGTTCATTGAATCTTTTAATTGCAAATCCATTGCTAGAAATTTAATATAATCCGTAATTGTTATGTTGAAATTCATGTGTAGTGACTAATGATTCATAATGCTATTGCCTAATTAAATCTAAAGATCGTATCATAGGTTATTTAGTGATTAGGTTTAATTAATGATCGTATCTTGATTAAACAAAACTTAAGGGAAAATTCAAGTTAATTAAAACTTACATACAACCAAACCAAGGATCACTATCCCAAATAGCTATTAATACCACTCTTTTACTTTGACCTTTTTATTGGCCCAAAGCTAGCGAAATGAAATTATGTATGTTCATTTATTCAAATAATAAATTTTCTTTTTTATTTTTTAAATAAGTGGAGTAAGAAAATTCGCTAAAAGAATTCATATTTAACTTAATGATTTTACAAATTATACAAAAAGTATCATAATGTAAATCAAGTATCCATTATCAACGTTAATGAACTAAATTGAAATCAACTTAATCATTAAAAAAATTTTCAAAAAAATAATCATCAAAACTAATAACTAGTCTTCTAAGAAACTAAATCAAAATCACAACCAAACTCATAAAGAATCATCTTGATCAAAATCCTCTTTATTTAAAAAATTCTTGAATTACTTATTATTAAGCTAATTATAACAAAATTGACAAGCTTGACTGCTAAGTCCCTCCCTCACACTTAAGTTGTACATTATCCTCAATATACAAAACATGCAAGAACAATGAAAAATATGAAAAATAATGGTAGGAAGTTAGGAAAACTGTTACCCCCATGAAAATAAAACTGTTATCCTCGGGAACTCCATTAAATCTCAAGCAAAAAAATTACAACAATAAAATTAAGATTATGAAATAAAAAACTACAAATAAAAATCCTATAAACTACTCAATAAAAATATTTTTAAAAAATTAATTGTTGTGTTACCTCCTAATCAATGCTTCTTTATTTGTCTTTTAGCTGGACTTCTCAACAAGTCCTTTTTCAAACTGGATCTATAGTCAATGGTTTGCTTCCGCCTATTTTCCTATATAAGGGTCATTATCTTACAAATAGGTCATATGCTATAAGATAATAAGGACATAAGGTATCAAATTAATAAAATCAAGTAAATCTAATAATGCCTTTTTTAGTTATAAACTGTTAATTTAATAAGGAATAATAAATCCCCTAAATCTTCAACTGGATTTGACAATTTATTTTTTGGGAAGTAGGATCCCTCTATACTAAAGATGATTGTCCATAATTCCATGATCCCTCTACACTTCATAATGTCATTGTATTCATATGCTCCTTTAAACTTAGCTCAGTGTATCTAGAAAAAAAAAAAGCCTAGCTCTTTAGTTTATGGAGGCCATAATTGGTTAAAGCAATAAATTTCATAAGGGCTTCCTCATGCAATTAATACTCCTCTTACTTTAGTTCTTATAAAAATCCAGATGAAGGATGGTCGATCTATGTAAAGTTATAATAACTGCTATAATGTAGATTATAAGTATTCTCATATAAGGTACCTAGAGATCAGTTCTTTATGTAATTTGGATGCTCCCACATATAGTCTAGTACCTGAAATTCATGATATGGATGTCACCTTCATAAATGTCATAACATGTCATGGATATCGATTGAGCTTCCAAATACATATCACCATGCCTCTTATTCTAAGCTTCCAAAGTTGCCATAAGTGATGGCATACTATAATCCCCATGAGAATATTATCCTCTCCATCCTTCCATTAAATTTATAGGCTATAACAATGAGTCCCAGATCCTGAAAATGGGCCACAAACACAAAATCAAGAAAGAGAGCTCTAAAGGTAAATAAATAAATATAGTATAAAAAGGAAAGAAAAAAATATGAAAGAAAAATAATGGCTAGAGTTATAGAGATAAAGTTTTCCTAATATACCAGTCCTATTGCAATGGTGTCAAGAACTTGATGATGTAATTTAGTTTTAACTGCAAACGTGGGATGTAACTATAGCTAACACCAATAAGTATGGATCGATCCCACGAGGAGTAGAATTATTAATATTTACCATCTTTCTGTTATCTAGTTAAACAAGTTACCGTGCTTAAGATGAATCAAATCTAAAATTAAAATAATAAAATAAAATGAACTGACATAATTGACTTATTAGAACAAAGATTAAACTAAGAAACAATCAAAGATGACTATGGTACTTGGAATTCAAATCCGTCTAGTACTTATCATAAAATAATGATTTCACTAATCAATTTAATATATAGTTCATTAAACTATAGACATTTTTCAATTATATTAATATCTTTCTCAACACTATTATCATCAAATCCTAAGTTAATTAATTGAAATCTCTTTTTAATTAAAACTCTTAGAATTTCATTAATCAATTTACTAATTTCTCTATTAAATTTGACCCTAATCCAGAAAATTTATGTCTACCTATCTTTAGGCTTATTTGCAACTCTTTTCTTTGAAAAAGAAAACAGTATAAATTAAAAAATAAAGAAAGTATTACAAACAAGACATAGAGCTTAGGGGTGTACCCCTATACAATCCTTACATTCGAATGCAAGAAGTATAGACAAAATGAAAAGAAAAGCTACATTAGATGTTTAAAGAAGATAGAAAGTTTGAACTACAATTATGATTCAAATTTGTCAACAACATCATCTCCCTAATTTCATTAATGATCTTTGATTTTAGGGACTCCATTACTGAGATTTTGTTTGCAAATCTTCTGAGATTTCTTTCTATCCATGAGGTATATGCAGAGAGCCCCAAAGTAAGTATGTAAATTAACTTATCAGTTTTGGAGTAGGCATTCTAGTTTGATAGACTTTGCGTAATATCTATGAGAGAATTCCCTAGATTAAGCCATAGAAATTTTCTTATAACATATTCCTATATGTTGTTCTTGAATGGAAATCTAAAAAGGAGGTGATCTCTTGATTCCACATGTACCAAACGCATTAGACAAGTTTTGCAACTAGCAGGTAAGGCATTTTATTAGTGGTGTTGAGCTTATTTTTAATTACAAGCCACAAAATAAAAGAGATTCTTGGTGTTAAAAGCTTTCTCCAATCAACCTTCATACATCTTCTTTTTATTAGGTTTTTGATGGTTTTGTTGGTTAATTTGTAGATAAGTTGTTCTTTCCAATAGAAGGTGTCTAGAAATTTTGGATTAAGAGGGTATGCAAGTTGTAAATGTCTCAGTCTATGGGGGAACTACCACGAATTTTTGTTAATCATGAACTGATTCTGGTGTGGAGAGACAAGATTGATGAAATCCTTGAGGTGTAAAAAGTGTGCAGCAGTTGTCTTTAGCCTGACCAATTATCATACCATAATGGTACTAGCCTACCATTTCCAATTTTGCATGAAACATCAGCTAATACCGTATCCCTCAACTTCAGTAGTTAGTTTAGGAAGTGTGAATTTGAGGTATTATTACTGACTTCCCATATGCATATGCTACTGACTTCCTATATGCATATGCCTTTTAGGAAGTATGAGTGTAACCATTTAATCTATAATGACTTTTTGTACACTAATATCCACCAGAATCTTTGAAGGCTCAATGCATGATTTTAAGTCTTAATCGAAGAGATGTTCAATCCATCTTCTTCTTTAGGAAAGCATAGTTTAGTCCATTTCACTTTAGTTACTTTTTTGTGCCATCCGGATGACTCCGTAGGAAGTTCTTGAGCAACCTTTCAATAGATTTTCTAATTTTTTGGGATAGGAATATGTGTGAACTCTAGTATAGTTGTATAAGCATTGCTTAGAGATGTATAAGCTTCCTTTTTGCCTTTTAAATGTCTCCCATATTCCTTCTATTGAGTATTATCAACCCTTTCTTGATTTCTTTGAGCTTTTGATGTATAAGCTTCCTTTTTGGCCTTTTAAATGTCTCCCAGATTCCTTCTATTGAGTGTTATCAACCCCTTCTTAATTTCTTTAAGCTTTTGTATATATTTGAATGCTTTATATCCACTCATATATATATTTAAGCCCCTAAGGATTGCTTTATCAAAACTAGGAGAATTAACTAGATAGTTGTTAAACTTAAATGGTTCATTCCTTCTTATATTTGGCCTCTAGGATAAACTTATAAGATTATAGTCAAATATCCATAGGTTGCCAAAATAAGAATAACTATTAGGAAATTTTGTTAGCCAATAGGGGTTAATTAATGCTCAACTAAGCTTTTTTATTGAGAAACTAGGTACCGCTCTACTTGTTGCTTTAGGTGAAAATTTTTCCATCATATATTAAGTTTGTTTTTTTCAACTGACAAATTCATCTTAGGAGCTCCTCATTATTATGATATAGTTTTATCTCTTCCTTTACCTTCATGAGCTACCTATGTACAGTTGAAGTTACCAATAATTATTCAAGGATCTTTATGATTATCTTGTAGATAAATTAAGTCTTTCCATAATTATTTCCTCTAAACTTCCATATTAGCTACATAGATTGCCATGATGTTAATTCTTACGTTGCTTTCAAAAAGGGTTCACTTTGTAATTTATGAATTGATTAGAGTAGTTATTATGAAGGAGCTAAATAATACTAGGGCTGAAAGTGACTAAGATTCTACCATTATAATAAGCAACATGGTTGCTTAAGGTAGTTAATCTCCTTTTAATAAATAATAAACCCTTTTGAAGAATGTTGTCCTTTATTTTAATCTCCAAAAACTGATAAAATTAGATTTTCTTAAGAGTAAGAAATTAGGTAGAGATTGACATTTATTAGGGTTGTTTAAACCCCTTAAGTTCCATTTTAACCCATTCATTATGAAAGGATAAAGGTGTTGGATCCCTTCCTCTTAGATTTTTTATGTGTTTTCCTTCTAGGAGTGATTTTAAAAATATATGATGGTTAAGATCTATTTGTCTTTAGAGAATCAGGATCAAATTGCTTGTTGCAACCATTAACTTTTAGGCCTTCATTTCTCTTGTCTTCTTGAGGTGCCTTAGGAAGTGCAGATTGAGTATCTTGACCATGTGGTCCTCCTTTAGAAGTTATTATTGAAATTTCCTTTATTTCACAATTTTCTAAACCACTTGATTCTCCCTCCTCTTAAGTTTCCTTCTCCTCTCCTATATTACTTTCTTCTAATTCGTTATGTTTCAATAGCTCTTCATAACCACTTGTTTAGAACTTTCTACCTATTGGTTTCTTGATTTTCTTAAACTAACCTATTTTTGATGGTCTCCATTGATAGCTTAGACATGTTTTATCTTCATCTAATTCTCCATCTATCTTCATCAAGTTTTATTATTATTAATTTATCTAGTAAATCCTTATCCAAGCTAGCATCCACATATTTTAGCATAACTACCACGCTTCAACTTGGTTGTTTGCTTATTTATACAGATAGATCTACCTATCAAGCTTGTCAAATAGCTTAGACCCTCAATTGACTAGTACACCAAGGGTATGTTATGGAAGTTAATCCCTGGTCTCTATTTTTTAGGTAATAATGATTTCTCCTATATACGGTAAGGCCCTATTTGTAGGATTTTATTATCATTATCTTCACAATTAAACCTAAGGATAAAGACATTGTTATCATGAACCAGAGTTCTCTTTAGTCCTATCTTTCTCCAAGTTGTTGTTGCCTATAATTGAACTTGGGGAAAAGAGGGTTTTTCTCAACAAAGAATCCAATTAATAAGGTTTTTCATTTCTAAATTCTTGTGTCTAAGATCTTAATAGGTGGAGAAACGATAATAGGATCACATCTTGGGATGAATCATTTGCTAATAAGATTTATGAGTGGTGTTGTTATTAGCTTTTGTTAAGAGGAATGTACTAGGTAGTTTTGTTTTTTATTTATTTATCATTATGTCAATATTTTGTTAAAATTTTATCTCTTTCCCTATCCTACCCTCCCATAAGTTAAATAAACCCTCTTTTTACTGATCTTATTTTGTAAAGTTATCATTCCCTCCTTTTTTAAATCTCTTAAGCTCTATTAAGTATCATATACTAACAATTTTGAGAAGTAGAAAAGAATAAGTTACAAAAGAACTCCTCATAAAGATGGTTGTAATGAGTGTTTTGAAAGGATATAATAAGAATAAAATTTAAAATTTCCTTTTATCATATGAGTGGTACCAATTTCCCACAAAACATCCCCTATTTAATGAGTACCTGACTTCAAATTACCCACCATATTCTGAATTCTTTGTCAGTAGAAAGGAAGATAAATTGTGCTAATTAGTTTGGTAATTTCTCAAAATGAATCTTTAGATAAATTTCTTTCAATAATTAAACTCTTCATTATATCTATTTTATTGGACATAATTGATTGATAACACCAATTTTATAATTTATAATATTATAATTTATAACTTCCATAAAATTATATAAAAAATTATTGATAAAAGGATTTGTAATTATAGAAAATTCAAAATTCTAACTCATATTTTTAATGAAAGAAAAATATGTTACTTTAAATATTTTATATTTAGTAAAATTAGTAACTTAATTTATCAAATATCCAAGCAAAAGATAAAAAATTAAGTTCAATAGAAGGACAAAGTGATCAAAAGAGCAATTAAATCATTTGAGTAATAAAAAATAAACCAAATGAGTTAAATGAAATATAAACATAATGCAAGTAAAGGAACAAGAATAAGTAGAAATCAAGCACTTCAAGATATAACAAATCATTATAATATAACTTTATTTTAGTTAATGGTTTAAGGATTCAATCATTGAATGATCATTTACATATAAGGATAATGCATAATTCCTTTCATAATTAAGAAAATTTGTATTTTGAACTTTAAACAAATTATTGATCTTTGAACAAAGTTTTGGAATGATTTTAAATCAAAAGTCTATAAAAATGAGGCATTTTGATGCTTTTAAGTTTAAAATGTTGAAAAATTAACAACTTAATTGTTTTTCAAATATGAATTTTGTAAGGGTCTTGACTAGTCAAAGGGTTTCTTCTGACTAACCAAAGTCAAGAACAAAAAGTCATAACAAGTGTAGTATGTTAGGCCAAGGGATAGGCTAGGGTAAGCCCCTAGTAGAACTAATATAGCTAGCCAATGATATATAGTCAGGTACCTAAATATGGCTAAATATTAGTCGTTGAAACAACTAATTTTGTGTATCTAATAATCTTTGTATATAAATAGAATATAATTGAGTTATGAGAAAAAGATTTCATACTACAGGGACTCTAGGGAAGCTTTTGAGAGATTTTAATTACATTAATGTGTGATTGAGCATGATATGAGTTTTTGTTGTTTGCATTATGTTGTCCAGAAAGGAACTCTTAGGTTGTACTTTAGTGATTAAGTGTTAGACCCCGTTTTCGAAGTCTAACTTTCATGTTTGCTCTGATACCACAACTGTTGGACCCCGTTTTCGAAGTCCAACTCTTATGCTGAAAATCATGACACATGAGCTATTTCCAATAGAGAACACCTTAATCATTATCGGTTCATCTTCTTGCTCTGGTACCATAAGACTGATTGTTAATAGTTGACTTGCAGCAAAATAGTCGACTTGTCCAATGCTCCATTTCAACTGAATACCTCAAGGAAAAGCGTTAATGAGTCCCCAATTTTACACATATACTTGCTTCTGGGCTATTACTATAACTTTTTCTATAAGCATCCAATTTAGTGTTTCTTTAGATAGTTTGAAAGAAAACTTCAAGAGCTACAACTTTCATGAAGACCTCAAAGATCAATTGTATCTTCTGAAGGGTCAAAAATAGGGCAGAAGATAAATCGTGAACAGTAATCTAGAAGAAGTTGTGAACAGTAATACAGACGAAGTCTGTAAACAGTAACACAGAAGAAGTCTGTGAATAGTAACACAGACGAAGTCCGTGAACAGTAACACAGACAAAGTCCATGAACAGTAACATAGAAGAAGTTGTGAACAGTAACACAGACAAAGTTTTGAACATTAACACAGACCAAGTCCGTGAACAGTAACACAGACCAAGTGGGTGAACAGTAACACAGACGAAGTTTATGAACAGTAACACAGAAGAATATGTGTATAGTAACACAGACAAATCTGTGTACAATAACACAGACGATATACTTCAGCTAACATAACTTTTTAACTCCTTCTTATAATCCTTGGCCTATGATCTGTGTTCTATCCTCTATAGTTGACCTTTATCTTCTGTATTGACCACTTATCGCCTGTGGTCTATGCTCTGTGTTCTATCCTCTGTAGTTGACTTTTATCTTCTGTGTTGACCCCTTATCGTCTGTGGTCTATCTTCTGTGTGATGACGTGTCCTCTGTGTTCTGACGTCATCACAAATGATACTTATCCTCTCTATTTTTCCTTGCCTCTGTGTTCTGACGTCAACACAGACGATACTTCTTCTCTTTACTCTTCCTTGCCTCTGTGTTCTGACGTCAGCACGGAGGATACTTCTACTCTTTATTCCTCCTTGCCTCTGTGTTCTGACGTCAGCACAGAGGATACTTCTACTCTTTATTC
>JAOQML010000008.1:31999057-32018814 GCA_027568935.1 Erythroxylum urbanii
CACATGAATAATACCCAAGTGGCCTAGGTATATGTACACATAGATTATATGTAAATTTATGAGACCATCTCATACATTGTCAGTAGAGTGCATTAACTATAAAATGTGAGTTAAAATCCCTCATCTAGTATGTACAGTACATTACCATGTGGTCTGTGTGTTAGTAGAGTACATCTCCTCTACTGAGTGCCCTTGCACATCCTTGTTTGATGTATTCCATATGCGTGATGGAATATGATGTAATGTACCAATAATGTACCAAGTTACATTTGTACAATATATATAAAGGGTGACAGCAAGTAATGTACCAATAGGGTATAATAGTACTGTAAGGTACATACAAAATGTCCCTATTACCACTATACCCATTTAAACAAATATTTGTATGTGTTTTTCCACTTTGTATGTACATCATGAGTGTATGTAATAACCTATACTACAGCTAGGTACTTGTAGCACCTTTACTTTTATTGGGACTATATTACAACATAATGACATATACTAGGTGTCATATCCTTATAGCTAACATAATGTGTATAGGATACCTATCAATTTATAACATATTATCATACCAATATACATTATGCGTATAACCTACTCCATACCATAGGTATATGAAATGTACATATGCTAAGGTAGTTACGTATATCAAGTTACACTATAATCAATAGGGTGGTATAATGGCCCAATATTAATAACTGGTTTATATACCTATGAACCATCTAGTAATTTATGAGTGCATATATATTTTGTTGATACATATACTAATGGGCCCATAACTTACATACACAAACATTGTGTATAGCCATAGATGGCTATCCTATTATATGTGTACCAACATTATAATGTTATAAATGCAAGTCAAATATAATTGCAATATGTATGTACATAATATATAGGGTCATACACCAACCATGGTAGTGGTATGTGACATGGTAGTTGATATTCTGTTGGCAACATAGGTACATAATGCCATACAGTACAATGGTAGGTGTATGACCCTATATATTATGTATGTAACTTTAAAAGACAACCCACTATAGGGTATGCAACCTAAGTTATGTATACATATTGTGACATACAAGTTACCAACCATAGATATGGTACTATCTTGGAATATCAGTTACATCATTCCTATGATAAGCCATTTAAGTCTACTATAATGGGAAACAATTATATAGTGTTTCACTGATATTGTAATGATTTGGGTGTCCATACAATATATAGGTATACGTCCCAGTTTACCAAAGATATGGGCCCATAATGAACATCGATATCTTACATTCCATTAGTAATGTGGGCACTATGATATGGTTATATCACTAATATAAAACATTCATGCATACCCGTATACTGTCTGAAGAGAAACAAGCACATGATGGGAGACCCAATAGGAACTTGTCCTAGAGAACCTTTAACAAGATGGAACTATGCAAGGGAACAACTAGAATCAAACACACATGGGAGCACAAGAAACAAAATTTAAAAGATAGAAATAGAACACAAATAGAAAAGGGGTTAGAAGAATGTTGGTCAATAGAAAGAACCCTAAGAGAACTTTTCTCTTAGAACCCTAGCAAGAATGTTGGTCAATAGAAAGAACCCTAAGAGAACTTGTCTCTTAGAACTCTAACCTTGGGACGCCATAAAGGAAGACCACTCCTTCTATAAGTCAAGTATTTTCAAAGAATATAAAGAAAGCAAGAATGCTCCCAATAATACTCAATAGTATTTCTAAAATGAAAATCCCCTTCCAAAGTACATAAAGGGTGCCTATTTATAGGAAAACTTCCTAACTTAATGTCCTAAATAAGAAACTAAATAAAAGAAACAAATGAAACAAATCAATCCCTAAAAGGAAACAAAATAAACATAGAAAGGTGTTGCCTAGATGACCTTCTTTCAAGGAAAACAAAAAGGGAACTAATTAAAACATGATCTAAACATATTGGACCTTATAGATCACGTCCTTCTTCTTATTTTTAAGTGGGAAATGGTTGTCGCATGGTATTTTAAGTTAATTATCCCAATTGGACTTCATGTGGACCTTTGGACACTTAATATTGGGCTTCAAGGAGTAAGAGAATGCCTCTTGGACCGTTATGAGATGAAATCTAACTCAACAACATGGGTTCAATCTCTTGAAGTTCTTGGATCAAACAATTCAATGCTTGCTTCATTGCTTTGGCCTTAGCTCTTGTCATTGGGCCTCCAACATCTTGTAATGGATCTTTAGGAACATTATACTTGAATGTTGGGCCTTTGATATAGGAATTTCGTTCAGTCGTTTACCTTGCACATTTAGACTTCAAATCTGATCCAATTTCTGCTCCTAAGCCTCCTTTTGCAAGCTCATGTCCATGCAAGTCATATCCTAGGCTTCCTTGAGGCGTATCACACCATGTTTGCTTCTCTTCTTGTATTTCACATGTTAATGGTTCTCCATCACCAAATCCGCTCTTTTTATCCATTATGTTCCATATCTTTGCCTCATTAAAGAGTGGTTATAGGATAGAGCCTTTGAGAGATTATTCATTGCTTATTTTTCTCTATCCATGAGCATCTTGCAATGTGGATTTTTGTATAAACCATCATGCTCTGCCCCCAAAGCTCTCTTAGCTATAGCAATAATATGATATACATTTCCTATTTTCCTTGTGCAATAGCTTGAGACTTTGTTTGATTAATTTCATTCTCTGAATACATACATAGATACATAGATACATACATGCATACACACACACACACACACACCCACAGATATATATATATATATATATACTCAAACTTGGAACATTAATTAGAAAACTGTTAACTTAATCTTTAATGCTTATGACTGTTTGCTTATTCTAATAGTGATCAAACTTATAATGAATCATCTTGATTAATATTTTTTAAAATTTGAAGAATTTTACAAAATTATTTCATATTAAGGTAATTATAACAAAATTGATAAGCATAATAGTTAAATCCCTCCCCCATACTTAAATTTTATATTGTCCTTATTATACATAACATACAAGAACAATGAAATCATTGAAGACAATGTAAAGGAGGTAAAGATAACTAGTACTCCCCTGATAATAAAAGAAACATTAATCGTATATGATGCTATTAATATTTGTCCTAGGCCACTGAAATCTAATCACTAATCTAATGCATTGCGATATATAACTTATAAAATTCTATCAATTCTCATCCCAAATAAGATATTCGTGATCTATCATTGATGAGTTACTATTTTTAAACTAAAAACATATGTAATAAAAATCAACATCATGCAAAAACATATTAAAACTATTTTAAAGATCCTAAAAACTACTAAATTGAAATAAGATCATCTAAATCATTGGGTTACCTCCTAATAAGCACTTTTTTTAATAAGACATGATACTCGAACTCTTCACTCATCTAGGATATCTAATTAAATGAACTCAATTATCATCATACATGTTCGTGATGATTTGAAAGCTTATAATTTATAGCCTTCAAGTACCGCAAGTGCACGGGTTATGATTTGTAGTAAGTGAAGGGTCGATCCCACGATGAGGGTGAACTAATCTAATCCTATGTTATCTAAGGCTCGAAAAAATTAATAAAAATGAAAATAAAAATTGCAATAGAAAGTAAATAAGAGAATTTGATTTCAAGAAATTAATTTGGAAATTTAACACGAAAAGAAATTAAAGTTGAGCAACATAAAAAGTCACAATGGAAATCAATAAAGAGAAATTACCAAGTTATGAGAAAGGGGATTTTCCCTATTATTAATACTAAACTAGTCATTTATGTGTTAATGGGGTGTCGTTTCTAGACTTTCGTAGAGTTGATTACTCTTTCTCTCGTTATAATCATTAAACCCTAAATCATAAACCCTAATTGAATTATGAAAATTGCAATCTCTCACTTAACAAAGACCCATAACCCTAATTAGATCTTAAGCCCTCTAATAAACTACCGGGTCTCATATGAGGTATCTCTCCATATAATAACCGATATGATTAATCACATGGTCTATTAGATCGTCTAACTCTCATTAACCCAATTTAATCATTTTTATCTGGTTCACCTCTCGGTTTATTACTGAAATATGTAAGTACTGCAATTAAACACAACACTCAATCAATAAAACATAAAACGACTATATTAACATTCAATCAAGGTAAAAACTCGAAGGAAGAGTTAGAAAATCATTTCAATCTAAAATCCATCATCATACAATTCATTTCAATCTTATACATTGAATGAACAAAAATGAAAATAGAAAGGAGAAAGAACTTGGATCGGATAATTAGGAAGGTAATAGCATCGAGAGACCCATTTATTCAGGAAGTCAGCAACATCGAAAGAATCGCTTCTTCTACTCTTCTTCCTCTTCCTCTTCCTCTTCTTCTTCTCTCTTCTTTTTCTTTCCTTTAGGGTTTTCCAAAAGTGGAAAAAGTGAAGCTCTCTTTAGGTTACATCATCTTCCTTTATTTTGGCTTTCCAGTCTTTTCTAGGTCTAAAAGGTCTGAAAAGTCCCTAAAAAACTTAAAATCGGAAGCATCCCTATGTCTATCCGTAGGCAGGCCACTATCGTAGCCTTTAGTGGCAAGAATGTGGTCAAGGTTTTGGCCTTCTATCACAATCGTGGCACCTCCATCATCCTTTTGTCATGATCCGTGGCCCTTCTTATCTGAATCTTCTCCATTTTCCACTCTTTGCCCTGAAACACTAGCAAACACATCAAAGAACCTTAAAAATATATATTTGAAGCTCAAAAAATGCTCTAACGCATAAAACACTTAAAACACAAATATCTACTAACACAATTCTAACCTAAATACGCATTAAATGATCAAATTAGCTACTAAATACAAACTAAACTATCCATAAAAACATAATACAATCTACAACTATCAACATTCCCATACTTAAACGTTTGCCTATCCTTAAGCAAAAAACAAAACAAGCAAAGCATAACATACATACAAATGCAATAATGATGCAATGGCATCAAACTTTATGAAACGAATTTAAATTTGGACACTATCCCTTAACTTGTTCTAACTTATTAACATGCAAAATCCGCATCTAAGTACCTTGGACTAAATTTACAACTAATCGAAACTTTAATTTTAAGTTTATTCACCCCTATCACTTGCACATAAACATTGATCATCATTTGGTCAATAAAAAATGAAACTATCCCTAAGTAAGTTTCCATGAAAATTCAAGCTTTATACAAAGATTGTTAGGCTTATTTAACAAAACACTATTTTTGTTGATTTTGATTAACATGAACCTAGCCTTTTTACACGAAGGCAAACATTTGTGAAGAATGTTGATCTAGTTACTCAACTAGTTCATTTTTTTTATTAAGTAGCTAGGTTGGAATGTCATTACAAACTTTTGACATGAAGGCACACATTTGTGATACGTTTCGATCCAGTTACTCAACTACATTAAATTCTCAATTGGCTACTAGCTCTATTCATAACTCGAAGGCCAACGGAATAGTTAATTGCTTATGATTTACACATTTTATTATTACTATTATTTTAATTATTACCTACCTCATTTCTTTAGCTAGTAATTCTCATGAAAAGGTACTAGTGATCTTACTTATTCAATTGACCTAAAATTATAAATGAATGTTACGAATTCCTAGGGTTAATAAACTAACATCAAATCCTGATTAACATGCATATTTAACCAAAGAACCTATATCACTAATTTCACAAGCTAATAAATCTTAGTAACCTAAAAGACTAGGTTCAAAGCTAAATCAATTCTATTCAGTTCTAGCCATTGACACATTGACACAATTTACATAATGCAACCTAAACAGACTAACATAAAAAACATAAAAATAAAAAATTCAAATTCAAAGTAAAAAAATACATACACATAACCCTTCCCATATTCAAATAACACATTATAATCAATGTGAGAAGAGCAAACAATAACGAAGAAGGAGGGGATTAAAACAATGTAACAAAGATAATAAAAACAAAATAAAGGTAAAAATAAAAATAAAATAAAGATAAAAGATAAGGGTTAGAGCATCAAACCCATCATGGTGACTGAGGTAGTGATGGTGATGGTGTCAGAGACTAAATTCGCTTGCCACTGAGATTGCTTTCCTATCTTTTAATTAATTCACAGAGAGTAAGAGAATTAGTAATCCCCAACCCTTCCAAATCTTCCAAACATACTTTTAGGATTTAAAACAATATAACAACTCACAATTTATATCTAACAACTAAACGTGTTAATTTATAGTCATTAGCTTAGCCTTACAACCTTAAAAACTCAACCAAGATCAATTATGAGCGCCTTGCTTCCACCATTCTCATTTAACATCATCTTTGTAGCTTGTAGATAAGCTACATATTGGAAGATAATTAAAAAGACATAATCTATAAAAGTAAGGAAACCTAATAAGCTTATTAATGTCCTTTCCAACGACAAACTGTCAACAAAATAGGAAATAACGAAACTCCTTGAATCTTTCATCGAATCCAACAATTTGTTCAGTAAGAAGGTAAACTTTTTGATTTCTTCTTCAACCACCTTTGTCTCCTCTGCTTCTTCCGCTTCGTGAACAGATATGTCTATATATTTTAAAACCTTTACCGCTGTTGTCGTCTGTTCATCTTGCTCATGCTCCTTTAAAGATGCAACTACATCAATTTGCACAAATGGTATGCTTAATGGGTAAGGGGGAGGAGGAACATAGGGATGGTCCTCATCTTTTCTTCATCCTTTTTAAGATTTTCTTGGTCCTCTACAAGGTAAGTTTTTGCTTAGTTTTCTAGTGGTTCTTCTAACTTTTCCCTACTCCTAAGTGTGATAGCCTTAACTTGCTCTTTTGGACATACTTCCACATTGTTCGAAAGACTTCCTATACTTTTTATAGATAATGCATTGGCAAGCTGTTCCACTTAAACCTCCAGGAGAAGGGTAAAAGAGGCATGAGTCATTGTTACTTAGGCAATTTGCCCTTTTAATCTCTTCTGGGCCTTATCCATACTTACAAGCTTGTCTATGATCTTGTCTAGTTTAGAATCATAGTCATTATATTCATCTTGTTAAAATTCATGTAACTCTTAATTTCTAAATTGAATCCTAGCGTTGTTAGACTAATGAAAATTTAGGTAGTTTTGCCACCCCGAATTGAATGTATTTGAATAAAGATTGCTATCTCCCTAACCAACTTTTGCTCCATTAAAGTTGAATTGCTCCACGTTGTTGTTTTCCCCCAAGAAATAATTAGTTGCGTTATAGCTAACTTGTTCACATAACTTACTGTTGTGCTGAATTGTTTTGAATGGAAAGGAAGAGGTGGCTTTCAAGCTATTTAGTTGCTTGGTTAGATTGTTGACCTCATCCTACAATGTTGTCACTGAATTTGCAGTAATCATTCCTTTTAGATCCTGAAAGGCTGGTTGCTATCTACTTCATTCTGATGTCCAAAGATAACTATTATACGCCATCTCTTCTAACATATCGTGTGCTGTTTCAACTGTTTTCCTTATGAATGATCCTCCATAGGGATGGCAATTTAGGTTTGGGGTTCGGGGATCCCCTCGGGGATTCCCTGTTCGGGGTGGGGATTGGCAAAAAAATCACCCCGTAGAATTGGGGATGGGGTAAATATAACCTTTGAGATAGAGTCGAGGACGAGAATGGGTTGAATAATTCCCTCCCCGTGGGGATCCCCGTTCACGATAATTTTAGAAATATATTATATATTATACATTTTTAATTTTATGTTCTTTACTAAATTTGAGAATTTGAGAGTATAATGAGTATTGAGAATTTGAGATTGTGGTTCAGGAAGACTCCTATTGAATTTTTCAACATAATAGCTTTTTTTATTGCACCATAGTATATTTTATAGAAGTGTGATATAATCATATGAACCAAATTTGTATAGCTGTAGGGTGAGGATTCGGGTCCCCGCAGGGACTTAACGAGGATCTTGGGTATGGGAAATAAGACAAAAATATCCTTACTTTGGAGATCGGGGGCGGGGAGTGGGGGTGTCAGGTGGGGACGGGGCAGGGAAGGTACTCCCGGCCCTCGCCCCTTCCCATTGCCATCCCTAATTCCCTAGCAGCTACATCTATTGTGCCCCTCATGGGTGGATTAACTCCATTATAGAAGGTTTACAAAAGGAATTCGTTAGGTAGGTTATGATGAGGATAACTCCTTTGAAACTCCTTATACCGCTCCCACGCTTAATATAAAGATTCCCCATCATTTTGTCTTTATTAGTATTGTTGTCTTGTTTTAAAGGGAAGTACTTATCTGGAAAAACTCGCACCAGCTACTCCTAAGTTGTGACGTTGGCTAGGTTGGGATAATTCAACCATGCCTTGGCTCTACCCCTGAGTGTAAATGGAAAGAGTCTCATCTTAACAACATCTTCCGACATCCCAATATATTGGAAGGTGTCACTAATCTCTAAGAAATTAGCTAAATGAGCATTAGGATCCTCATTGGCTAACCCATACAATTGCACGGTGGTTCGCAACATGTTTAGCAATGATGGGTTAATCTTAAACGTACTTATTTGCACTGTTGGTCGTGTAATCTCGTAACGATAAGCATTGAGTTATAGCCTCATGAAGTCTATAAGGGTCCGTCACTCTCTATGATGTATTTCCTCCATCTTCGTTCTTTCCATCTCTTCTTAGCATTCAACTCTTGAAGTCCCCCATTCTTGACTTGGGATGTCCGAATTGATGTGTCTTATACCTTGCGCGCAAACTTTCATCTCTTTTTTTATACTTAGAATAAAAGAATTAGTCTAATCCTACACCTCCCTGGCAATGGTGTCAAATATTTGTTTGTGATGATTTGCCATCTTACAATTTATAGCCTTCAAATATCGCAAGTGTATGGGTCATGATTTTTAGTAAGTGAAGGGTCGATCCCACCAGGACGTGAACTAATCTAATCTTATGTTATCCAAGGCTCAAAAAACTAATAAAAATGAAAATAAAAATTATAACAGAAAGTAAATATGAGAATTTTATATGAAGAAATTAATTCGAAAATTTAGCACAAAAAGAAATAAAAATTGAACAACACAAAAAGTCATAATGGAAATCAATTAAGAGAAATTACCAAGTTAAGAGAAAGGGGATTTTCCCTATCATTAATGCTTAGTCATTTATGTGTTAACGGGGTGTCAGTTCTAAAATATTATAGAGTTGATTACTCTCTCTCGAGTTATAATCATTAATAAATCATAAACCCTAATTGAATTATGGAAATTACAATCTTTGAATTAACGAAGACCTATAACCCTAATTAGACCTTAAGCCCTCTAATAAACTACGGGGTCTCACACGGGATCTCTCTTCACACTATAACCGATATGATTAATCACATGATCTATTGGATCACTTAACTCTCATTAACCCAATCGAATCATTTTTATCTGGTTCACTTCTTAATTTATTACCAAAATATGCAAGTACCACAATTAATCACAATACCCATTCAATAAAACACAAAAATGACTATATTAACATTAAATCAAGGTAAAATCTCCAAGGAAGAGTTACAACATCATCAGCAATCCAAAATCCATCATCATACAATCCATTTCAATCTTATACATTGAATGAACAAAAATGAAAATGAAAAGGAGGAAAAAATTCGATTGGATAATCCGGAAGGCAATTGCATCGAGAGACCCATTTATCCGTGAAGTCAGCAGCGTCAGAAGACCCACTTCTTCTCCTCTTCTTCCTCCTTCTATTCCTCTTCTCTCTCTCTCCTTTAGGGTTTTCCAAATATGGCAGAAGTGAAGCTCTCTTTAGGGTTACATCTATTTCCTTTATATAGTGTTTCCAATTAGGATAGCCCTAGGGGTCTTTTCCAAGTCCGAGAGGTCCAAAAAGTCCCTCAAAAACTTAAAACTAGAAACATTCCCTCGTCTGTCCATATGCTGGCCACGATTGAGGCCTTTTGTGGCACAATTGTTGTACCAATTTTGGCCTTCTTTCATAATCATGATAGATTATGCCACAATCATGACACCTCCATCATCCTTCTGTCATGATTCGTGTCCCTATGTTAACTCTCGATTCTTCTCTGAATCTTCTCTATTTTCCACTATCTTCCCTAAAACACTAGCAAACACATTAAGGCACCTCAAAAATATAAAATTGAAGCTAAAAGGCATACTTAACTTATAAAACAATTAAAACACCAATATCTACTAACTAACACAATTCTAACCTAAACAAACACTAAATAATCAAATTAACGAATAAATACAAACTCAACTACCCAAAAAAACACGATGTAATGTACAACTATAAACACATAAAACTTAGAAAAGAAGTAGCAATAGAAAATTTATTATTTTCTCATAAATAAAGAGGCCAGCTGTAAAACAAGCCTAAGTGCTTCTTAATAGATGGTAAGGGTTTAGGTTCTCATCCTATTAAGTCTCAAAAACACAAAAAACTAGGGGTTTATAGCCTTCACCTTCCAACATAAAGCACACCCAATAAGGTTTAGATCTTCCACTTTTCTTTAAAATCCTAAAGCTATAAATGTTTCCAAAGTTTCATAAGAAATAATTTAGTTAATTCATCTTGCATAATTAACCCTTTTTTATTGTATGCTAGACTAAATTGTGTTTGTGTAGGAGAATTTGAAGAATTAGTGGTTAATAGATTATGGTAAGGCTTTACAAAGGACACATAAAGGATCATTTTATGAACTAAACCTATCTTTAGTCTAGATTTTGCCTAATATAAGGGAGCATTTTACTAACTGACCCTATCTTTAGTCTATATTTTTCCCAATATGGCTACCCAACATGTAACTAAAGCCTTTGCATTTATAAGATTTTTCCATATGAGATTAGTCTATTACACCATAGGATAATGCATTTTAATTTTATGTATGAAGATAGCATTGGAATAGATACCAGACCGTTAAAGTGTCAAAATAAAAGAATATGGAAGATATATATTAGGGGAATAGTTTGTCAAATTGTTTATAATGAAGGATGTACCCTTGTGCTAGCAATTCCTCATGTTATTTTGTATGATCTCTGACACCTTATAGCATAGTGAAAATCTACTTACTAATAAATTAAGCTTATATCTAAAAAAGAGGGGGCTGATAGGACTCCAATGATCAAACTAAAACTAAGTTGCATATTCATTGGAATTTCAATAAAGGGCTAAGAGTGATCCCTACATTCTTTCAAATTCTAAAAATTGTTATTAGAAAGATAATGAGCATAGATCCATCTAGTCTAAATAGCCTCTTTATCATAAATGATTATCAAAATCCATTTGGCTAAAAGAACCTATTTTTTACATTTTGATGACAACAATCTAAGTCCCCCCTCTTACCTGGGAAAACATATCTGTTCCCATTTCACCTTGGCTCCATAAGAGTTTTTAGGATGCTAGAATATTGAAACTTTTTAATCCTTTTAAGTTCCTTACTAGTTCTTTTTGGAAGGACTAGATAGGATCGTCAATTAATGTGTAAGTTAGATATGAAACTTTTTGTTAGTTTCATTATTCCTATAAGTGAAAGGTGTTTATTATGCCAAGCCATTATTCTTCTCTTTGTTGAGTTAATGATTGAAACACAATCTGAAAACTTGGGCTTTTTAGAGAATATAGGTAATTTGAGGTAAGTGAATGGTAAAGTCTGCACTTACATACCTGAAATAAGTTGAAGTATATTTCCATTTGCAATACTTGCAAAGAGCAAGAGTTTACTTTTATTAAAATTTATCTTCAGTCTTGATATATTAGAAAAGAGACTGAGAGAGTCTATAGTGATTTTCAACAATTGCGACGTGTTTCCATAGAACAACAATAAGTCATATGCATACCTTAAAGAGAATAACTTTAATTCTTTGCATTTATAATGGAATTTTAAGTCTATAGCATCATCAATCTTCCTAGAAGTTATGTAATAATTCTATAGCTAAGGTAAATAGATGGGTCAATATAGGTTTTCCTATTTCCTGTTGCCCCTTTGAATATTGTTGTAGGTTCACCCTTGATAAACACTGAGAAAGAGGTTATTATAATGCAGGATCTAACCTAAGAGATGAAAGTATCCAAGAAATTGAAAGCTTTAAAATAGTTGATGATGAAGTCCCAATCAATAGAAAAAAAAGTTTTATATAGATGTGCTTTTAAGGTATCACTTTGTATGGATTGATTGTTGTAATAATTTTTTAATAGCTATTGAGCTAGTAAAAGGTTATCTCTCATCTGTTTACCTTCTATGAATACACTTTAACTATAATGTATGACTGAAGAGAGAGCTTCCCTAAGTCTGGTTGCCAAAATCTTAAAAAATTGTTTTATATAATAGGTTGCAATATGTAATAGTTCTAAAGTCTTAGAAAGAAGAAATATTTTTCTTCTTAAAGATAAGGCTGAGGTATGTCTTGTTTAATTCTTTAAGCATTTTACTAGTAAAGAACTCCTGAACATAATCCGTAACTAATATTCCTATTGTATGCTATGTGTTTTAGAAAAGCAAGCATTAAAATCATTTAGCCTAGGTGCTCTATCAGGTCTAAATCTAAACATAACTCTGTTGATTTCATCTTGTATTATTAACCTAGTAATAGCAGAGCTAATCTCTGGGTTTATAATTGATTGAATGAAAGTTATTAGAGTCTAAACTGAGGAAGCCCAATTGGAGGGAGTTCTAAGAAGTTTTTGTTAATAATTGAAAGAACATTCCTGCATAGAGGTTTGATTAGAATATGGATTTCTTAAGTCATCAGTGAGTACTGATTTTGTTGTTGTTTTTATGGGAAAGTAGAGAGGAAAAAGAAACTAGTGCATTTATCTCCTTCTTTAAGCTAATGAATTCTTAGTTTTTGTTTAAGGTACGAGTTATAGATTTCAAGAGCAAGGTTATAATTTTGGAGGTCTATTGTTTCAAAATTTTAAGATTAGAATTATCAAAATAGTTGTATAACTCATATTGGTAATCTAGAAGTTGAGCTTTGGAGTTATTTAGTTGAGCTTCTGTGTTTAGGGATAAGGATTTTTTTAGAAGCTTGAGTTTATACTTAATCCTTTTTAGCTTGATGACCAATTGATAAGCTTTATAACCAGTTATAACATAATTTAACCCTATACTAATAGCTTTTTAAAAACCATCAACTTTTGGCATAAGATTACACAATCTAAAGGGTGGGCTAAAAGTGACTAAATTTAACATGCTTTTGACCTCGATTGTGGAGTGATCAAAGGTACGAGGAGGACCAAAACTAGCATAACTCAGGGGAAATTTGTCTAATCATTAGTTGTTAATAAGAATTATTTCCAGTTTTTCCTCGAGAAAGATATTCTAGATTGCTTATTTGACCAGGTAAATAATTCAACAAAAAAGTTCATACCTTTAATTCTAGGAGAGGAAGTGAGATAGGATAGCTCATTTCCATTTCTCTTTTTTCCTATAAAAACTCCCTCATCCTCATAAGCTTTTATAATACAATTGAAATCACCACTAAGGATCCATAAAAGGTTTATAGAAGGTTGTATGTCCTTAAGCATGTTCCACAAATTATTTCTATGAAAGCCTAAATTAGAAACACAAAGTATTTCTATGAAAGGATCTCACTTATTTGCATAGATGATAAATTGAAACTAACTGAATTTCTAACGTTATAGTCTTTCGATCATGATTGTGCCCCATGCATAATCATGACAGACTATTTTTCTAGCTTGCAAGCTTTTCTGTCCTTTCATCATTTCAAGTTTATTTTTTAAACCAAATTAAGTGAGGAAACCCTAGAAAGAAACCTAGAAGCCTTAATATCTATTTAAGAACAATCAAAACATGACAAAAAGGCAGCAGCCACCAGATTCAAAGAAGACTAAGAGAAGACATCAAAGAGAGCTTCAAAGAATTCCATATTTTCAAATCAAGATTCCAACTAGTTTCTCTTTCTTTTCCCTTTATTTCTTTCATTGTCTTCGATGTTTATTTGGATTGTTATGATTTTAACATTCTTTTGGGTTTATAAACCCATATAAGGGATTATTTTTGAATTGTTTTATTGAACTTTATTCTTGTTAAATTCAATACATATATCAATTCTTTGTGATAATTGTTATGCTTAAATTTGGTAAGAAATCGAGATAGTGAATCAAGTTATTTCTGATAGGGTGTGCAACAAGAGTTGGTAGCTTAATATACATACAATTATCAGATTAATTAACAATTAAATAGGGATTTTAATTGTGAAATTAAGATCCTTAGGATTGCTTTAAATCTAATTGAATAAGTTAAGAGTAGTTTTCTGCATTGAGAGAGAGGGTAGTCAAAACTTTAGGATATTTAGGATCAAACATAAATTAAATCATCAAGATAAAAGGGAAAACAAAACAAAGATAAAGTAATTGCTATGTCTCTAACTTTGATCAACCTTATCTTATTGGCAACTCAATTATTTACTTGTTTTGTTTTATTAGTTGCTTTAATTTCAATTATTTATTTTAATTCAAATCAATCTTTAATACCTTAGAAAAAGTTTTATTCAAGTTTTTAGGTTTCTAATTAGTCCTTGTGGGAATGATACTATTTGTACTATAAGTTACAATCCTTATACTTGTCGTATTGAAAATTTTCAAATAAAATTTATCAATAAGTTTTTTTTGTCATTGTCGGGGATTGATTTAACATCTCATACAATTTGAATTCCCTTGATTTGAGAATTTGATACTTTTCTTGAGTGATTGCAGGCACCTGAATACAAAAATTTTTAAGAAAGAAAGTTGAGCATCTTCAAACTGAGCAACTTGTTGATTTTTTTATTCCAACCCATTAAAGGCATTACATCATAGATGGGAGTTACTATAACACATATAATCTTGGGTGACAATTTGCCTAAATTATTCCTAGATTAATAATGTAGGAAACAACATGAAAACACAATCCACCAAGTTTCCTACAGGATAGGCTTGGATCCTTAAAATCAAAGTTGGATAAGTTAATAGAAGTGCTAAGCTCTAACACTTAGAGAAGGATGGAAGCCATATTGATCATAATGAAGACCAGTCCTCTTCCAATAACTTGGAGGTTCAAATGGAGCAACTTCACAATGCATTGTTAACAATGAATATGGGGAGTCTTCTAAGTGACACAAAAGCACAATCGACATCTATCTTGTTTTGTGGTATTTGTGGTGGTAACCATCACAATGTTCAATGTCAGGCACCAGATTATCTGTGGAATCATCCATATTACTTATGAAATTGGTCTCAGAATACACTATATAAGCACAATGATGATTTAGAATATAGCAACTCTTACGTTGTTGCTTTGAACGATTATGTTTTAAATGAATCTCTAATGAAAGATCTTGCTAATGGTAAAGCTAGTCACCGTGCCTTCTAAGAAAGTTTTGATTTAGTCTAAGAAACTAAGCTAGAAACATCATGTTATTGCATCCCATGAATGCCTATGAGTGACAAAGAGGAAAAGGAAAATGATAAAAATGAAATTTCCATTCAAAAAGAGATAGAAGAACAAACAATAGAGGAGATAGAGTTTGAAGAAGAAAAAGAAGTCTTTGTTTAATTTAGTGGCTTATAAGTAACCTACAAATTGTAAGATAATCAAAAGGACATAATTAATCAAATTAAACAATATAAGAAAATTCACTAATGTCCTTTTCCACAAAAAATTATCAATAAAATAGGGAATGGTGAAAATGATGAAACTCCCTGAATCTTCAATGGACTCCAATAATTTGTATGATGGAAGCGTGAACTGCTCTTCTTCTTCCTTATTCACCTTCATCCCATCTTCTTTATCCACTTCGTCAATAAAGACTTCCGTATCATCTTAAACCTATATGTCCTCTATCCTCTGTTCTTTGTTCTATTCTTCTTCCTTGGAAGATTCAACTACATTAATTGTAATGAACGAGTTGCCCTCCTTCGAATTCTTCAATCCCTTATTCATACTAAATTTCACTTGTTCATCAATGATCTAAAGGATGAGGCTATATTTATTAACATCTACCAAAGCTCTTCAAGTGTTAAAAAATGCTATACCAAGAATTAAAGGACTACGTCAATCCTTTTCAAAGTCTAGTACAGCAAAATCCATAGGAATTATAAACTTATCCACTTTTACTTGCACATACTCCACCATATCGAACGGTTTCTTTATTGATTGATCCACTAAATGAATAAGCATAGAAGTTGACTTCACATCGGCTAGCCCCATTTCCTTAAAAAACAAAAAAGGCATAAGGTTTATGCTTACGCCTAAGTGACATAAGCATTTAGAAAGCTTTAAATTACCAACTACATATGGTATAGTAAAACTCCTTGGATCTATCAACTGAAAGGCATATAGTTGGTAATTATGGAGCTGCAGCTTTCTATCGTAGAGATCGTTTGATTGTCATTCCAAGTCTGCTTGTTTGATAATATGTCTTTGAGAAATTTTGCATACATGGTTATGTTGTTCGAGGCTTCCATAAAGGCCAAGGTAATTTTCAATTTCTTTAGCTTTTCTATGAACATTGCAAATTGTATATCCAATTCATTCTTTTGAAGTCTTTGTGGGAATGGTATTTTTCGTAGGTAAGGCGGAGAAGGAACATAGGGAGGGTCCTTATTCTTAGTTTCATCCATTTTCTGCTTCTTTTGGTCCTCCATAAGGTGGGGTTCAACTTGTTTTTCTACTAGTTCTTCTAGCTCTTTCCCACTCCTAAATGTGATAGCTTTAAATTACTCTCTTGGATTTGCTTCTGATAGATAACTATCTTACTTGTTTTCCCAAGTACCGTAAGTGCATGGTCGTCTTGTAATATCCTTAGTATCAAATTCTAAAGGAATTGTGTAGTCACCTTAGTAGTTTAAATTAAAATTTGTTTGAGCAATTAATTAATGAACAATTAAAACAATCAAAGTAGCAATTAATTTGAAGAAAAAATCACAAAATTAAGGTTGTCAAAAACAAAAGGAATCGATGCTGAAATTGGAAAAATCAAATTACTAAAGTTAGGATTACCCTTACTACCCCATCCAATCTTTTAATTTTTAATCAATATGGTTGTGTTTAGTCCTAAGTATTTTCTAATGTCTCAGCCCTTTCTCTCTCAATACTTGGAATGAATAATCCCAAAATAACGATTAAAATCTAGTATGTGATCTCTTAACCTCCATTTCTAAACTAATCATTAATTATATTTGATTACCACTTTGGACAAATACATCACATCTCATATCTCTATGTAAATGATGACGTAACTTGATAAATGGAATGTCCTATATGAATGCCCACTCTCATGGTACACTCACAACATATTTCTCAGCCCCATATCTCCATGTAGACTAAGCATGAGCATCCAAATACGATAAACACACATAAATGATCATAACATTGCACAAAGTGAAGTCTTACATGGGTTGAGTAAGAATAATCCCAAAATAACCTAGCAATCCATCAAACACAACTCAATCATCTTCAATACAGGTTCCAAACTTCTGTCCATACAATAAACAAAAGTAAATCAAAGCAGAAGATGAAAAAAAGATAGGAAAAAGAAGCTTATTGTATGAGGAAGCAAGCTGGAAATCTGGATAGCTTTGGTGTAGCCTTGGAATCCTTAGTGTTCTCCTATAATGTGTAGCTCCAAATGCCTCCTTTCTGGCCCTCCTTTGTTTAACTATGTTTTGCCACAAAAATCCCCTATTTTTGGCCTCCTTTTCTTGTTTTTATGCAGCCATAAAACACTCATCACGTGGTTGGTACACCAAACCTAGACAACTGTCATTTTTGCTCCCCTTTCTCACTTTTTTGTCACCTTTTCTCCTTATGCTGACCCACTCACATGCTTCTTCTCTTGTCTTAGCCTACCCTCCTGATTTTGTGCAGTTAATTGTGCTTAAAACATGGCTGGCACATGAATTTTATGCTAGCCAAGTTTTTAAGTCACGGTTGTGACTAGTAAGGTCACAACCATGACCACTAATGTCAAATTCCTATTATAATGTCCCAACTTTTATTCCATGCTTCTTTCACTCAATTGCACCATTTAACCTACCAATAAACCATGAAAATAAGCACTTAATCATTCCTGACACATCCCAATTAATACATAAAATAACAACACACACAATGAGACCTACACATGCACATATTGAATGCAATGGTAAGGTTAACACATCAACTTACACAAAATGTATATACAAACATATTAGAACATAATTAAACACTAACATGGCCACATGCAGCATAAAAATAACTAAGACAAGCATAAAATATACATAATATGAAAAATCTAGTTCACATGTACTTTTCATGCAATATTCACATATAAAATATATGTAAATATACACTTATCAACTGCCCCACACTTGAATTTTTGCTTCTCCTCAAGCAAAACAAAATATAAAACAAAAAACAATTCACAACACAATGCACACATTACACCAAAAATGCACACTTGCAAAACACGCAACTATATGATAGTGGCATAATGGCGATAATCTTAAAGAAATTCTTCAATCTTAAATGCTATCATTAAACATAATCCAACATTTCAACTCATTCATTCTTGCTTAAATGAAACAAAATAAATATGCAAGTCAATCAAAATAATTATAACCTATCCCTATATTTATGTTACTTGAATAAATGCATTTATAAATGTCAATCAAGTAGAAAGGTATTCTTTTACTGAGTCACCCCTATGAAAATTATAGCTATTATACAAAGAACGATAAGCTTTTATTTCATTATCACACATTTTTTTAATTAGGATTTTAATGCTAACCTAGTCTTTTGACGCTAAGGTAAATATTTATGATGATGTTCCTTGATTACTCAACTAGTTAGGTATATATATATATATAAATAAACCGATTTTTCCAAAAACTCAACCGTTATTACAATATCAGATAGAATTAAGACAGTTAGATGTAACAATAGATACAATTTCAACTAAATTAGACCAATGCTATACTGAAAATCCTTTACAATTTTGGGATAAAAATCAGATATATGCTAAATTAGAGATGATAGATAAATCGAAGATTATTCGAGTCAAACCTATGCGATATAATGAAGAAGATCAAAATGAATTTAAGATTCAAATAAAAGAACTATTAGATGCTAAATTAATTAGGCCTAGTCAATCTCCTCATAGTTCACCTGCTTTTATAGTAAGAAATCATGCTGAACAAGTTAGAGGAAAAGCTAGGATGGTTATTAATTATAAAAAATTAAATGATAATACAGTCTTTGATGGATATTTTCTTCCTAATAAAGAAAGTTTGATAAATAGAACTCGAAATAAAACTATCTTTTCAAAATTTGATTGTAAAAGTGGATTTTGGCAGATAAAAATGCATCCTGATAGTATTTCTTATACCGCATTTTCTACCCCTCAAGGACAATATGAGTGGTTGGTAATGCCTTTTGGATTAAAAAATGCTCCACAAATATTTCAACAAAAAGTGGATAATCTTTTTAAATATTATGATTTTATCTTTGTTTACATTGATGATGTATTAATTGCTTCAGAAGATATGCCTCGACATATAAAACAATTAAATACTTTTGCTGATATTTGTCTTAAACATGGTTTAGGATTGTCTAAACGAAAATCTAAGATATTACAAAAGAAAGTGGAATTTTTAGGAATGCAAGTGGATAGACAAGGGATAGAATTACAAAATCATATATTAGAAAAAATTTCTAAATTTCCAGATAAATTAGTAGATAAAAAACAA
>JAOQML010000008.1:32018914-32034492 GCA_027568935.1 Erythroxylum urbanii
TTACGTGATTGGGTGAGCCATCGATGATGGTCACTCATTGAGTTCGCAAAACTCATCCAAAATTTGCAAATATTTTTTAGGATCGGAAGAATACCCATTAGGCAAACGGGAGTATACTTACTGCATGCAATAGAAAAGATAGAGGTCGGGATCAGTTCACATCTACATCTTTATTTTCATTAATTTTTGTATAAAAGGATGTATTCTGAGATTTCTGTATTATGTTTATTGATTAAACTTATTTTGTAATAAAATTTCCAAAATGGAAAGGGTTGTAAATGAAACTGATTTTTGAGTGCAATTATCATATGTATGTAATTGAAAAAGTTTATAAAATAAAGTGGGCCCGATTTGGTTATGGATTTTTGTGTTTCATGTTTGTGGGTTAAAAAAAAAAAAATTTATACCGATTTCTTTTGTTTTATCACCCATCGATGTCGGGTTTGAGTCTTGCGGGAGTGGGATGCTACATCCAAGAAAGACAATCACTCCCCTTAACCCCAACGAATATCAAGGAATCTAAACTCCAAAGAGGATGGGAAGATATTGAAGACCCTAGGAATGCATCCAAGAAGAAACAATTGCGCAGGAGAAGGCACAGGAAGGAAAAAAAAAAGAAGGCAGAGTCCATACTTGGGTGACTTATATACAAAGTTTGAGATTAGTTTCTGCACTACCATCGTACTACTAAATTGAACAACCTTACGTAAAAAGGAGAGTCAAGATACAGACATTAAAAGAAGCACTACATAGGAGACAACCTATAGAATTCTATTATATTTTGATTGATTGTGTTTATTTGTTTGTTTGCTTGATTTATTCAGTTATGATTGTGTTTGAATTGAGTGTGATTGATGTTCAATTTGGTTTTTGTTTGAATTTCAATTTGCTTTATTTTGTAATTCTTGTCGATAATATTAATTTGATGTGTTTGTAGGTTGTCGGATCATAGAGAACTAATACTAAACTTGGAAGAAGGTTTTGAATTGTAAGAATCACCTCTTCCCACAATTGTAGGAATTGGAGTGATTCCCACAATCGTAAGAAATCTCTTCAGAAGCGTTTCGGAGAGACATCCCATGATCGTGGGAATTGTGGGAATTCCATCTGGAGGGAAATTTCAATTTCCCTCTCCTTTTCTTGTTTCACCCATTCTTCAAATTTTCACTCCTTCTCTCTCTAACCCACAAAATTCTCTCCTCCCACTCTCTAAAACTCTTTATTTTCCTCTAGATTCTTGGTATTTTCTTTAACTCGTTTCATTAATCTTACAATCTTTTCCTCTTTTCAAGCATTAATCATTTAAAAACACAAAGTTTTGGGTAAGATTTTTCTCTCTCTCTCTCTAAAAATTGAATTAACTCATCTTTCTCTTATTTTTGCAAATTTTCTTCTTACAATGGCACCAAGGAAGATGATGGCTAAAAAACTGACTGACGAGCTCCATATGAAAGTCTCCAGTGAAGGTAAATTTGATTTAAGGACAGCTTATCACGCCCCATTCTCGATTTATTCGTAGGAAAAAAGTACGCGTTTCTGAGACCTTAGGGCTAGATAAATAGTTAGTCATTATTTTGATTTTGAATTGATAGAAAACATAGGAGTGAGATGAAAACTTAGCAACTAGCTGCAAATATAGGTTAAAATAGGTTTGTTCTGCGTGACATACCTATTTAACCTACTATAACCATAGAGTTTTTCAAGACAGTTAGGTATAATCCTAAAATGGATGTTTTCTGGTTTAGGTTATTCAGTACTATTTACAAATTGGATTAAACTTTCATGTGTGGTCCTTTTGATTTGCCAAACACTAAAGGTTTAGATCATCACGCTGATTTTTATTTAGATGATTACTGGAAAACTTTAACTGGGGAAGAAAATTTTAACTATAGAAATGCAGCAAATTCTTTAATCCGTAATGTCGAGCTTTTACTTTTACATAAATTTATGTGTTTGACTATGTTTAATAAAACTGAAAGCAATAAATGCTCAGCCAAAAAACTATTATTTTTGTGGTGCATGGATCGAAAAGTTAAAATTAAGAAGCCTTTTAGAAGTTTTCAATCAATAGTGAATGTTGTTAATAAAAAGAGTTCATATTTTGGAATGTCTCATATTGTTACTACTTTAGCTCTGTTTTATAACCTTGATGTGGGGGATGTGCGCACAACGCCACGCGATATGTTTAACATATCGTATTTGACAAGCTCTAAGATTTTGGAGCTCCATTCTATAGAGCTCTGAAATCCTCAGACGCGTACTATAGTAAGGAACAGGAGGGGCCCTAATACAACTGCTTCCTGACCCTCCATATCCCAAGTAATCCCAAAGCCAGAAGAGGAAGAAGCTAAGGAGGAACCAAAAGCACTAGCGGAGGAGGAACCAAGTTCACTAGCACAGGTCGATCGATTTCAACAAATCCTCGACCAGATGGCCTCTAACCAACAGTAAATGACATCTTAAATCAATGAGCTCGGTACCTAAAAGTAGCAAGTCCACAATGAGTAGTGTAGCCTGAAGAAGAGGTTCCTCAATTTCTATCGGAGGAATAATTTTAAAGCTCCTTTACCAACACTGACGCCACCATCATCTGAATAAGCATTTCTTACCCTTTTTACTTTTAATTTATGTCATTTTTTTGTTAGGTTTCATGTCATTTTCTTATGTTTGGTTTGTTGTTATTTTTGTTTGGCTTGATTTCATTTACTTTTTTTATCTCTTTTGTTTAGTTTAAGGTCATTTTTTCTTATTTTGTGGCTAACTTGTCACATTGAGGACAATGTGATCTTTAAGTGTAGCGAGGTGACATTAACTTTCTCAATTGCATTGTTTGCATTTTGATAAATAGGATGCATGTTTAGGCATATCATGTGCTTTGAGTCAACAATGGAACCGCATTTGAATCATTCTGATGGATATTGCCTTGAGATTCTGTCATGCTAGTTGGAATTAGTTTGAATGCATGCTTAAACTCAGATTAGGCTACTTGAGTAAAAAATGAACCATATAGGGTGATGAAAAGTAGTTGGTTACATAAGCTTATTCATAAATTGACATTGAGTAATGAGTTGGTGTAGAGATGCATAACAAGTTTTCATTTGAGCCAATGTGAGGATTGAGCCATATGACTCCATCCATAGTCATTCTATTTCTTTATTGGGTGATACTTCCTTAGGTTATTACCTTCAGAACTTGCTTTGAATCGGTTTCAGTCTAATGGATGCATGCTTAATAGAGATGATTAAGGTCCTTTTTATGTTAACCCTTGACTTAAATGACCCACCCTTTGTATTATCCCTTACTACCCTGTTGAGCCTTAATATTGTGTTTTTTTAAAAGACCCAAAATTTTAAAATCTTCAACCCCATTAACTTACTCATTCGTAAGCTTAGTAGAGTATTAAATAATACATTAGTTGGGATCATTGTGAAAATTTTATTGAGATGAGTTGAGTATATTTTTGCCTGTGGATTATAGTGTATATAGGGTTATTTTGATTCACAGTTCTTCCATGTATTAAAAAAAAGTTGAAAAGAAAGGGAAAAAAAAGAAGAATAGTCGAGTAGCATTAATAAGTGTAGAATAATACTTACATTTGTATATCTCGGAGTTATGTTTTGTTATCCCTTTTTATCCATTTTTTTGACTTTACGAATACTTGTGCTTAACCCTTTTCCCCTCTTTACCCACCTTAACCCTGATCACATTACAACCCTAAACAAGTCCTTTTGATCTATTTATCCTTGCAATCATTGTAAAGGAGAATTGGTGTTTTAACAAGCCTATGGTAGTGTAGTTTCTTATAGGATGTTTGAGAGAAACACTAACCATCAAACACTTAAAAAAAATCGTGAGGAAGATTCATTTTGCGTCTTTACTTATCTTTGAGTGATGGCGCTAATTGTTGAGTTTGCTTATGTACACTAATGAAAAAGTAGTCATGATATATGTATTAACTTGATATTTGAGTTGTCTTAAATTTAAGGAATTTTATGCTTTGATCTTTGTAAAAATGAAGTGATAGAATTGATTGGTTATATTTACTTTGCTTGAGGACAAGCAAAGATTTCAGTGTGCGGATGTTGATAGTTGTGCATTAGCCTATGTTTTTCTAAGTAATTGGCGTGTGTTTCTTGCATAATTGCTCATTATTGATATAGATTAGGAATCATTTTGTATGTTTTAATTTAGTTTGATTTCCATTGTTGTTCTTTTATGTTTGTCGCTAATTTAGGGTAAAATTTGATTATTTTTATGTAGGTAGGAAGACTGAGCAACTTGGAGATTGCACTAGAGATAAAAGAGGAGAAGAAAAAAGGAGATCATCTTTTGCAAATTCCCACAATCATGGGAATCATGACAATTCCCACGATCGTCAAAATTATATTCCAAATAATTATGCGGGGCTTCATTAAACTTAGGATTTTTGGATTATTAAAAGATAATTAAGCCTCAGTGATCAATGGAGACGAAACCCTTCTGTAGAAAGAGCCTCTTTGAATGAAGAACACAAGTTTCTAGCCTTGAGAAAGGATTGAAGTTAAGGATTATCATCAAGATTGGGAAAAATAGCACATTAATAACTAAAATTCCAGATTTTGGCAAATAAGAGAAGAAGTTTCCTTTTATTCATTTTTCTGTGTTTTTCTTATTTGATCGAAAACTTAAACATGCAAGATTTGGCTAAAACAGTATATTTCAAAACTTTTTTTTAGAAATCAAATTTTAGCAGAAGCAATATAACCAAATCAACATGTCAAGCCATACATGATATGGTATAAGGAAAACATTTAACGTAAGAACAAGATGGTAGAATTATACCAACTCCTTTGCTACAGCTTTAACTCCTCGCTGTGCTATCCTATCCTCGACAATGTATCCTTTCCTAGGTGATGTATTCCTCTTCTCGTTATTGTATCCTTGACCATTCTAGTCTAGTACTTGTTCTCCTTAGATAACTTGGTTAACAAGATCCTTTGGTGGGAAAAGAGAAGAAAACTTGAAGAGATTTTGCCTTAAAAAAAGAAACCAAAGATGAGACACCTCTTATGCAAATTTTGGCTATCTCATGCAAGATAGGAGAGAGAGAGATAAAAATTCAACAACCATTGTATTATCTCTCGCAATTTCGGTTAAGCCTTAAAGAAAGAAGTGAAGTGTATCCAATGCATCACATCCTCCCTTAGTCAATCATGAAGAAGCCAATAAATAAGACTCTTTTTGGTTTTGTATGAACCTATAAGTTTTGATAGACTTATCAAACCTAATGTTCCAAGACCTAGATACTTGCTTAAGCCCATAAATGGACCTCTGCAATTTGCATACCTTATTCTTATTACCTGGCTCAATGAATCCTTCTAGTTGGGCTATATAAATAGTCTCCTCAAGATCCCCATTAAGAAATGTGGTCATGATTTCCATTTTCCATATTTCATAATCGAAATAGGCTACTATGGCCAAAAGAATTCTGATGGACTTAAGCATGGCAACTTGAGAAAAAATCTTCTCATATTCTATACCCTCCTTTTGAGTATAGCCTTTAGCTACCAATCTAGCTTTAAAAGTCTCTACCTTTCTAGATAAGTACTCACCACCTCGATCCAATCGAAGTTATTTTAATGGCTTGCCTAGCTGCTTCTCAAATTCAGCTTTGAATTCCTTGAACTTTTCAAAAGACTCACTCTTTTTATGCATCAAACACAAATAGCCCTATCTAGAGTAATCATCTATAAAGGTTATGAAGTATTCAAAAGCTCCTCTAGCTTATACGTTCGTGGGCCTACACAAATCAGTCTGTACCAGATCTAACATAGATTCATATCTATTTCCTTTGGACGAAAAAGAGTACTTGGTCATTTTTCCTTCAATATAAGATTCATAGGTAGGTAATGGATGATTATCCAAGCCCATAAGGATCCTATCCTATAATAACCTGTTAAGTCTTTTCATATTGATATGACCCATTCTTAAGTGCCACATATATTTTGAATTAATGCTAGCGATATTGGATTGTCTTGGTTTTATCAATTCTGTGATGTTTAGTGAGCCTGTAATAGGTTCCATAATAAACAATCGCTATTTAATTATTGTATTCCAAATAAAATCCTTATTCTCATATATTGAAACAACATTTTCAAAATATAAGGAATAACCATATTTTATTAAATAAAAAATAAAACTCATGTTCCTTACAACCATTTGTTGTAATATACGTCCTCCAAATATAACCTATGACCACTAGGAAAGTCCAAGATAACAACTCCCACTGATTCTACTGAAACATAGGATCCATCAGCTATCTTGACTTGAAACTGGCCTTTATGTAGTCTTTTCCTTTGCTGGAACCCCTGCAAAGAATTACAAACATAGTTAGTGGCTCCTGAATCTAATATCCAAGAATTAGAATCTGCCACATTTTTAGTTCCTAACAAACTTAGAAAACCCATACCTTTTTTGCTTTTGAGAGACTCAAGGTAGACCGTATAGTTTCTTTTCCAATGACCCTGCTTACCATATTGGAAACACTTTCCCTTGGTGCTCGCTTTGGCCTTCTTTTTCATGGGTTGGGCCTTGACCCTTATTTGGGCATTCTTTTTCATTAGACCCTTCTTCTTTTGCTTGCCCTTACCCTTGGGCTTAGAAGAAGATGCTACATTAGCCTCTGGCCCATGAGCCTTGATATTTAATATCTCCTCTATACTCTGAAGGGTATTCATCAACTCACTCAAGGTATAATTCTTGCTGTTGAGCTCATAGTCCAACTTAAACTGCTGGAAAGAAGAGTTTAAGTTATTGATGATCATATCATCTTTGTGTCTGCATCCATGTCTGCCCCAAGCATCTTAACCTTAGTGACCATAGAGATTACCTTAAGCATTCAATCCTGGAATAGTTCACTAGGTTTTTGTCTGAGATTATGAAAGGTTTGGATAACTTTCACCCTTGCAGACCTAGTCCTCACACCAAACATCTCATGTAGGTAATGAACCATTACACTAGCAGTTTTCATACAAGCAATTTACTTTTGCAACATGCCACTGACAGAAGCTAGAATATAGCACTTAGTATTCTTCCATCGCTCATATTGTTGGACCTGCTCAGGAGTTGAATCTCCACCCAGACGTGTAAGCTCATTTTCAGTTAATACCCATGAAATTTGTTCATATTGAAGAAAAATGTCAAGGTTACGTCTCCATTCATTAAAATTCTCTTCGTTTTTCAATTTGGTATTTATCAAGAGCAAAGTGAGTGGATTCATTTTGTGGTTAATTATGTCTGAAAATATAAATTATTAAAGAATGAGCACACTAGTCAATAATATTGAAACTTTGTATAAAATCATGATGCATGTATGCATGATGATAGATTTAACAAAACATAAAAAAATTAAAACTTTAAACGATAGTTATTTTTTTTATCTATAACGGACTAAGTGATGGTGGGCCATCTTATCCATTAAAAGAAAAAATTGGACCTCCCACTCAAAAAATTACCAAGCATCTTCATGTCTAAACTTTTGAGAAGCGCCATGATTTGGTCCATACTTTTACCAAAAGAGCTACGGTGGGTAGGATGTTGATAAAATATATTGAATGTGTAACCATTTGATTCATCCATTAAGGTACTTCCAAACCATGCCTCAGTGGGAGGTCACATTCGTTACCAATAAGTGGACTTATCCTTTAGGAGACCCAAACCATGCAAGATCTAAAATTCATGCCATCCAGTAGGGAGTTAAACTTCACCACATGCAAATGGACCATCATATGGAGACCATGGACTCCCATATGAGCATCCTCTCCCACTCAATCTTTTTGGGCTTTAAGTTTTAAAAAATACCATCTTGTCTAGATGCAATTTATTATCCATCCTATATCGTTTCATTATATATCTCATACATAATGAATGCATGGCAAAGCCTAGGGTTGGCAATTTTCTAAATGACATGCAATGACATAATATCACATATTATTTACATTAATTTATCCATTCATCACATGAACTAATAAGTCACTTTTGATTGTCCGTCCTAGAAACATAAATATAATTACAAGGCTTTTAGGCCCAACAAAATCTTCTTGGACTTGGATCTTCTGCTTTGAACTCTTTGCTCACATGACCCGACCCATTTAGTAAAAAGTGTGTAATGGCCTTTCTTTTCCAACTAAAATTTGATTTTCAAAAAACCAAAATTTGTCTGAAAGAAAACAAAAATCTGCACTTGTTTTTCACAAAAACTGAAGCTTATGAATATGATATAAAAAAAGCCAGCACATGTAAAAACCGAAACTTCAGATTTTCATAGAACCAAAAAATTTGTTAAAAAAATTCCAGCCCTTTAGTTTTCATAAAACCAAAATTTGGCCAAGACACCATAATCAAATCTAAAATTTTACCTCTTCATTTCCTCAATCTATGATTTCTTCATCTTCGTCATTACATGATTTTGTACATTACATAATTAAAAAAACAGAAAAATGAAGCCAAGGATGAAACATGATGATGAAAGGCCATCCTCCTTATTACAAACCAAATGAAGAAAACTTACAAGGTAACTTTATAATCTATGGACAACCAAAAGAGCAAAACATACACAATATATATTTCTATCACATAAAAATAAGCAGCATACAAAAATTGCCAAGCCATGCATCACATATAAGAACCGAAATCATGCATAAGAAAATGGCTCTGATACCAATTGTTGGATCGAAAACTTAAGCATACAAGATTTGGCTAAAATGGTAGATTTCAAAACTTTGTTTTAGAAATCAAATTTTAGTGGAATCAATATAACCAAATTAACATATCAAGCCATACATGATACGGTATAAGGAAAATATTTAACATAAGAACAAGATGGTAGAATTATACCGACTCCTTTGCTACAGCTTTAACTCCTCGTTGTGCTATCCTATCCTGGACAATGTATCATTTCCTAGGTGATGTATGCTCTTTTTGTTATTGTATCCTCAACCAATCTGATCTACCACTTGTTCTCCTTGGATAACTTGGTTAACAAGATCCTTTGGTGGGAAAGGAGATGAAAACTTGAAGAGATTTTTCCTTAGAAAAAGAAGCCACAAATGAGACACCTCTCATGCTAATTTCGGCTATCTCATGCAAGATAGGAGAGAATGAGATAAAAATTCAACAACCCCTTGTATTATCTCTCTCAATTTTGGTTAAGCCTCAAAGAAAGAAGTGAAGTGCATCCAATGCCTCACATCCTTCCTTAATCAATCATAAAGAAGACAATAAACGGGACTCTTCTTGTTTGTTTTAAGATGGTTATATGAAAAGACCAATAACCTAAAATGATTCATCTTTTTTTCAGTTTTGTGATGAAAGAAGGAAGAGGGTCCATCAAATGCACCTCTTTCTTCTTTAATCCAATGAATGCTAAATGGTTACATGCTATCATTAAAAGAAAACCATTAAACCATTTAATGTTAAAGGTTATAACTTCATTTAATGATAATAAAGTATGTTAAAAACTATCTTAAATGTAGCAAACCAATGCTAAATATGCAGCTGCACATTTAGCTCATTAAAACTGAAAATCAACATTCTTTTATCTTTAATAACTTTGATTTAATTTAATTAATCAAATTAATCAAATTAAACCAAAGTCTATCCCATTTGTAAATGTTCATTTGGGCTTCTAATTAAAATAAGCCCAACATTCAACCATAGGCTTTAAAATCTCTATTTGTATTTCTTACTTTTCTTGGTAACCTTCCTAGAAGCCAAATGGGGAATCTAGTTGGATTATATCATTTAAGCTCCAATAAACCCGGAATTAATTTAATCTCATTAGAATTAATTTCAGCTTATTAACTAAATGACATTCCGTTAAAGACAATTAGTTGAACTTTTGAATTACTAAATATTATGAGAACACATGTTTCAAATAAGATGTCCAATTGCAAACTCTAATATGAACCATATTATAGCCATCCGCACAATAAGGGGCAAAATTACCGTTTTGTCCTTATGTTGATTTTGCCTTCTAGATCCCCCGTTTTACTCTATATGTTGATTAACACACAAGATCTCATCTTGGTATTAAAACTTGATAGGTAGCTAGTCCATCAACTACTGGCGTCAGTTTATTCACCAATCCCCAAAAAACATATAGAAGTGATGATATCACTAGAAACTCTTTATTTGAGTGAATGTTCCCTAATACATGTTTCAATTAATAATTTCAGCAAGCAGACACTGGATTGATACCCTATAAAAATCCATTCCGATTATATCAAGAATTATAATGAAACATAAATGAGTTCACCACTCATAAAGATTGTGGTCCATAATAAACGAATGCTTAAGTGTATGTTTTAAGATTAAAGTAACGGGCTACTTTATTCTTTAAAAACATACGTGATTCTAAATTCATTTAATATTTCCATTATCGATAGTCAACTACTATCATGATATTAAACTCAACATTCCCTTGAAGTGAACTCTTTTACTTACATGGAGATAAATCGCAACAATACAGTCTAAACCTTAATCATACGACCAACTTGATTATTCAACTGTGAATCAATTATTTTAGATTCTAATAACATACATGTTTCCCATACATCTCTATTTATATGTATATTAATTACAAAAGAATCTCGGTACCTTATGACTAGTTTTATTATGCTCATACATATAAAACCAAATTCTTTTGTTTTACTAATAATAAATATTTTCATTACAACAAGTAACTGGAAGAAAATTAAGTTATAAGTAAATACACTTGCTTTCCAGGGCATTGTATTTACATAACTCCAACATTTCTTTCTTATAATCTTTGTAAGATGGATTGTTTGTTTGTTGATGATGTTATGGATACCATGATTGGTTGATTTAATTTTAGGGATTGCTTTTGAACCATTTGTTAAAACTATATTTTATTGAATTGAATGAAAGTGTTTTATTTGTTGTCTTGCTACAAATCGAGAGAGTGAGTAAGATTATTTATAAAGGATTGTATAACGAGAGTTAGCAACTTATAGACTTGCAATCATCAGGTCAATTTATTAGTTAGAAGAGAGATGTCGGCGAATTCAATTGATCACCTATAGGATAGTTTAATAACTAGTTGAATTGGTGGAGTCATTAGGTAAGTTGAGAGATCGTTTAATTGATTCTGTTTAATTTGATTAGGGACAATTAATTATAACTTGAGAGAGGGTAATTAATACATTTGAAAATCTTAGGTGAGACACAATTCGATTAATAAAGTAGAAGGGAAATAAAATAGGGAAAAAGTAATCTCTAGTCTTTAGTTTCTTAGTTTCGATTTTTCTGCATTTTGGTATTGTTCAGTGTTCATTATTAGTCTTTTAATTTTAATTTAATTTTATAGATTAATTTCATTAAACAATTTTGTTTCTTAAACAAATTTTTGTCTAAATTAAGTGCTGCCTGAACATCAATCCCTATGGGATTAATATCTGCTTTTTAACTACAAGTCACTACCCATACACTTGCAATTTTTGAGCTTAAAATAAGTAGTTTGTGTTGCGTAATTACACTCAAACATGAGCAGTAGCCAAGAATGATCATCTAAGGACCATAGGGGTTTCCACATCTTCTCTAATATTCAGTACAAAGAAGTGTACGGTGAAGGTAAATATATTAATTTGTACTTCTATATCCTTAATAATACCCTTCGATTGATGAACTGTTATGTACGTTGTCTTCATTAGCATCATAGTGGGTTCTAACTCTTATAAGCCCAATTTTTGACTAAAGGTATAGGGCATCATATTAATACTCGCTCCCAAATCTGTGAATGCCTTGTCTATTTTAACTTTATTAATGCTGTAAGGAATGTAAAAATCCTCTAGGTCCTCTTTTTTCTATACTATTTTAGGGTTTTCTTCCGCTATACGCTCCTTAACCTTCTTCTTGATTGATTCCCTTAGTGTGATCCTCGTTTGCAGATGTTCTGTTATGTCCTCAATATTATTTAGTTCAACCTTCTTAGAATTCCTCATAGCCTTACTTGAAATTGACTTCTGCTGAGTTTGAATAGGGTACAAAAATTTAGATCGAGGTTCTTCGATTGGCTTAATTACAAGCTCACTTGGAAGGAATTCTATATTTGTTTGTCCTTCTCCATTGTCTCCATCTATTTTTGCATGTTTAAGTTTCTTTTCGTAGGTTTGAGCAATGGTAATGATCTATTCCTTTGGGTTAGATTCAGTATTGCTTGGAAGAGCTCTTGCATTTTGAGTAGAAATTGCCTCTATTAATTGACCTACTTGGACCTCCATATTGTGTATTGAAGAGGCGTGGTTAAGTTGCCTTCAAATTGTAAAAGATGAGGACGAGGCCTTCATGTTGTTGAGCTATCGAGTTAAGTTGTCAGTTTCCACCTACATCTATGTTATTTGATCAACAACTACAATTCCTTTTTCTTCTAGGAAAGTTGTGGTTTGTCTACTCTGCTTGTTCATCCATTGGTAGCTATTACTCGCCATCTCCTCTATCAACTCTTGTGCTTCATCTACCGTCTTTCTTATAGTGCTCCTCCTGAAGCTGTATCAATCGTACCTATTGTATATAGGGTTACTCCAATATAAAATGTTTGCAACAAGAATTCCTTAGGTAAGTTATGTTGTGGGCATTTTCATTGCAAATCCTTGTATCATTCTCATGCTTCATAGCTTAATTCCCCATCACTTTGCTGGAAGTTGGTAATTTCTTTGATAATCTTCATGGTCTTAGTAAAGGGAAAATATTTGTCTAAAAAGGCATGAACTAGTTGATCCCAAATGGTGACATTGGCTGGGTTGAGAGAGTGGTACTAGACCTTTTCTCTATCTCTGACATCTAAAGGTACCGAAAGGTATCGCAGATTTCTAGGAAATTTACTTTATGTCCAATGGGATCTTCATTCATTAGTCCATAAAATTGCACATTCTATTGAAGCATGTTTAAGACGGCTTGTTTAATTTCGAAAGACGCTACTTGTACGGGTGGCCTAGCTACTCCTTGGTTAGCCGCATTGAACCCTAGTCTTATGAAATCCATAAGGGTTCTTTATTGACATCCTTAGTTCACTCCCTTGTCCAAATCTTGCTAAAATTCCTCGGCCATTATTGCTTTTGTGCTTTCTTTTTCTTCTTCACACCGAGGTTTCCTAATTGATCATTCTAATCGAGTGATATCTAGCTCTAAGGTTTCAATTGCATGACTCAAACTTCTCGTAACTCTTATGTTCATACAAGAGCACAAATTCAAAAATAGAAAAAAAGAATAGAAAATTAAAACTAACTAAAATGCCTTAGACTAAAGAACTAAACTAATCATCTCCCCAGCAATGGCACCAAAAACTTGGTCGAGTGGTTTAGATGTGTGTAAGTTTTAATTATTAACCCTAGATAATCTGTAAGTGCACGGTTCGTTAGCGTAGTACCAAAGGTGTCGATCCCATGAGGAGGGAGTTATTCTAATCCTAAATTCTAAGGCCAGAAACAATAACATAAATTCAAGTTACACGAAACTAATACGAGAATTTAAATCAATCAATCAAATTAAGAATAAAATGAAATACTAATTACTAAACAATTGCAACACACCCAAAAATCAACCAAAAGAAACTACCAATTGAGAGAAAGGAAATTTTACCTATCCTTAAAGGTAACCTAACTCATTATGAATTATTGGCTTACTGGTTCTAAGATTATCCTAGGGTTGATTACTCTCTCTCAAGTTATAACCATTAACCCTAAATCATAAACCCTAATCATATTATGGGGTTTGCAATCTCTCAATTTACAAACCATCCAAAACCCTAATTAGTTTTGAAGTTTTCTAATAAACTATCAAAAACCTGTCCAAGAACCCTCTTTGTATAATTTCTCAATCTGATTTAACTCTTGTTGTTATTAAATCACCTAACTCTTGTTAGTCTAATTTAATGATTTTATATCTAATTCACCCTCTCAGTTTATTACTAAATTATGCAATCAGAGAATCAAACCATAACATATCCAATAACATATAAACAATTAGATTTTCATTAATTCAAGAATAAAATTCCGAAGGTGAGTTTAGAACATCCTCAAAATTCTAGATCCTATTATCAACTGTTCAATCCAATTCTATACAATAATAAAACTAAAAATAAATATGAAATACAATCTAAATGAATGATAGGAGGCAACGACATTAGGAAACCTCCTGATCTAAGAAGTATGTCGAGTTAGCATCTTATACTCTTCTCTCTTCCTTCTTCTATTCCTTTATCTCTCGATGATTTCTCTCTAGGGTTTCTCAAGGTGGATGATGGAAAAGCTCCTCTTTCTATCTCTTTTCTTATTCTTTAAATATCCTCCTTTGTTCTAAGCAGCCCTAGGATTTTCTCGAGGTTTGAAAAATTCAAAAAATCCCTAGAAACTTGATGTTCTTGAGGGTCTGCACATCTTTCATATGCAAGCCACGATCATGGGTCATTCCTTAGGCTTCTATCTCGTGGGCAAAATCTGATGCTTCTGTACCCAAAAGTCTCTGAAACTTCTCTGTTCTTCAATGTTGACTCTGAAACACTAGCAAACACATCAAGGTACTTCAAAGACATAATATTTAAGCTCAAAGCCATATACTAATCCATAAAACACTTAAAACATAAATAATTAATAAACTAACATAATTCTAACCTAAACACAAACTAAATGATTGAATTAACAACTAATCACTTATCAAACTATGTCCTAAAATACGATACAATTTACACTTATCAATATGGTAACCAGAAAATAAGAACTTAATGGTGACCTCTACCTTCTGATTGGGGTTCCCGATAAACCAGCTGCATCGGGGGGAGATAAGTAGCCGCACATAGCTAAGCATCCACCGCATCCGAGCTCACCCTCATCCCAAACAGAAGAAGCCACACATGAGGAGGATAATGCAGAAATACCCAGGGGCATACACCACATCGAGACTAGCTGAAGATAACTTGGCTGGAAAAATACATGAGGTTGTTCCTTATCTCTTTTATTTCTAATCAAATACAGCACCACCATTATAAATCATTCTAAAAGATGAGAGCTAAAAAATACAAATAGAAAATTATTTAAAATGAAATTGTTATCTAAACTAATATTTTATAAATTATAGTATTTTTAAGAACTAATAAGAAAGGACACTATACTTACCTAACTAGTTGTAAATGTATCAATGCCAATACTTAAACCCTTATCGATATTTCTTACAGTCTTCGAAAAAATGTATGAAAAATTAATATTATGTAATGATTTATCTAGGTTTTTCTCTAATTGTTGGTTTATGTTTGCTTAATAATATCACAACAATAACTTGGTGAAAGTCCTGCTAATTAATGGGTATGGAGTTGTCCTGAGGTATGCAACCTTACCCCTAACTAGTTGAGGGGTTGTTTTTGATAGACCCATATAAATATATATACACACATATACATAATTAAAATAAACTAATAATAAATAAAAATAGATACAAAAGATGATGATGATGATGATGATGATGATGATAAATAAATAAATAAACATGTATAAATAAATATATATATAATATAAATAATAAAATCAATA
>JAOQML010000008.1:32040400-32051656 GCA_027568935.1 Erythroxylum urbanii
AACAAATATTAATAAAAAATTGATTGTATTTTATTAAATAAAAATATATCATGTAAAATTATTTCTATTAAATATTTAGTTAATAAAATTATGACAATGGAATGGAGCATAAACAAATTCAATTACAATTTTATAATTTGTGAATAGTAAAAACAGAAAAAAATCAATCCAACAAAATTTTTTATTGAATTTGAATAGAAACAGTCTTTTTAAGAGACAAGTGCCTACACACCCTTATGATGAAATATTTTTCATAATTATTTTATTGATGCCCACATGTGAGTACAAACTGGACTAATTAGTAAATACATTAAAAAAATCATCATAACTTCCCTCTCGCCATATACAGACAGCAAAGAGACAACAAAGATCATCAAAACATACGTGCACCCATAAGACTAATAACATGCAGCGTTCAACCACACTTTTTAACAAAGTCAGCCTAAAATGTTGAAGAATACTAAACCAGTTAATAAAGATAATTACTCGAGGCTGGTGGGATGGCACTTATGAGAGGTAAATGCTGGAATGACTGAGGCTACTTACATTGGGTTTACAAATTCCTTTTTCCTTGTTTGTTTCAAAGAAATAAGTAGTAATATATATAACAGATACAAATATGAAAACCCAAAAGAAAAGAAACTAAAAGAACTCGAACACAAGGAGAGGACTCTACAAAGGCAATAAAATGCCCACTTAGGCCAAATATAACTTCACATTTTCATCCTCTAGGCGCTTTCAGCAGGAATCTGACCCATTATACCAAAGCTGTTGCCTTGCTTAGGCCTCCACTCTGTTCTTGCTCTCACGATCTCTGCTCCATCCTCCAGCCGAAGCAAATGCTGGCATTCAATCTCACCAGCATTCCCTAAATGACCGACTCCACCGCTCGCAATGGCAGTCAGAGACTGAAGCACTGAGTCTCTATCACACTCCCTGCGGTACTCCAGAGTTATGGCAGAAAGCTCATGACTCTCCAGGATTGCTGGTGGAGCACTCTGCAACAATCCAACAAACCCCAAGGAATATTTATACTTAAAAAAAACAGGGTAACGCAGACCACAATGATTAGTTCTCTACCATGTGGTGTGGCAAAAGGAAGATCTTGTTCTGTTAATTTCTTCATTCTAAATTAAATTTGACAGCTTGTATGGCTGTAGCTGAGCTACATGCCACGTTATCAAACTGAAAAAAATATTTTAAAAAACGAGCCCAAAAAGACTAAAATGGTCCTATCCTATCGAGCTGCCCAATGGGGCATGTGAACAAGCAATTAACTGCTGATTATGACGTGATTAATAGTGCAAGTTGACATGCTGGATTTCCAGATGTCTTCTATATGTCCAACACAATCGCCATAAGTCCCCATAAGTTGCACAACTGATGGCCATTCTTAATAGGCGATATCATGAATATTTATAAGTCATGTACATACAAATATTTTTGCTGCTTGGTCTAGGACAAGGGGGAATCCAACCCTGCAGCAGATTTTGGGGCTATATACCTCAAATAATGGAGATTCTGCAGAGTTCAGGCAAGAGACATCACGGGCTATCAGACACATTTTGAAAACATATATAGTGGGGTTAGTTACCTAAGGGGGGTACCTTTTTGTACTAGAAAGTACTGCCTTACTTGCACTCGAATTTGTTACTACAGTTTTATCATTTTTTAACTCTTGAATTAATTTCTTACCAAGAAGAATTTGGCACAAAAATGATGAATTGAGATAAAGGAGCATTAATAAACAACTATTCTGGATAGGCAGATGGAACTCTTTTTTTTCTGGTGAAATCGCGTTACCTCAAGGATCCAGCCAATATACTTCACATTGTTGACGTGCTGGTTGACATCTAAATCATGCCACCGAGGCTGCAAATCCATGAGGACAAAAACATCATCAATATATCACATAACCAGATAGTTATCTACAAAGCCTTTAATTAGGTTCACTTACTGCTAAACCTTTACGAACATAGTCTGCCGTGTTATCGTCAAGTTTCGGCAGCTTTCGGCCATCATCAGCAACAACCGGACCAGCATCAAAAAGAAAAGGCCATATTTCTCCTCGAACTTCTTCAGGAATTTTAGATAGCCTCCTTGTCACTTTATTCATCATCACCATCACACTGCAAATTATCAAAAAATAAATAAATGAGAGCATTACAACTAGTATTCAGCACCTCAAGGATACACTTCAAAACACTGGAACAAGGATTTTTGTGCAAAACATTATACCTGGAGGCTCTGGTAAGAGTTTCACCAGTTCTGTAGTCTCGAACAAGCCAATCACGTCGCAAACCATTCCTCCCTGAGGAACTTGACCAAGTATCAACTTGAACAACATCATCCCTGCAAGAAAAAAACAAGTTCAGTCCGTAGAATTCTTGTATTGCTTCCATGATAGTGCAAAGTGGCTCTGCACTAGCAACCTGACTCAGGAACATAAACAAGATTTAATCTGCTTTTAAAAAACTAAAGAAGAACATATTTAACTTTGATTATAATCCCAGGTTGACAAAAAGAAATGCAGATGGAACAGTACATTTGCATAGAATATATCCATACAGTTGTCAGAGGTGTAACTACTTGTCCACACCCCAGCAACTTTAATAGTTCAAATGTAACTTAAGTTATACAAGAAAATCCAAAATAAACATGATACTTTCCAGGGAATTAAAAGCAGTATGTGTGGTACCAACAGTAAGAGGGAAAAGGAAATTTGGGAGTAACAATTACCCAAAGAATATCCAAACTAAATCAATTTGAGAGCACTAAAGACATGAGATGAAATATTGAATTAAACATTGGATGCTAAGTATGCCCGCTAAACCTCAGATGGCAATTAGAAGCAACCTGTAATGCTTCAACTCACAAGAACAACTTCAGAAGAATACAGGAAAGTAGCTGTCACTGACCAGGTAGGATAGCGATGCACTAAAACCTGCATCCGAGTAACAACCCATATCAGGTTCCTTTTACACATCTCAGGTGTTGAACCAAACCCATCACCAAGTAGTCCAACGGTCTTGACATGATTGAGAGCTGTTTCCTGGCAGCACCAAAGTAGAGAAAAAGACTCTAGGGGTTAGAACAAATTCATAACCCATTTGGTATATCATCAAATGACAACAAAATTGTGGATCTTGCCTCTCTCAGTACCTGCAAGTGATTCATGAGCGTTTCTATAGATGCTGTCCGATCAGCACCAATTTCATAAGATCTGATAGAGAAATTCTGACGGAACACGAGTCCGTCCTGAACAATTTTGCCAAGACCAAGAGGGTCGATGAGCATGTCAGGTCTCCTTGGCTTCCAATCAAGCATCATCCACTGTTTCTCTGCAGCCAAGAATATTGTTGTGATTGCAGCAAGGAGCATACTCCAGTCAGGCAACTGGTTGATAAAAGTCCTCGGGGGCGGTGGTGATGGATTGTCATTCTCAGTCTTGACATTTTCCACAGTTGATGTCAAGCCTACCTTGGATCCATTTATCTTAGGAGCAGCGGCATTGGCCTTGACCTGTAAACCCCAAGAAGAGGTTTTCTGTTTGATGCCTCCCAAACTCGCAGATCCACTGCCTTGCTTATTGGGCTTGGCATCTGAAGATGGAGAAGGAACAGCAAAGAACGAGGAAGTAGCTGCAGTCGCAACCATCATGCAACTTGTAGAGTTGGGAAGCACTTCAACCCTCTTACTTCTGCAAGGGATATGAATAGCACATCAGATGGTTACAGTGAAAGACAGCCAAGATGTTTACTTTGCTACTTGAAAACATAACCGAGAAAAAAAAAACAAACAATCAAATGATTACTAGGCTTTCTTTGTTAAGCGCGCTACAAGTTTAAAGAATTTCAAACAGCAAAGCATAACAAAGATCCATGTAATTTGCTTTCAGTTCGAAATCTTGCAGTTAAATCCCAGCTCAAATTACAATCTCCATTCTAACCAATAACGATATCAAAATTAAAGACAAAGAAAAAAAGGAAGTTAATTGATCACGAAAAATTACGGGGAAGGCAGTTGATAAGAAAAGAAGAGTTTACCAGAAGAGTGTTTGAATTTACCCAGAGAAATTAGGCTATATACGCATTGGCAGCATCAGAAAGGAAAATAAAATCAATTACGAAATAAAGAAAAAGGCCAACTCGTATCTTAATATTTGAATAGAAAGACCTCTAGATCTGGTCATTTAAGCACACATTAGTATATATTTCACAACGAAGAAGGCTTTTTTAAAACGAACGGAGAAAGCAAAGGAGAAAAAAGCAATTGAAAAGTCATTTGCACTTTTCAGTGCGATAGAAAGAGGGCTGAGAAACCTTGCGCACCTGCGTTTGGTTGCCGAGAAACGCGTGAAAAAACTAAAAAAGAAAACTGAAAACTTAAAACCTCAGATCTCCTTCAGAAACCTAACTTAAACACAATCATTCCGCCGGATTAAGCTCAAATTGTCTCTACATCAAGTAGAAACCAAAAATACAACAAAGAAAAAGAACAATTTGAAAACGGTACCATCACCATCCTCTCATTACTAAGCATCCAAACAGAAAAAGACCAGTCGGCCTCTCAAAAGATCAAAGGAGAAAACAAAGAGAAACCCAAGGAAGATCTCGGAGTGAGGGTGTACCTTACACAACCAGCGAAAAGCAGCTCAACAAACAGGAGCTCAAATGGAAAGACGTAAAAAGAAGGGAATGGAAGGGGCTAAAGAGTCATTTTTGAATCTGCAAAAACAACGTCTCGTGAATTTCTTTTCCTCCTCCCTGCAGTTTGCCCTATTCCAATGTATTCCTCGTCGTCGCTGCTGCCTTTTATAGTAGGATTAACTAATAAATATTACAAAAAAAAAGAAAAAGGAAATATAAAACCTAAAGACGGAGAGAGACGGAAAAAAAAAATGAAATTTAGGGCCAGCGGTTATGAGGTGTTAGAGGAACGAAGGGCAACGACATGCTTCTATACTGTCCACCTGGACCCTCCCGCCTTTTGTTTTTTTCAATATTCAAAATAAATAAATAAATAATCCTCTTACCTTGGATTAAGTCCAAAATTTTAAATTTTATCTTAACACCAATTTAAAATAGATCATTCGAATTAGAACTCTTGATACCTTAAGATTTGAAGCAACAAGTTGAAGTAAACTTTCTCCTTTGCCCATTAAATTTTTAACCAAAACTGCAATGAAAATGTAACCTTGGGCTCCCTTGGTGATTTCTATGTTAGATCTTAATAACATGTAAAGAAACTATCGTTTCATGGAGCATTGAATAGCAAATGAGAAAGAAACTATCTCTACGATCGATTTCTTGCAAGCAATGCATTAGTGGGAATAATAAAACTGAAGACGTTATTTTTTATATTGGTTTAGGTGGTGATTTTCGTTTTCTTCTTACTAAAAGTACATAACTTATTAATTTCTTCAATAATTTTTTCCACATTAAAAAATTTTAATAAAATTACATTTTGCATATACACACAACGCTAATTTTTATTAAAAACTCAATTTTTATTCAAATTCATTAAATCTTATCCACACATTTATGTATTCTCTATATAAATTTATTTATAAAATTAAATGATACAAAATTGAATCACCCCAATGACAATAGAGGATAGCGTTTCGTGATGCCTGAAATGTGTTGTCAATTGTTTAAGACTTTTACGTATAACAGGTTCATTCTTCACAACTCTTCTCGTACGAGTATTAATATATAACACAAAAATAGAAAGTTGTTGATTGTAAGACGGTTGTATTTCCGTCTAAAATTACACTTTTGTACTTACCAAGTTATATGTGATATAATTGGAAACTGCATGTTCCTTGTTTAGAAATTTCTTCACACTTATTCATGCATCCTATTCTATCGTATGTTAAATATACCTCATATTTTATTTATATCTTATATCTAATTAATTGATTGTAAATTAGTGATATAATTAATTAAGATATTCTTTATCTTACCTATATTTGTTCAAATAACTAATGTATTTTGGATAATATATTTTATAAATGATATTATGGTGAGATTATAATTAATCTATAAGACATTAATACAACGACAAACTACCAAACATTATATATTTTCTTTACCTCATAAACTAAAATATGAAGATATTATTATATAAATAAAATATCATTTTTGTATCTATGAAAATTCTCATTATTATAATTGTGTAAGTAATCTTTTGACTTTAGATCTCAAAGGTATTTTATAAAAGAATTATTATATTTTGATATTACTTATAAGGTACCTAATAATTGGATATAGTATGAACTATATAGAAGTAATTGAACGATCAATATAAAATTGTTCATCATAAAATAATTAAGGAGAATATTTTATTGCTCTTGATTAATATTAATTTAAAAAGTTATTAGTTAAAGTGGAATGACAATTTAAAATATTTTCCAATGACATTAAAAGAATTAGTTACTAATTCTAGAGTACTAATATGATTGGATTCGTATAGAATAGACATTAATTCTAAATTCTATATTTATTATGTTTTACAAAAATAAATATTATACATTGAAAGGTTGGTTAAAACTATTTTAATATTCCTAATATTTGGATGATTATGATACGTTACTAAATGTCAATTTTGATATATTAATTGTTTAAGTAGAAAATAAAATTAATAAAAAAGTTTAATTTTATCTATTTTAAATACGATTTAAAATTATAATTTAATATTTATTGCTAACATATTGAAGAATCTAACAAATAACATGTAAAGAATAAATAAAAAGAGAAAAATAGTTTAATCAAGTTAGATTTTAATGTAAAATTTAAGAAATTTTAATATCAAATATAAGATATTTGATAATACTGATATTAGATTACGTAAATGTATTGGAAAAAAAGTAAACTATCGGCTCAAGCATATTGATAGGTATTTTCTTAAAGAAAAAAAACTTACCAAAAATAGGAAGGGACATAGCATAGTATATTTATTAAAGGAAAGAAAATTATTCCCTATTTTATACAATCTGTGTATAGTTGTATTAGGAACCGTTATGAGTATGATATATGGACTTTATTACATAGAGATAATATAGGAATAATTCTTGTAATTAGCAAGTATTTAGGAACCATTCACGTAGAATAGCTTTTCCTCAAATGTATAAATCTCATATGTTTTTACTGATACAATATACAGAGAAATTCCCAATTATTTTTCTCCTCTTATCATTTTTACATGGTATCAAAGAGCCAATCCTGATGACCCTCAATTCAAAACACTTTCCTCAACAAACACAATATCATGAGTGGAACAACCATAGAGATAACAATTGATATTGTGAATCCACTAGCTTTGCACCCCTCTGATCATCCTGTAATTGTTCTAGTCACTAAACCTCTTAAAGGGTACAATTATGGGCAATGGAGTCATGCTATGTGTATCAGTCTTAGTGTAAAGAACAAAATTGGATTGATTGATGGATCCATTAAGGCTCCATCATCCACAGATCCAAAATTCCATATGTGGAAACGGTGCAATGATATGGTGTTGTCATGGATCCTAAATGCAATTCATCCTGATTTATCAGGAAGTTTTATCTATGTTGCAACAATAGCAGAAGTTTGGGAAGACTTTAAAGAGTGATTTTCACAAGGAAATGATTCAAGAATCTTTTAAATTCGATAGGAAATCTTTGAACATCGACAGGGACAACAATCAATCTCTATTTACTAAACTAAGATGAAGGCTCTTTGTGATGAATTAGCTTCATATCACGAGCCTTTAAAATGCACCTGTGGAGGCTTAAAAGGCCTTACTGAACGAGAATAGAAGGAAAAGGTTATGCAATTCCTTATGGGATTAAATGAGTCATATGTAACTGTACATGGATCAATTCTGATGATGAGTCCTCTGCCAGATACTCGCAAGACATATGCTCTTATACTCCAACAAGAAAGACAAGCAGATGTAGCTACTAAACGTGAACCACATCAAGGTTACCATGTGATGCAATTCTCTCATTCTCAACAAATGACACAAGTAGGTCAAACAAATCAATCTTCCAAGCCATAAGAAAATTGGACTCCACGAAAGCCACTCAAGTGTAGCCATTATGACCGAGATGGTCACCTTGTTGATCATTGTTTCTACTTACATGGATTCCCTGTGGGTCATAAATTACATAGAAAGAATGTGAAGCTAAAAGGAAAGAAGGTTACTGCCCACAACACTCATCATTGAATCATCTAAAAGTCCAACTAGAGAAGGGAAGACATTCACCACCAAGGAATATAATCAAATAATGGCCTTACTTTACATAGGAAATGGTAATGATCAGCACTATGCAAACATCACAGGTACACTCAAACCCATTTGTAATACTACTCAACATGGTCAACTTTCCACTTTATATTAGATTATTGATAGCGGTGCGACGGATCATATATCTAAATCTCTACTCACACACAAAAAATCAAACACCAATTGTGATTATATGGAATTACCTTACGGTGGTAGAGTAGAGATTAAGTCCATAGGCTCTATCAAATCATCTTCAAATTTAGTACTTGGTGGGGTACTAAATGTTCCAAAGTTTAAAGTAAATTTATTATCAGTTAGCAAACTTACATAAGCATTGAGGTGTAAGTAATATTTTATCTCGATTTTTGTGTGGTACACAATGTGGTTACGAAGAAGATGGTTGACCTGGGCAAGCAATATAACGGGTTGTATTATGTCACACTTAGTCAAAATCCACACCTTACATTTAGCGTCCATTGCACTTCCAATCTTTGGCATCAACGATTAGGACACCCTTCATTTACTCCTCTTCAAGAATTATCGAAGAAAATTCCAGAAATCTTTTTAAGTCCTCAACATGTTTGTGACATTTGTCATTTAGCCAAACAAACACGTTTACCATTTTCTCGTAGTTACATTTCTTTAGTATAATCTTTTGATTTAATTCACTATGATATTTGGAGACCTTACAATGTTAATTCTCATATTAGAGCATGATATTTTTTGACTATTGTAGATGATTTTTCTCGTTTTAATTGGGTTCACCTTGTGAGTTTTAAATCAGAGACATAATTCTTATTAAAAATTTTCTTTTCATGGGTTAAAACTCAATTTCAATGTGAAATCAAAGCTCTTCAATTTGACAATGGGACTGAATTCACATCCATGCATTCTTTTTTTAATGATCATGGCATTTTTTTCCAGCATTCTTGCACTCGCACACGCCAACAAACTGGAGTAGTAGAGCGCAATGCAAACATTGTCACCTTTTAAATGTAACTCGTGCACTTCGATTTCAAGCAAATTTACCTTTAAAATTTTGGGGAGAGAGCATAGAAATAGCCTGTTATCTCATAAATTGCCTACCTATACCTTTATTGTCTCATAAGTCACCCTATGAAGTCTTACACAGAAAGCCACCCATTTATTCACATATTCGAGTTTTTGGTTGTTTATGTTATGTAAGAAAACCTCAACCCCGTGCATAAATTTGATGTGCGTGCTCGTCGTTGCATATTTATTGGTTATCCTCTTGGTCAAAAGGGATATCGAGTATATGAACTCAATACAAAGAAATTTTTCAGCTCCCGAGATGTCATTTTCCATGAACACATTTTTCCTTTTTCCTCCACTTCCCTAGAAAATCAATTTGATTACCCACCTTTCCCCATCGCACTTGATCAAGTCACCCAATTTCCTCCCTAAGCAACCAAAACCTCCCACCCAATCTCCAACAACTTAAACCCACGCAACACTGAATGTAGTCAACATCACTGGTCCTCTCTCATCGACCCAAAACAATCTTTGACCCTCTGTCGACTTCTCACTTACCACAGAATCCTTACAAACTCTATAACAGACTCAACTCCCTTTTTATCGCTCAAGTAGATCTACTAAGGCCCCACTTTATCTCCAAGATTACCAAGTCAATCATGCTATATCACTTACACCAGGAACAACCTCTTCTTCCACGTCCAGTACAAGATATCCCATCCATCGATATCTTTCTTACCCTAGCTTTTCTCACACACATGGAAAATTTGTGAATAATATCTCTCACTTAGTAGAACCAGTCTCCTATGAACAAGCTAGTTAAGATGTTAAGTGGGTTGATGCCATGTAGACAAAAATTCTGGCTCTTGAGGAAAACAACACATGGACCATGGTCTCTCTTCCTCCTGGCCACAAAGTCATTGGGTGCAAACTAATGGCTCGATTGAATGTTATATGGCTCACCTTGTTGCCAAAGGTTGCACGCAACATGAAGGGATCGACTATACAGAAACCTTTGCCCTAGTAGCCAAACTCATTACTGTACGTTGTATTTTGGCCATAGTTGTTGTTCGAAATTGGAGTCTTCACCAAATGGATGATCAAAATGCTTTTCTTCATGGAGAACTCTTTGAAGAAGTTTACATGCAACCCCCACCTGGATTTCATCGATAGGAGGAGCAACTTGTATGTCGACTTAATAATCCTTCTACAGCCTCAAACAAGCTTCACGAAGTTGGTTCAACAAATTTTCATCTTCAATCTGCAAAATTGGTTTCAAGCAATCAAAGACATATTCACTAAAGTATATGGTGGCTCTTTCATTGTTATATTGCTTTATGTTGATGACATGATTATCATAGGGAATAATGAAGAAATGATCAATGACCTTAAAAGGTTCCTAAACATCAAATTTCATATTAAAGATTGTTTGTTCTAAGGCTGGAATTTCTATTTGTCAACAGAAATATTCCTTAAACATATTAGAAGAAACTGGCTTGCTTGGTGCAAAGCTGCCAAATTCCCAATGGAGCAAAATCTCAAGCTCACTCCAACTGATGGAGAACTCCTTAAGGATCCAACTCATTATTGCAAGATAGTAGGGAAGCTAATTTATCTTACTATAACAAGGCCATAAATTAGTTATGATGTCTCTACCATTAGTCAGTTTATGCAACAACCAAGAAAGCCCCATCTTGATGGTGTATATCTTCTTATTCGATATATAAAAGGAGCACCAGGCCTAGGGTTATTCTTTCCATCACATGGACAATTAAAATTGACTGGATATTACAATGTAGGTTAGGCTGGATGCTCGACTACTCGATAATCAGTCACGGGGTATTGTATCTTTGTTGGCCCTCGAATTTTTATTCATTTATTTCTGATAAATAAGCATGATTAGTTATTTTGGGGTCTCGTTATATTATTTTACCTTGGAGTTAATTAGCATGTTAATGTGGGTAAGATAATATGATATAGGTTAAGGGAATTAAA
>JAOQML010000008.1:32069269-32099362 GCA_027568935.1 Erythroxylum urbanii
AACAATGTCATATATATTTTTTATTAATCTCCTTTAATATATATGATTCGACAATTTGATATGGTTTCACAAAAATCCATTTATTATATATAAATTCTATACTAATTTATAGAAATGATATATTAAAAATTAGCAAAATATAAAAATATATAGTATTGATGAGAATTTTATAAATTGGCTGCTAAAACTCACCATTTGTTTAACAATTGGCAACAATTCGCAAATGTTGCAAAAATTTAAAAAAGAAAGAATACGAAGAAGTTTCTTCAATGATAAACGACATCAAGTTTGCTTTATTTAGCATAAACAACCCGAGCCCCCTTCCTATTTTCCCTTTGTCTCTTTTCTCTACACATGTTTCTTATTTTCTCCTTTAATCACCAACATTTTGTGTTGTTCATTTGTTCTTCCACTGTCTTCCGTTTTGTGCTTCCATTGTCCCTGGTGAATAGTCGATCAAGTTTGGTCGTTAATGCTTTGTTCTTGGGTTTTTCTTCTTTCATTATTGTAATTAAATGGTTTGATGTTAGACAATTTTTTGGATGTTTTTTAAGTTTTTTCCATTAATTTAGACTGTTAATGGTTGAATGTTAGTTTGAATGTGTTAATTGTTGGTGAAGAAAGGGAAAAGAAGTCAATTTTTAAGTTAGTTAGGGATTAATTGAGTGATGCGTATAAAGTGTTTGATGAAAGTTCTCTTAGGAATGTGTTAATGCTTGCTTAAGTGTATCTATTGTATTATTGAGTCAATAAAGCTTTGGTGAAATTTTATTGAGCCAAGTTCCTAAATATTTAAGAAATTGAAATGGTTAAAAAAACTTAGCATAAAGGTTCATTAATTAAATTTAAAATCATTAAGACCATCAAGTCCAATAACTAGTCTCCATTAAATCTGAAATTGGAATCCTTATTTTTTTAGTAAAGATGCCATTTTCCTTATTATTCAAGCCGATAAGGGTTGAATAATATAAGGATTCCATTTTCAAAATTATATATAATTTGGTACTTATTAAAGTTTTCCTTATTATTTGTTTGGATATGTATAAATTGATTAAGAGAATCTTAGGTAAAAAAAGTTGCAAGGTCTTTCCATTTCTTGAGCTTACTTTAATAAAATTATGTCTAAATTGTGGAGGTTGTATATCTAATAATAATGTTGTCAAATATCCTAAAGGTCTCAAGGTGATTTTAGTGTTTAAGATTTTCATGTTTAATAATGACTTGTCTAAGGGTGATAAAGCAAAATGAATAAAATTGTTATGGTAATTTGCTTTTTAACAATTATTGTTTTAAAAGGGATGTGTTCATAAGGAATTGGTTTAGAATTACTGGAAATAAGTTTAGGAACTAGTTCAAGTTTGTTTGTTTTCTCGAATCCTTTGTTTTGAAGTTCTAAACTTTTTGATGATTTAATTAGGTTATCATTCCTAATATTGGAAAATGTATTATATTAAATACGATATACTACTTTTTGTAGGACCTATTTTGCATTGAAGAGCTTTGAAAATCGTTCAACTTCGTCATCTTCAATTGTCTGTTTGTGCAGGTAAGTTGTATAACTTTTGTTTATCATATGTTCTACTTTAATATTATTAGTACTTGTGTTTAGGTTTTGCATGAATGCAAAGGAGGTCTTGATTTTGTTTTGTTGTTTGGAATATTGTTAAAATGGATGTAATAAGTAGATGTATGAATTACATAACTATTTACTGCATGTGGAATTAGTTTGATCTCTTATGGATTTTTTGTTTACTAAACCCCTAGGATGGTATATAAGCTAGAACCCATGATGCAGCTTCGATAAGTCTTATCAGTGAAATATTCCATAAGCCTAGAGTCACAGTGAGAAGTCCCTTTTTTGATTCATAAGGTCTAATAATGCTATGTACCTTAGTTATCTTATGATTTCAAACATAATATGTCAACTTCCATTGATTTATCATTATGTTATTTAAAACTTAAATTGCATTTAGTAATTAAGTTATTTACTTTAATTGTATAGCCAGATGGATAAAAGTTAAATGTCTCATAAGGAATGGTCCACTAAATACTTAGAAAAAGTTAAGATTTCCATGCAATTTGTAGAAGATCAAACAGGTGGTGATTGTTGTATTCGTTGTCCTTGTATAGATTACTTAAATGTGAACATTCAAAGTCAAGATGTGGTATACAATCACTTGCTAATTAGAGGCATAGATAAATTCTATACTCCACGGCTTTATCACGGAAAAAGTTCAGAAGTAAGTTGAATTAAAAGTATTAATGCAGATGTTGATGATGGTAACAATAATGATGTAGCAGATTTTGATATTAATGAAAATGGTGATGATGGAATTAGTGAGTTGATAGAGGATTATGGGAATTATATGGAGATTATGAATGAAACTGATTTGCCTAACATAATTGGTAGTATTATAGAAGATAATTTTAGGAAGTTATTGAAAGTCGCCTAAGAAGGATTATATCTAGGGTACTTTAATTTCTCATAACTATCTTTTGTTATCAAGTTGTTGCATTTGAAGGTCTATAATAAATGGAGAATAGAGTAACAAGTCTTTTGACAAGTCAATTAACTTGTTCAATGATGCATTACTTATTGGACATAAATTGCCCAAATCTTATTATGATGCAAAAAAATTATTAAGGAACCTTGGATTAGGATATATATCAATAAATGCTTGAAAGTATGATTGTGTTATATTTTGGAAGCACAGTAAAGATCTTGAAGAGTGTCCCATTTATTACATCAAGGTAGTAAGTTGATGATAGGAGAGGAAAAACAATACCACATAAAATCTTGAGATACTTTCGTATTAAAACACGACTTTAAAGGCTTTTTATGTCAATAAAACAGTAATAGATATGAGGTGGCATAAACAGAAATGCGTTGATGATAATATTATATGTCATCTAACGGACTCAATGGAATGGAAAGACTTTGATGAAAAGTTTCCATGGTTTGTAGAGGATTGTCGTAATGTTCAACTTTGTTTAGCCACATATGGATTTAATCCATTTGATAATATGAGTAATTTTTACAACATGTGGCTAGTAATTCTAGTGCCATACAATTTACCTCTTATAAAGTGTTTAAAGGAGCCTTTTATGTTATTTTCTTTACTTATTCCAAGACCTACTGCTTCTAGTAAAGATATCGATATATACATGCAACCATTAATTGATGACTTAAATTATCTATGTGAGGTTGGAATGGAAACTTTTGATGTTGTTAAAGGTGAAACATTTATAATGCATGCAGTTGTTTTGTGGATTATAAATAATTTTCCAGCTTATGGGAATTTTCCTAGTTGGAGCACTAAAAGGAATATGGTCTATCCTACATGTAACCATCAAATTTATTCAATAAGGCTACGAAGTATAATATGTTATATAAGATAATGTTGATACTTAGAACATTGGCATATATAGAGAAGAAGCAAATTGTTTAATGACAAAGTATTTTTTTTCAAAAAAGAAATGGAATTCATCAATTAAAAAGACAGTAATATAAGTTAAAATCAAATGGGACCCTAACTACCTTGCCTTAGAAGGCAAGTACAAAAAATAAGGTCAAAATACATGCAGAAACATTACGCTGGATATGCAATGAGAAGCGAATGTTTAAGCTACAATTCTGGTGTAGCTTTTTCATCAAAATGAGCTCGCGAACTTTAGTGATGATTATAGATATCAAAGCTTCTTTGGAAGAAAATTTAATGGCAAGACATCTTAGATTGTGTCACCTTCAAAGCATGTAGGTACAAACTCCTAGTATGATAGTGTGAATCTAGTGATCTAGTTTCAAGAAAGCATTTTGAGTTAAGATTCTATGTGTAATGTCTGTGAGAGAGTCCCCTGAATCAGACAATAAACATTTAGTAGTGATATAATCCCAAATGGTTTTGTTAAAAGGACATTCGAAGAGAAGACAGTTCCGTGATTCATCACGCAATAAACACATCAGATAAGATTTATCAACTTGCAAGTATGACATTTTGTCAATAGTGGTTAACTTGTTTTGTATGGCCAACTAGAAAATAAAAAAGAAATTCTTTGAGTTAAAACCTTATTCCAAACCATCGTGAACTGATAGACTTTGGAGCCCCATCTACGTAGTGGGTTAATAATGGTTTTAGTAGTAAGGTTGTTGAGTGGTATATCCTTCCAAAAAAAGATGTCACATATGTGTCTGTTAGGAGGGTATCTTAGTTGGAGATGCTGCAGACAATGGGGAAAGTTTTAGGAATTACCATTTATGAATAAGCAAAGTATAGTGTGTAGAGAGTGTAGTGAAGAAATCCTCGAATGTTAAGGAGAGTGTGTCATTAGTCCCAGACCAAACCAATTATCATACCATAATAAGACCAATCTTCCATTACCTATTTTGCAAGAGACCTGCTATTGGATTGCATCTTTTAGTTTTAAAAGATTTGTAAGGAAGTGAGAGTGTGAGGCTTTTGGCTTAATGTCCTATATCAGTTCCTTTTAAGGAAGTAATAGTGTAAATACTCCAAAGAGTCTTTTTTCTTTCAATATACTCTAAAACATCTTAAGAATGAAAGCACAATATGTGATTTTGATGGATAAAGTATCAAGACCACATTCTTCTTTTGGATAACAAAGGTCAGACCATTTAACCTTTACTACTCCTAGGTCACCATTTAGATGGCTCCATGAAAAGGATCTTAGAATCGTTTCGATTGATTTCATAATGTTTTAAGATAAGAAAACGTGGAAGCTTCAATAAAAATACAAAAAGTTGATGACAAACTGTATAAGCTACAACTTACCTGCACAAGAGAGGGATTTGTTTACCCAAGATTTGACTCTCTTCTGGATCTTCTCTAAAAGAGGTCTACATTCAAAATGATTGAGTCTCTTTGTAGACACTGGGAGACCAAGATATGGGAGTGGAGGAAACTTAAGTTGCATTCTTGTAGCTTCAGCTATAAGAGGTCTCAAAGAGCAATCACTTCTGGATAGGAGGAAATGACTTTTGTGTAGGTTGATTTGCAGGCTCAAGAATTGCTTAATTATTTCAAGAGCTCACTTTTAGAAGTGGACTGAATCCAAATTAGCCCCATAAAATAAAAGAATATCATTTACAAAGCATAGGTTCGTTAACGAAATTTTTTCTACATTTTGTGTGGTGTTTGAATCTTGAATTATAAAAGGCATCGTGCTTAATAACTTCATTAAGAATTTCCATATCAAGGACAAAGAGATAGGGGGATAGGGGATCCTAGTGTATAAGGCATCGTGCTGCTTTAAAGAATGAAGAAGGAGTGCCATTAGTCATTACTAAAAAAATGGTTGATGTAATGCATTCCATAGGCCATTTCATGAACTGAATAGGAAACCTGTATGTTGTAATGATTGTCCATAATAATTTCCAGTTGACACTATCAAAGGCCTTATGGAAACAAATTTTTCACTATGAAATATAGGGGGTTGTTGGTTGTAGAGTATCCTATCAACAGTTCTTGTACACAGAGAACATTGTCACCAATTTTCCTATCACTCAGAAAAGCACCATGGTTTTCCTTTATCAAAGGAGCAATCGCCTTCTTTAATCCTGTGGCAAAGATCTTGTAAATTATTTTGTGGAGAAAGTTGGTGCATAATATAGGGAAAAATCCCCTAAATTGGAAGGATTTGAGCCTTTATAGATTAAGCACAAGAAGGTTCTAATCTCCTTGGGAAGGATACCATTTGAGAAGAAATCATAGATAAAATTTTTGATAAAACCATCAAATATGTTCCGAGAATGCAAGAAAAAAATAACCATTTAAGCCATCTAGCCTTGTGGCTTTCTTTCCATTCATACTAAAAAATAACTTCTCGATATCACTGTCGTCCACTGGTTTTGTTAGAAGATCAAAGTTAAGAGGAGAGATTTGCTACAGGTTAAGTTTCCCTACATCTATGAGTGAGACATTTGACGAAACACTAGTGCCAAGAAGAAAAGTGAAAAACTTGACAACTTCATCTTGTATATTATGAGGATTTTAGAGTAATACACCTTTTTGAAAGGTAATTGAAAATATCTTACCATAGTTTTTCCTAGATAAGATCAAATTGAAAAAAAACATAGTGCAGCTATCTCCATCTTGTAATCAATTAATATGTGCTCTATATTGAAGGATAGAAGAATAATTGCTCACAGTATGTAAATAGCTAGAGACTGTTATCTTCTCTTTATCAATAAGTTTTTAATCAACTGGTCATAAAGCAAGCATGGTCTATAGCTTTACTAGTTCTAATCTGGAGGAGTTAATAGTAGAATTAGTGAATTCCTTCGAAGAGTTCAATAGTTTGATTTCATTTTTTATGAATTTTAGTTTCCGGATGTAACAACATTGCTTAGTTCCAACTACCGAATGATCAGCACTTTCCTATAATCCATTAAAAAACATGGATGTTGTATAAGAAAATTGTTAAATCAAAATGGATAATACTTAACAGTATACTGAAGCGAGTTTTTTATAAAGATGGGAGTGTTATTTGAGAAAAGTGGGTCAACAAATTTGGAAAAGTTGTTGGAAAAAGTGTACAGCTCATTATTATTAACTAGAGCGCGATTGAGCTTTTTCTTAATGAACTAAATTGATTTTTGCTTGTTAGAAAAAGTGAAGAAGTGCCCTACATATTTGAGATATGTCATACTAAGATGTTTCATGCAATCCCAGAAATCAGGTGAGAAATTTTTTAGATTTGTGTTGCTCTAAACTTCAGATGCCTAAAGAGTATAGTTGAAACCACCACTAATCAACCATGGTTCATTAATAATGCCACTGAAATTTTTGAAAGTATCCCATAAAACTCTTCTTTACAATTCAAAATTACTAGCATAAATAAAAGAGATGTTCATATCAATGTTTCCTTGCAAGAATAAGATGTGAACATGCATAGTATGATCATTTGTTTCCAGTAAATCCATCTTTATTTTATCAAATTTGTAACTTTCATCCATAGGTATGATAGCTATGGTTAGTAAGTAACTTCCACTGTGATCCCAAAATGTTTAACTTTTTAAGATTCACCAACCTAATTTTTCTTTCAAGCAAGCCAACTGTGAGAAGTGTTTTCCTCAAAACAAAATCCCTTAATGCTAAAAGCATAGAAGGTCAATTCATTCCTCTAACATTCAATGTTAATATAGACATATTAAATAGAAATGCTTTTAGGGCCTTTCCCTTTGCCCCTTTGTGATTTTCTTCTTACCACAGTCTAGAAATTTGCACTTGTTTCATCTCCCTTAGCTCCCTGTAGAGAACTCAATGGTTCATCTTCCACTGACAAGTTTTGAATAACAAAAGGAGTATCAGGTGGCACTTCATTATTACTAAATTCTACTACTTGAATAGGTGCATCTACTTGTGGTGAGACTTTGAAATTGGTAGTCCCTGCTTGGTTAATACCGAGAAAAGTAGTAATGGGTGAAGCTCCTTTACACTTGTCTGGTGATGATGTGGTTTACTAACTATCACATTTGGGTGACATTACACCTGAAAAATACCCAAGTAATAGAAAGTGAAAAGGAAGTGATGTTGAGCTCAATTGGAATAAAAAAGCATATTTTTCAATTTGCTATATTGAAAGGGATTGCTATTGAGCCATAATCTTGATATGATGCATATTAAAAAATATTTTTGAAAAATTTTAGGATCTTTAATGGGAATTGATAGCAAATCGAAAGACACAATTAAGGCTAGACTAGACTTAGAAGACATGAATATAAGAAAAGATTAGTATTTGAAAAAAAGAGATGATGGGTTATACATCACCCCACTTACTTATTATAACATGTCAAAAAAGGAAAAGGAAACTTTTTATCAATTTCTTAAATCATTCAAGTTTCTTAATGGGTATGCATCTAATATTTCACATTATGAGAATGCTAATGAGGGGAAAGTATCGAGGTTGAAATACGTAGAAGTTTACCAAAGGATGTGTCAATAACTTTGGGTTAATTGGATGAGTTTTTAAAGAAATATTATTGCAAAACACTGAAAGTTAAATAGCTTGAGCAAATAGAAAAAGAAATAACTTTATATATAAGCTTGAACTAAAATTTTAACATTTTTCATGCCATGTATACCCATCCAAGAGTGATCAGAGCATCTAGGTTCCAAAATAAGAATCGGAAAACTTGACAAGCCATTGCTGATTTACCATGATTCTTTCTAATTTCCTTCTAATCAAGTACTCCCCTTACTCTTTATTATTCCAAGTATAAAAATAACCGACAAACCTCATATCCGCCAGATTATGGTCCTAAGTAATCTCAGTTAATTCTTTCCCTACTCCCCTTAACCTTGTCCTATTGCCATTAGCCTAATTGGTGAAAGAATACAATTGTAATCTCCAGTAACAAACCCAGGACCTTTTATTGAAGAATGAATTACCTTGATGTCCTCTGAAAGCTTTACTCTTTGGAACGCATGATTAGCTGCATAAATTAAGGAGAGTCCAATTATACCTAGGACATCTTGAATTTTGCATGTAACAAGAATAATATGGTCTAACATGAAGCCAAAATTTATATTGGCTCTCTCTATGTTGTATGCAATAATGATCCTGCCATTATGATGAAAAGTATGATTTGTATATAGTTTCCATTTGTCACCAAAAAAACCAAGTGAAACATACAATTTAGAAAGATTTTTTTTTTCTATTAACCCTAATTATGTATGCTTAATTATTTATACATTCACTTCTTAACACTTAGTGATCATTGTTGTGAAATGCTTAAGATACTTATTTTAGTTCATATTTGGTATTAGGTACAATTTTGAAGCACAATAACTAAAATGGGTTAAAAGCATATTCCTTAAGCCAAAATCTTGATGTTCAAACTCAATTTCCCTTATGGAATAGGAAGGAAAAGGATTAAGGTAAGGATTATCCAAGAAATTAGAAGAAAAACAACAATTTAGCAAGAACTTGGAGATACATATAAAGTCCTGCATATAATTGGCAGATAATTTTTGGACTTACACATTTGGATACATAATTATGGATATATAACTGTGTATCCAATTGTGTATCTTTATGATTTTCATTTTTTAGCTAGATGAACTGTCGTGTACCTAGCCATGGATATACCCAGAAACCTAGTTTTTGTTATAAATTCACATTTTTAGTGACAAAAGGAAGAGGAATCATTTTGGGACCGTAAAGGGGTAGAACACTTACTCTTTGGAGACCCATAGATGGTTAAGTTTCTTTTTTTTTCTGGTTTGAGGGTGAAATCAATGTTGAGCATCCAATTTGAGCATATTGTTATTATATTGTGAATCTCTCTCTCCTTATGGATTGTTTATATTATCCTTTGCTTATTGATTTAGGTCTTCATGTATGGATAATTAATGTTTTAACTATCATTTAATTGTGTATGTATTAACCCATTTCTAGAATCATAAATACAATGCGTAATAGCTATTTTTCATTTGTGGCAACTAATCGAATTTAATAATTAAGGATAACGTAAAAAAGGTTAAATGACTTGAGGTTGTGTGGTTATTGCCTAGATTAATACATTTTTTAATTCATAATGCAGCTGTCTCATAAAATATAGAAAGCTTATTTTAGGTTGTTTGATAACTAGGTTTAGTTAAAGAGCTTATTTTAATTAAACATGACCTAAGGGAAAATTAGGGTTAATAGAGCTTATTGTTAACCTACGACTAACAGTTTCAAAGAGAGGTGTGAAAACATTATGACAATGTTATATGTTTAATTGTGTATAGGCTGAGATTAAACTAAGAACCAATTTTTAAACATATTCATCACTTTTATCATTTTTCATTGCATGCTTTAATTTGCTTTCATTAGTTTAATTTCACTTTATTTTCTTTACAAATTTCAACCAAACTTTTAAACATCAATTCCTGTCATTACAAAAAGTACATGTACACTCACTGTAGATATGATACCCGCTCAGTGCTATTATAAATTTTTAGTGTATAGAGATAGGTTTTATTTTCTAGTGTATTCACCATGTATCAAAAACATGAAACCAAAACAACTCAGGGAATATAACATATGGTTGTTTTCTAGACTATAAATAATTTTCCAGCTTATGGGAACTTGCCTAGATGGAACACTAAAGGGTATATGGCCTGTCCTACGTGTAACCATTAAACTTTTTTAATGAGGCTACGATGTAAAATATATTATACAAGACATCGTTGTTACTTAGAACATAGGAATCTATAGAGAAGAAGCAAATTGTTTAATCACAAAGTACATTTTTTAAATGGAATTACTTAATTAAAAATAGAGTCATACAAGTAAAAATCGAAGGGGAGTACCCCTAAGTACCTTACCTTGGAAGGGAACGCATTAACAACAAAAAACAAGGTGAAAATACATGCAGAACGTTACACTAGATATGAAGTGAGAAACAAATGTTTGAGCTACAATTCTGGTGTAAATTCTTCATCAAAATGGGCTTTTGAACTTCAATGATGATAATAAATATCAAAGCTTCCTTAGAAGAAAATTTTTGGCATAACGTCTTAGATTGTGCTCTCTCCAAAGCGTGTGGGTAAAAACTCCTAGTGCGATAGTGTGAATCTAGTGATCTGGTTTCAAGTAGGCATTTTGAGTTGAGATTCTATATGTAATATCTATGAGAGATTCCCTTGTAATAAAATCCCCTAAAAAGGAAGGATTTGAGCCTTGAGTGATTAAGCACAAGAAGGTCTATTAATTTCCTTAAGAAGGACACTGTTTATGAAGAATTCGTGGATAGCATTTTTGACAAACTCAGCAACTATATTCCAAGATTGCTAGAAAAAATAACCATTTAAGCCATCAGACCCTATGGCTTTCTTTCCATTCATGCCAAAAACTATCTTCTCAATCTCACTATCATCCACCAGTTTCGTTAGAAGATCAAAGTTAAGTTTCCCTAGATCTGTGAGTGAGACATTTGAAGAAACACTACTACTAAGAAGAAAAGTGAAAAACTTGATGTCTTCATCTTATATATCATGAGGACTCTAGAGTAATACACTGTCTTGAGAGGTAATTGAAAAGACCTCACTGTAGTTTTTCCTAGCTAAGATCGAATTGAAAAAAAAAACTTAATGCAATTGTGTCCATCTTGTAACCAGTTAATATGTGCTCTCTGTTAAAGGAGAGAAGACTAATTACTCACTGCATATAAGTAGTTGGAAAGTGCTTTCTTCTCTTTATTAGTAAATTATTGATCATCTGGTCTTGAAGCAAGCGTGGTCTATAGCTTTACTAGTTCCAATCTGGTGACTTAATAGCAGAAGTAGCAGATCCCTTCGAAGAGTTCAATAGTTTGAGTTCATCTATTATGAATTTTAGTTTCTGGATGCAACAATATTGCCTAGTTCTGACTACCAATTAATCAACCCCTTCTTATAAGCCACTACAAAACATGGATTTTGTACAAGAAAATTGTTAAATCAAAATGGATGATACTTAACAATATATTAAAGCAAGTTTGTCGCAAAGATGGGAGAGTGATCCGAGAAAAGTGGGTCCACGAACTTCGTAAAGTTGTTCGGAAAAGTGTGCACCCAATTATCATTGAATATAGCGCGATAAAGCTTTTTCTAGATGAACCAAATTGATTTTTTCTTATTAGACAAAGTGAAAGAGTGCCTTACGTATTTGAGATTTATCACACTAAAATGTTCCACACAATCCCAGAAATCAGATGAGAAATTTTTAGATTTGTGTTGCTCTGAGCTTCAGATGCGTAAAAGTATAATTGAAGTTCCCACATATTAGCCATGGTTTTCTAATAATACCCCTGAGATGCCTAAAATTATTCCATATAACTCTTATTTGGAATTCAAAGTTGCTGGCATAAACAAAAGAGATGTTCATTTCAATGTGTCCATGCAAGAATAAAATGTGAAGATGCATAGGCTGATCATTTGTTTCCAATAAATCCACCTTTATTTCATCATATTTGTAATAGACAATGATTCATCTGCAGGTATGATAGTTATGGTTAGTAAATAACTTTGACTGTGATCCCAAAATGTTTAACTTTTCAAGGTTCGCTAACCTAATTTTTGTTTCAAGCCAGCCATCTGTGAGAGTTTTTTCTCTCAAAACAAAATCCCTTAAAGCTAAAAGTTTAGAGAGGCAATTCATTCCTCAAAGATTCCAGGTTAATATAGACATATTAAATAAAAATGCTTTTAGGTCTTTCTCCTTACCTCTTTGTGATTTTTTTCTTACCACAATCTGGAAATTTTCCTTTGAATCATCTCCCTTTGCTCCCTATAGAGAACTTAGTGGTTCATCTTCCGCTGACAAGTTTTAAGTAACAAAAGCAGTAGTATATGGTACTTCATTGTTTTTAAATTCTACTGTATGAGTAGGTGCATCCTTGTATGGTACGACTTTGAAATTGGTAGTCTTTTTTCAGTTAATACAGAGAAGAGTAGTATTGGGTCAGGCTCCATTGCACTTATCTTGTGATGATGTGGTTTACCAACTATCACATTTAGGTGAAATTACACCTGGCAAACACTTAAGTAACAGAAAGCGAAAGGTAAGTGTTGTTGAGCTCAATTGGAATAGAAAAAGTATAATTTTCAATTTGCCATAAAGGAAGGAATTGATATTAAGTCATAATCTTGATGTGATGCATATTGAAAAATATTGGTGAGAATATTTTAGGAACTTTGATGGGAATTGATAGCAAATTGAAAGAAACAATTAAGGCTAAATTATACTTGGAAGATATGAATATAAGAAAAGATTTTCATTTGAAAAAAGGAGATGATGGGTCATACATCATTCCACCTACTTCTTACAACATATTAAAAAAAGAGAAGCAAACTTTTTGTCAATTTCTTAAATCATTTAATTTTCCTGATGGGTATGCATCAAATATAGCCCATTATGAGAATGTTAAAGAGGGAAAAGTATTGGGGTTTAAAAGTTATGATTGTCATGTAGTTCTACAACAATTACTTCCTATTGGAATACATGGGTATTTACCAAAGGGTATGTTCGTAACTTTGGGTCAATCGGGTGAGTTTATTAAGCAATTATGATGCAAGACACTGAAAGTTGAAGAGCTCGAGAAAATGGAAAAGCATAACTTTGATTCTATGTAAGCTTAAACTAAAAATTTAAACATTTTGCATGTTATGTATACCCATCTAAGAGTGATCAAAGCGTTTAGGTTCCCCAAATTAAGCATAAGAATTGGAAAACTTAACTAGCCATTGCATATCTACCATGATTTTTTCCACTTGGTGTTAAAAAATATGTGTAGTTAATGAAAGACAAACTTGAAATTGGCCATTGATATATTTTCAATAATTGTGAGAAAGTCGATATATATATAGAGCATGTATATAACTTTTTATTCAAATTTTCAAACTTAAATTTTTTGGTTAAATCTATATTTCCTAATCTTTATTTACTTTATCAAATAAAGAGAACAAATATTTGATTCGACACAAAAGGATTGTTAATGTTAAAAATAGATATAAGATTAAGTTCACATCATAGTTTAGGACTCGAGTAAGTTTTTTTCTTATAGTATAAAGTTATGAAAATTTATATATCAGATTAACTTATGATTATATTTCATCCTACAGATGATACAGTTACATAACTGTAACATGCAAGAGGTAACAACACCATTATATGCCTTGGCATATGGGCCTCACATGTGTGGCAAAAAATAAACAAGTTGCATTGTTAATGGAGCTAAATTTCACATACAAGATCGAGACAGCCGACTTAGAAGCCAAAATTATGGATTTGTTATTGAGGGATGTCATGACAACTATTTTATTGACTTTTACAATTTCATCTAAAAAATAATAAAGTTGCATTACATGAAGGATAAAATAGTTGTTCTATTTAAATGCAAATGGTTTAATCTTGCTGACATAAAAGTGAATGGGAAGTTAAGTGAAGCAAGTTTTCTACCTCAATGACCCTTTTGTCCTTGCAAGTCAAGTGAAGCAAGTTTTCTACCTTAATGATACTATATTAGGAAACAACTGGAAGGTTGTTCAAAAGTTTCAATACTGAAATTTATTCGATTTTTTTCAAAGAGATAATGGTCTAATGAGTGAAGAATGTGATGAAGTATATCAAGAGAATGAATCAGAGCTGAATATTGAAGCCATTCAAATAGAAGATGCAGATACATCATCATTCCATAAGAGAGATGTTGATCCCAATATAGCAAAAGTGGATGAAGTAGAAGCCTATCTTGTCATAGAAAGAGATGAAGACTATATTGAGGATAAATTATATGATAATGATGATACTTTGGCCAAATATAATTGTGATGAAGAGCCTAATAATAATGTAATCAATGATGATGATTTTCAAGATCTTAATCATGATAACTGAAGGTAATAAAAGTGTTGTTTATATTGTTTGAAATGTATTGATGATATTTGAGTTATGCTAATGCATAGAAAAGCTTGGTAATAATTGAAGGTGCCCTTTGGACTAACAATATGAACAAGATATTTAAAAGGATGGTAATTAAGTTTGTAACTTGAAATTAAGGAGACTTCTTTTTGAAGTTTTAGTGTCCAATAAATGCAAATAAGTATATTAATACTTGCATGACATGTAAGAAGATACACGTTTGTGTCAGAAGATACACTTACATAGATGTGTAAGAGGATACACAGTCGTGCGAGAAGATGCACGACCGTGTAAATACATAAATACGGTCATATATGTTAATGTAGATTGTTGATGATTGATTTATGTTTATGTGTATTGTTGATGATTGATTTATGATTATGTGTATTGTTGATGTTTGAATTATAGATATCTAATAGAATGGCATTAGGTATAAACAAAAGGGTAGAAGGTGATAACTTTCAAAATTGTTCCCCCAACAACAACCAGATCAATTAACCCCTAGCTAGCAACAACAATCGATTTCATTCCCTAATGAAGCCATTTAGCAACAACCTCCCTCTACCTCAACTAGTACTGAGGGATCTACAGGTGTGTTAATCTTTAACACCTATAATTAGACTTATGCTCAGATATATGTTTGTATGTTTAATGCATTATTTTATCATTATTCATTTGTTGTCAGACTCCAATACCTCCATCAAAAAAAAGAGGTCGATATATAAATAAAGGTTGTGAGTTGCAATGAATGAATGTTACAATGGACAGCAAGATTTTTGCATATATTGATACCTTACAAGGTCATCCAATTGACAGTATTTAATCAGAAAAATTGTCGGGTGAGTTAGGGATAATAGTAGGATTGAATTACCTTTCCTTAAGCATGCCAAGCAATTAAAAGAAGATAATTTACTACATAATGCTTTGGACAAAGTTTTAGTCAAGTTTCAATTTATTTAATTATATATAATATTTTTTCTTATTTAAAGGTTAATTTCACTTTTACTTGTTCACAAATGAAGCTCAATATTGTTGATATCGATAACCCTGATGTTTCAAACTGTATCACTTCAATTTTGAAATAGAGGATCAAAGATCGTCATTGTTGACTGCATAAATAATACAAATCTTTTTCTTTGAATGAGGGGGCAAGGAGACACATTCAGGAATGGATGTCTCCTAAAAATTGGAACATTTTGTATGATTATTTGGCTTCTTCTAACGTTAAGGTTTGTTTTCTTTCTCATCATATTTGCTTCCATTAATCTTTTTACACGATTTAATGACTATTTCTTTTCTTTATATAGGAAATAAAGGAAAAATGAAAACTCCACATACCAAGTCTCCAAATCATTTGTTGTCTTATGAAATGAATATGTAAGTTCTTTGTTTACAAGTTATAATTACATCAGTAAATACAATATTATTTATTGTGTTTTGTTATTTTCCATAAAACAAAGTCAGAAGGAACTACATGGAGAAGAGTGTGATAGGATCACACTCCACAAACTGACATACAATAAGGAAGGTGAAGGCCGGATATTTGAAGAAGCACATAATAATTATGTAAGTATAAAAGTTTGTTTAAATTTTAAGATTATTTATTTATGTAGTATTAACAAAATAATATTTGACTTGAATATTAATTTGTTTTATTGTAGAATAAGATGCAAGAGTTTTTGTAATCCTTAATACCTGATGAAAATGAGCCCAATGTAGATGTCATTTGCAAAAAGTGCTTTGTACAAGATCCGGCTAGATATCTTAGGTTTAGGCATAAGCCAACAGCTTCATCATCATCTAGACCAGCATATGTTGATGATATTCAAGAGGAGAACCAATCGCTTAAGGCTAAATTAGAACGTAATGAACAAAAGTTAGAACGAAATAAATAGAGTTGGCCAACCTTGAAAAGTTAATAAAAAAATTACTTGGCTTGAATTATGTAAGTAATAACGATGAAAACGAGTCTTAGTTTGTATATAAGTATTTTTGTAACGTTTGTAATTAACATTTAATGATACTTTATCGTTTATATACAATGCTCCTAATTTTTGATGATTTTTATATTTTGTATAATAAATTATAAAACAAAAAATCTAAATATTACATACAACTAAATGGATTAAAAATGTCACCAATAATTATATTTAACATGATAAAACGTTTAGTAAAAGTGGTATCAAAAATTGGGAAAAATGTAGCTAAACATCTTTTCCTACATTATTGAAATCGTCGTTAATAACTTTTAGCTATGTTTTCAAAAATGTAGCTAAAGAAGTTTGGCCATATTTCATAAATCGTCACTAATAATATTTGGCTATGCTTCACTTTTGTTGCTCAAAATTATTAGCAACATGAAGTTTGGCCATGTTTCATAAATCGTCACAAATAATATTTGCTATGCTTCACTTTTATTACTAAAACTTATTAGCTACATTTATGAAGACGTTAAAAAATTTTAACATAAGTTTTTGCTACTCTTCTTTTTCGTGGGTAAATGTTATTATCTATGTTTCCAGAAATATAGCTAATAACATTTTCCCACGAAAATAAGAAGTAGCAAAAACTTATTGACGATGATTTCAAAAATCATCATCTATCTTTTTTCACTACAGAGACAACTTGTAACGAAAAAGAATTAGCGACGATTTGGTGAAAATGTCGCATATAGTTTTTTCTGATAGGTTTTGGCGATGATTTTAGCAACTAATATAAATCATCGCTATTGAATATTAGTGACAATTTTTGGACTTTTACTGACAAATTTTTTCGTCACTAAAAGTCTCTTCTATTATAGTGAAAATTTTTATTTTATAATAGCTCAGTAAGTACAAAAGATAATAGTAGAACTATTCTTTTTACTTCGATGGAGATGTTACAAATATATCTTTTTACGGTTTTGAACTTCCTTAATTTGTCATTAATGAATATAGGAAAATAAATTCCATAAAATGATCTAATTGAAGAATCACAAAAATTTAGAATAAATAAAATTAAATATTAATGTTAAATGATAAACAAATTTATTAAACTTTAACTAAATTTAAACAAATTGATAGTCTACAAAAAATTCTAAATTTGGTTCAAATTTATTATAAGTAGCTTTTTGAAAGAAGAATAATGAAACTATGATTATAAGAAAAAGGAAAAAAACACAAACCGCTCCTAAGAGAATTTGTTTTAATTATTAGTTTGAATTATGAGTGGTAATAAGTCTAGTGAGGTCCAGAGTTTTGGATACCATTTCGTACTGGTCGAACGGTACTGTACCGGCTGAAAAATGGAACTGTATTGACATCTTCAGTACCAACCGCAAGTACCAACTGATACTAGGTGTTTTTGCCTAGAATCAGCCGATACTCAAAATACTGGCATATACCGATCTAGTACCATAAATTTACAAAATTTTGAGGACCATTTTGTAATAAAAAAAAACCCAAACAAAACTACCCCCACCCCGACGTCTCTACAGTCTGCCTCTCCTTTTTCAATTTTCGTCTCTCTCTCAAAGACTCAAACTCACCTCATCCTCTCTCTATCTCACCCACACTCTCGTCGTCCTCTCCACTCCCTGGTGGTGCTCAATGCTCGGTGCTTGGTGCTTCAGCTCTACTATATGACTCTCCGGCAGTGCTCCACTGCTCTTCCACCACGTGACGTCATCTTTGAACATCTTCCTCCACCACACGACGTCGCCACTGAGCCTTCAACCATCCTCCACGACGACCACCAAGCACTTGATAGTTTTCATTTGCATTGTGTTTTAGGTTTTAAATTGTTATGTATTTAGTATAAATTTGAGTGTTGAATGTGTATTTAAGTTTTAATTATGTTATTTTTTGTTTAAGTGTTTTTTATAGGTTAGTACGAGTCTTTGAGATTAATTGTTATATTTTTAAGGTACCTTGATGTGTTTGTTAATATTTTAAGGTAAACAGTAAAGAACGAAAAAGTTGCGAAGACTTTCAGGCCAAAGACATAGCCCACGATAGAAAGGGATGAGCCAAAGTAGCTAGGGCATGATCGAGCACTTTGGAAAACGGTCATGATAGAGAGCTTACATTCAGGCTATAATTGTGCACATTAGGTCATGATCGTGATAGAAATGTTTAGTCGCTGGCCACAATCATGGCAGGTAGGGCCACGATTGTGGCCTATGCCGGGCTTATGTAAAAACTCAAATTTTGCAAGATTTTTCGATCCATTTCGACCTTGACTTTAACCTAAAGCGTCCAAAGTATAAATAGATCATTATGAGATAGATGCAGCAGCCTTGGGGAAAAGAGAGCATTCACGTCAGCCGCATTCTGAGAAAACCTAGAGAGTTATCCAGAGATTGAGGAAGGAGACAAAGGAAGAGAGTTACGGAGATGAAGCCTGATACGACGTACTTTCCAAAATAGGTGGTTTCCCGCAGTTGTTGCCTCCATGAATCTGTTCTGAAATTATTTCTATTTTTATTTCAATTTTATGAATGTATGAAATTGGGATGATTATTGAGATTAACTATTGTCGATTGTTGATTTATGTCTAAACTCACCTTCGAGTTTTTATTCCTTGAGATTAATAAAGTTTGATTGATTGTGTTTTTATTGATTTAATTATGATTTAATTATGCTCTTAATAACTTGGCAATAGATTGAGAGGGTGAGCCGAGTCAAAATAATCAAAATAGGCTAATGAGAGTTAAGTGATTTAATAGGTAAAGAATTGAATCAAATCAGTAGAATCATGTAACAAAAGATCGAGCATAGGTTCTCGGTAGGCTTTTAGACAATTTAGAACTAATTTAGGTTTTGGGTCAATTGTGAATCGAGAGATCACAATTTCATAATTTAAATTAGGGATTATCAATTAGGGTTAAGAATTATAACTCGAGAGAGAGTAATTCACCCTGGGACCTTCTAGACCTATTAATTCAATAATTGCACAACTGATTAGGTTTTCGTTAATTTTGGATTAAAAACCCCTTTCTCTCACTTGATAATTTCTAGGTTGGTTTTGGGATTAGTTTGTGTGACTTGTTATCTTGTTTAGTTTTCTACAATTCAATTCTTGAAATTAATTATTTGATTGGTTTATTTTCTGCATTAGCTATTTATTTTGAATTATTGTAGTTTAGCATAACCTTAGATTTTAGGACTAGCTTAGCCTTCTCGTGGGATCGATACCTCAGGTACTACGCGAATGACCCGTGCGCTTGTGGAGTTTACCAAGGTTAATAAATATTAAAACTTAGCATGTGTAACCTTACGAACAAGTTTTTGGCGTTGCTGCCAGGGCGGCGATAAGTTTAGTTCTTTAGTCCAAGGCTTTTCCACTAACTTTTGTTTTTTTTAAAAAAAAATTGGGGCATAAAGTAGAGACACATCAAGACATCTTAGAATGAGAATGAGAAATCCAAAGAGTTAAATGATAAAAAGAGGTAAAAAGAACGATCATGGAGGATGTCTATTATAGGAAGCAAAGGACTCTTGTAGAATTCAATGAGCCCCAATTTGATTTAGGAAATCATCATCCTTATATAAAACCACAAACTTCGGGGTAACAAAACCACCCCGAATTCTATTGGTCCAACAATGTAGGGAATCATTTAGGACATCAATACCTAGTTGAATTTCAATATGATGAATCCAGTTCATGGGATTCCAAGTTAGACAAAATCATGGATAAGCTCACGGATATGGAAGAGAACCAGAAGAGATTGGAAAAGAAGTATGAACAAGTAACAGAAGATGCATAAGATCATGCATCTTCTATTCACAATCTAAAGGTTCGAATAGTCTAGCTTTCCAGGAATTTTGTAAGCAAAGTGTGGAAAACTGTCTACGCAGCATGAAAGTAAATTTAATAGAGCCATGCTAGGCTATCACACTTAGGAATGATGTAGAGCTAGAAGAACCAGCAAGAAATTAAGCTAATCCTGATCTTATAGAAGACCAAAAACTCAAGAAAAAGGATGATGGAAAGGATGGAAACCCCTCATACTATATGCCAGATCTTAGTACACCATATTTGAACATCGAAAAATCTAGGATAGATTTCCCTATAACGAACCCTACCCTTTGGATTGATGATGATGAAGAGACATTCAACATGAACGATGTATCTAAGAATCCGAAGGTTAGTAGCTCATTTAGTATAATTGATGTGTTCGAATCTTTTGAAGAACAAGAGGATGAAGAATAGACAACAACAGACATAGAGTTTGAAGAAGCGATGAAGGTCACTATTCTTAAAGCGGAAGAAACAAAGGAGACGAAGGTAATTAAGTAAGAAAGAGAGCAACTCACCTTCATACAGGACAAACTGTTGGATTCAATAGAAGATTCAGGGAGTTTCATTATTCCCTATGTTATTAACAGTTTGTTAATGAGAAGGACATTGATGAAATTAATTGGTTTTCCTAACTTTATTAATATCGTCCTTCTGATTATACTGCAAATTGTAGCTTACTTACAGGCTAAAAAATTGATATTAAACAATAAGGGTGGTAGCAAGCGGCTCATAATTGATCCTAGCTGAGTTTTCAAGGAAAAAGTGTCGAGCTACTAACTTTAAAAGAAGAGCTGCATGGGAGGCAACCGATGGAAAATTAGTTTCTTGTTTGTTTTTGTTAGAATGTTGGAAATTTCGTATTTAGGAGTATTTTTGTTTTTGAATAAAATAAAAAAAGAAATCAGACTTCAGAACTATGTGGATGATCGTGCAAGCATGAAAGGAGAGATGAAAAAGGGACACAAGAATCAAATACAAGTGAGAAGATTAGAGAAAGAACAAAAAGGAGCAACTTAAAAGTGGTGGTACTGTTAGGCCATGATCGCGGCTTGCGACTATGCAGTAAAAGGGAAGGATACGAAATTTTTTTTAAAATAACCGTACCATTTTACCTTTTTTTACCACCTATATATTCAGTTCTAACTTCACTTTCATTATCACTTTTATTTTTACTTTATCTCTCTAGAATTCAAGCATCCAACTATTCTCCCCTCTCAGTAAAAATTTCGACCTTTCAATTCCTCCTAAATTCTACCAAATCATGCCACGCATTAAATAATCAGCCCGTTGGGAACTATATGGATGACGATAAGTTATGGGACGGGGAAGAAGAAACCGAGTAGCGAATTTCAGAGCACGATTTCCAATTTACACCGACGAGGAAGGTACTAATTTTTGTTCCCTTCGTTCTAGACAAATTGTAATTCCCAAGTATTTTGACTTTGACACACTAGATATGCTAGAATTGCACGAGCAAGTAGAAAACCTAGCTGAGAGGATCCAGTGGGCTCAATTCATTCGATTTCAATTCCTATTTATGAGAAGCTTACACTGAAATTTTTCTCTTCCTTAACTTACGACCCTAAGAATCCTAAAGAATTATGGTTTAGATTGAGAGGATGAGCCTATGAATTAAATGTTAAAATTATGTGCGAGATGTGTTGATTCCCCGAGTCCACCATCGTCAATCAATATGATGACTTCCATCCTTCCTAATATTGGAATGAGCTTACTAGAATTGAGCAATTTCATACAACGAATGCTCACAACAACGATATACTGTCCCATGAACACTTGTTACTGCACAAATTTATGTGATAGCTAGTTTTCGATAAAACCGAAACCAACAAGTGTTCTACCAAGGAACTTTTTATACTGTGGTGCATGGACCGCAGTATTCCAGTATGCATGTCCACGCATGTGCTTAATGTCATTATTGCAACTTCGGGCAAGAGGAGCAATAGTCCAAGAATGGGGTATATAGTGTCGGCTATCACAAAACATTTTGGTGTGGAACAGAGGGGATTAACTGTTCACCTCCCAGAATTCCTAAACCACCATCATTTATGGCGGGTTAAAATCCTTAAATCCTATAATATGGAACTTAAGGACATCAACCAAAAGACACATGTTCAGATCAGGGCAAGTTAGGTAAGTTTAAGCTCAGCGCCACCTCGGCAGGCACAAGAGGAATCCACCAGTGAAGAATCGGAGGAAGAAGAGGAAGAAGAATATGGTTGGAAGAAGGTTTTGGATGCAATTACCGAGACTAAGAAGACATTTGCAGAGATGGTGCGCACACAACGATGCTAGAGCCCAGATATCCGACAAATCCATTGGTATTTTGAGTCTCAGGGCATTCAAGTGCCGCCTCCGAAACTGTCACCACCTCTATCTACTTAGGATTTATACCTAACCTAATTTTCTTTTTCAAATTAACCTTCAGTTCTATTTTTTATGTTTATTTTTATTTATTTTCTGTCACTTTAATTTTTGTTTTGTCTTTTCTTATCTTATGTGATGTGTGTTTCCTCCTCACATTGAGGACAATGTGTTGTTCAAGTGTGGGGAGGGATTTTGTGTTTTGCTTGTGTATGTGATTTTGCATACTGTATGATAGTTATTAGGTTGCATTGTGCAAATTGTTTGAATGTGTCAATGGCTTAGATGAAGTGAAATTCATTTAATTTTGAACATAGTCTAGTAGGTTGTAAATGATCATTAGATCGCAAAATTATTGAATTAGGGTTTTTTGGATAAATATACAGTTCAATTAGGACTTAGTGTAAATATAGCACCCTCTAGGTTATTACTTTCATTCATAATTTGAAGTCCTTTAACTTAAGTAGTTTAACTAGTATTTTTTCATGAAAACAAATGGCTAAAAACAATAAGATAGGTGAAAAAATGTATATTTTGTTAATAAATCACTATTCTACTGACCTTTGGGTAGTAGCTAGTTGAAAACGTAATAATAGTTGAGTAACCGGATCGACACACATCACAAACGTGTGCCTTAACATCAAAAGGCTATAATGACATTTCAACCAAGCTGTTAATAAATGACTTAGTCGAGTAACCAGATCAACATTCATCACTAATGTTTTTCTCTGAGTAAAAGACTAAGTCCGTGTTTTTTATTAAATTTAAATTTTAAAAAAAGTATGTTCTTAATAAAAAACCTACCAGACTTGTAATAAGCTTGAATTTTCATGAAAATGTACTTAGGAACAGTTACAGAGTCTGAAGGACCAAAAAATTATTAATGTGTGTGTACAATTGAAAAGGGTAATTGAATTAGCACTTAGAGCTCGATTAACTTGTATATTTAGTTCAAAGCCCTTAGACATAGATTTTGCAAGTTAATGATTAGATGTAACTTGTCAGATTGTGTTCAAGATTAAATTTATTTCATGAAGTTACAACGATTGTCTCATTTTTGCATTGTGTGCTACATGTTTGTCATGTGTGTTATGTTTGTTATTTTGTTTGCTTGAGGAAAAGCAAACGTTTAAATATGGGGATGTTGATAGTTGTCATTTGCATTGTATTTTAGGGTTTAATTTGTTATGTATTTAGTATGAATTTGAGTGTTGAGTATGTATTTATGGTTTGATTGTGTTAGTTTATGTATTTAAGTGTTTTTATGGGTTAGTATGAGTCTTTAAACTTAATTGTTATATTTTTGAGGTACTTTGATGTGATTGTTAGTGTTTTAGGGTAAAAACGAAGAACGAAGAAGTTTGGAAGAGTTTCGGGCCAAAAACATAGCCTATGATTGTGGCACAACAGGCCACGATATTGATAGTGAGGGACGAGCCAGGGCAGCAGGCCACGATCATGCAGTTTGGGCACGGTTGTGACAGAGAGCTTGGATCCAGGCCACGATCGTGCACTCTGGGCCATGATCGTGGCCTGTGTTAGGGTGAAGCAAAAACTCAAAATTTGCAAGATTTTTCGAACCGTTTTGACCCCGACTTTAACCTAGAGCATCCAAAGTATAAATACATCATTTTGAGATAGATGCAGCAGTTAGAGAGTTTGAAAAGGACAACCTTCACTTTAGTCAATTTCGAAAAAAACTAGAGAGAAATCGAGAGATTGAGGAAGGAGATAAAGGAAGAGAAATATGGAGAAGAAGCTTAATGCGACGTGCTTCCTGGAATAGGTGGTTTCCTGCTATCGCTGCCTTTTTAATTCTGTTCTCGATGTAATTTTTGTTTATTTCAATTTTATTCATGTATAGATTGAAAAGGTGTTGAGAATAAGTTGTGTTGAATGTTGAGTTTTTATTTATACTCACCTTTGGGGTTTAGATTTTTGAGATTAATAAAGTTTGATTTATTTTTTTATTGATTTAGTTGTGATTTAATTATGCTCTTAATAACTTGGCAATAAACTGAGAGGGTGAGCCGAGTAAAAATAATCAAATTGGGCTAATGAGAGTTAGGTGATTTGATAGGTAAAGAATTGAATCAAACTGGTAGAATCGTGTAACGAGAGATCAAGCATAGGTTCCTAGTAGGTTATTAGACAATTTAGAACTAATTTAAGTTTTGGGTCAATTGTGAATCGAGAGATCACAATTCCATAATTTAAATTAGGGATTATCAATTAAGGTTAAGAACTAACTCGAGAGAGAGTAATTCACCTTAGGACCATCTAGACCCATTAATTCGATAATTGCACAACTGATTAGGTTTTCGTTAATTTCGGATTAAAATCCCCTTTCTCTCACTTGATAGTTTCTAGGTTGATTTTAGGATTGGTTTGTGTGACTTGTTATCTTATTTAGAATTATGCAATTTAATTCTTGAAATTAATTATTTGATTGGTTTATTTTCTACATTATTTATTTATTTTGAATTATTGTAGTTTAGTACAATCTTAGATTTTAGGACTAGGTTAGCCTCCTCGTGGGATCGATATCTTAGGTTTTACGCGAATGACCTATGCTCTTACGGAATTTACCAAGGTTAATAAATATCAAAACTTAGCGTGTGTAACCTTGCAAATATTATTTTTGATTCCAAACCATTCAATAAATAAAGTAAGCACATGCATCATTATTTTAATCAAATTAAAATTAGTTTGACATTAAAGAATCAATTTTTTTGCATATAATAGGTAAGTAAGATTGAGTTCCTTATAGCTATGATGAAATTTAAAACCAGTATTGGAAGAAATTAGCCTGTTTAAAAGTCTAGAAAATCCCTCTATTGCAAGAGTAAACAAGTAAGGTGATAAGGGATCACCCTAATGAATCCCTTTTGCATGCTTGAAAGGGATTAAAGGAATGCCATTCATAAGGATACTTAAATAAGGGGTACTAAAATAAGTCATGAACCGTTGGGCGAATTGACAGGGGAGATGCAATGCTTTAAGAAATAACTAAATGAAATGCTAGCTAATCGTATCGAAAGCTTTGAAGAAGTTGATCTTAATCTAACAACTATTTATTTTCTTACCAGAGTGGTACTTCTTTAGTAACTCCTGTAAAACCAATATGTTGTCACCTTGATTTTGCTCAGGTATAAAAGCACTTTGGGCAGGGTTAACAATATTTGAAAGGCTTAGCTTAAGTCATTCAGCAAGGAGTTTTAATATCACCTTGTGTATAGTAGTGTAGCAAGAAATGGGCCTAAAGTTGCTCGTATGACAAGGATTTTATTTTTTTGGAACCAAACAAATAAATGAATGATTGATAACTTGAAGCTTTTTTGTGGATTGAAAAAATTCCAAAAACACTGTTGTGAAAAGTTGTCCTATGGCATCCCATGTATGTTGGAAGAATCATGCTGTAAATCTATCTAGTCTAGGTAATTTGAAGGGTGTAAACTAAAAAGTTAAAAATTAATATCATCACTAACAAGAGAGATCATAAATTCTTTAGTACCTTGGTCAATGTTAGAGTCAAAAAATCATAGGATATTTGAGTTGGGCAAAGAGGTGTTGACTGTCCCCATAAGATTAAGAAAATAGTTTTTAGTAATCGCCATGATGCTTTCCAATTCTACATGTTCATTTCCCCTGCTATCATGTAACTTAGAGATTTTATTAGTGTTACTTAGAGCTAACATGGAAGAGTGAAAAAACTTTGTATTTGAATCATCCTCCTTCAGCCAATTAAGTCAAGCTTTTAACTTCAAGACAAAATTTTGAAAGTTGAAAGCGGTTTGGTGTTTTTGGAGGCTCCTCATCTCTGCCCATTTTAGATTAGGGTTATAAAGGTGATCATAATAAGATTTCTGTGTAGATATTAGCTTCTCTTTGAAGGATTGAAGATGGATATTTCTGCCTCTTAAAAATTGTTAACGAATGTCTTCATCAATTTGAGCTTATGCATAAATTGAAATGATTTAAAGCCAATGACTTTAATATTCCAACAGCTACAAAAATCTATTCTAATTGATTTATTATTAACCCTTCATAAGGATATGTTCTTTATTCTAATGGCAAGATATGTTTAATAACTAAAGCGATAAAGTAATGTCAAGCTATGTTTAATAACTAAAACGATAATTGGCATAAATAAGGCATGTCAAAGAAGTAAGGCGGTAACACCAAATGATTAAGTGGGTTCAAGTATTAGCTAGTTATGTTAGACCATTATTGCATTAATCAACTTGGACATAAGCATAATGGACTACTCATAAGTGTATTTGGATATATTAAACACAATTGATGTTGAAAGAAGGAACTATAGGATGACAAAATAGGCTATAAGCCTGAATAGGTTGAATTATGAACATATTGGCTAAATACTTGCCTTACCAAGATGTTATGTAAGGATACTTGATGACATGGAAAGTTAGTGGAAAGAAATAAGGAACAAGGGAGAAGAATAAGGAGAAATAGGCAAATGTGACAATCCCCAATTTTAATATTATATATATAATAACCTAAGTGATTTTTGTCAAGAACCACCCACTAAGTTAATGGACTTAGTGCTTACTTACTCTTAAGTTGTAAACTTAGCTTTTAGTTTTTATATTGCCTATAAATAACTCATTTAACCAAGACTTTCAATTATCATAAAAGTTAATAAATGTTGGTATTTTAGTGCTTAGTTTCACTTTTGCTACCTATTATTAGTTTTAGAGAAAACACATTGTTTCCTTACACTTTATGCAAAACACTTAAACATATGAATTTAGTAAATTTGAGTTGGGTTATGCATAACTCTATTATCGTATGAAGGCTTGATGTCAACTTGATTCAATTTTATTGTCTTAATAAAGTCTTCATAAAAACTAATTTCAAAACTATTATTAGTGTCCATTGTCATAACGAAGCAATTTAAATGAGCAATTTTTTTAAATGGAAACACTCACTACCTATTTCAATTTCATCTCTTAGAGAAGTAAATCCAAGAATTAAGGGAGCAAATGGAAAATTGATGAAAATCTAAAAGAAAGATAAAATTTATATTATAATTTTCAGATGGGCTATTGCTAATTGTGAGGATGACCAAGTTAAAATGACCTTAATGAAGGTGTATGAGCTAAAACATTTTTAGTATAACAAGAATAGTAAGAAACTTGAAAACTTTTTACAGGGTATGGAGAAGTAATTTTTCGCTGCCAAGATATCCAAAGGTGATAATATACATAGATGATGACACTAAAATTTAGTGAAGAATGAGAACCTCCTCTAAAACTAATGCTTGTTGGCTTTCCATTAATATATGAAAGAAAATGAAAAAGGAGTTAAAGGATCATTTCATATTAAACAAATCTCAATGCTTGCTATCATTACCTTAAAGTAGTTCAAAAAATATGGCAATAAGGTAATATGTTATAACACCCCCTAGACGAAACCTACAACCATCCACACACATAGCAACCAAATTCCTGTACATGCATTCAAGGTATACAATTCTATTCAATGCCATACAATACACATTACAAAACTTCCCAATGCTTAACATTATCATTTAATAGTAGTAATACATCTCTATATTTACATGGTAATCCAAAGGAAAACATACAATTTCCTTTCTTCATTACATGTACAATCATCTTTAACTAAAACATATTCCAAAAGTAAATTTTCTCCTATCTATTGGCCTTGGTCCCTACAGATGTTCCCCATACCTCACTCCTATAACTTGGACCTATGTGGATTAACAGTCGTGCTAAGCTTTAAAACTTAGTGAGAAAACACTTAGTTTGGATGACCACTCACGACGGTCATCTACCAAGCACATACCTTTATAAACATCACAAAAGATATAAATAGTGACGGCATACTTAAGGAAAGTACATAATGCAAATATGTTTTAACATATTATCCATATATTGAAAATGCACATTTATAAGCCAAATATTGATACTCAATGCTCATTGATACAAAACATCAATACGATTTTACATCACTACAATTTATTATTACAATCAATACAAATGCTCATCAATATCAATTATTTGTATTGTCATGTTGTATTTCTTATTTATATCTCTTTACTTTACTTTTGGTGACAGGCCTGCACTTTCTCGTGGGTGTGGATAATAGGAGTTGTGGATATCTGAAGATATCAAAACTGTGGATACCTGAAGGCATCAAATTGTGGACACCTAAAGGTATCGAACTGTGGATACCTGAAGGTATCGAATTGTGGACACTAGTAGTGTCAAACTATAGCAGCTGCACTGTATCCCTATAGGCATGCCCATCTATCCACAACCAAGACAATAGAGTAGGCACTATAACATTTCCTTTATCCATTTGCAAATTTCACAATTCATATATTAACAAACCATATGATATACATTCTAAGTCATAAAATCTATATTTGTGTTCATACATAAAATTCATGGCTTACCACCATTAGAAGGGTATCAAAATCACACTTGTATAATCATACTGTATATATATGAGTAATGAATGCATACAAATCATTTAAGTACATGTAAATTTTGTTTGGAATTCATTGTGCTCAATCTTATATTCCATTGTTCAATCACCCAATTCACATATGGTAAGTCCTATTTCATTTGTTTCTAGGTGTTTAAAAAGTTTCATAAACATTTAAAAAGGTTCGAATAAGATTCTATAAAAATCAGAAATCAAAATAAACTCAAAATAGTGCAATTTGGGTCAAGCCCACGGTGGTATAAAACTAAACAACCAATTAGTCCAGAAGCAATTTATATGACGGACTCCTGTTGTTCCTTAATATGCATATAGTTAAGGTTTGAATTAGTATCTGAAGTATTCCATAAATTTGTTCCCCTATGTCTATAGTTTTTATATCACTGACAATCAGACCATTTGAACTTCGAAATCATGAGATATAGACCAAATATCATAAGTTGTTCCAAAACAGGTGCAGTATCAGGTCACCATTTTCAATCTCAATGTACAAGGTCATAAAGCTAGAATTACGTCAGAGTTACTTCTAGAGATGTGTATCTATATGTCTTAGGTTTCATACGCAACTAAAATAACCCAATTTGGAGGTCTGTAGTCTGAGTTATCACTTAAATACTATGACTGATTCAAACAAACCTTAGACAAAATTCCACTACTCAGTACTCTCTTGTCATATTTAACCAATCCTATCCAAGGTAACACCAAAATAACACCAAAGCAACATCCCAGCAACCATTTCACATCCAAATGAATCTTTATATCCATTCAAACTTACACAAATGCAGAAATCAACTAAGTGAAGTCCCAAACCTTAAAATTGACAAAATAGGTCTTCTATTGACTTTCCTTCCCTTCCTCTTTGGCTTTGCTTGAGTCACCAACTAGAAACATCACAAATACACTTCTCAATCCCACTTCCAACCTTAAAATTACATTCCTTCATAATTAAAGCAAGAAAATGTAAAGGTGAAGAGAAAATCCCTAACTTTTACCTTGATTTCCACCTAAGATTGGCTTGATTTCTTACATGAAAAATGA
>JAOQML010000008.1:32106599-32127487 GCA_027568935.1 Erythroxylum urbanii
CAAAATAAAATAATATTAAATGATATTTATATTTTTAATATAAGTTGTAAGATAACTAATTTGAATTACTTTATTTTATATATATTAGCAAGTTAGCTCATTTTCGGTCACCCCTTTGCGACGTGGTTAAATAGGTTAAAAAATTGGTCATATATGTTTTCTAAACATTTTAATGACAAATTGATGGAAAAAATGATCATAAATATTTAAAACACAAAAAGGTTTTCTTAAATCAATAAAAATTATAGAAATTGACCACTTACCTTTACCCCAAGTATTCGAAGCAGCAGACGGACACAAGGCCAACGGAGTAGCCGCACTACTGCATCGCATAAAAAAAAATAAAAATTGATAGGCGGCAGGCAAGAAACAAAGGAACATGCAGTCCATGCAATAGGGAAGAAGTTGTTATCTTAAAATAGTAAAACACTGTAGAGCCTGTAGGTAGATTGATGTGACCAAGGCCAGAAAGGGAGATAAAAGGAAATCAATCAAGAGCAAAGAGAGCAACGGAGATCTAATCTAAATCGAACGTGGAATACGTTAGGTTGCGGCTGCATTAAATCAAACAGTTGATACATACGATAAACAAGACAAAGAAAATGGACAACTCAGATTGAGACCAGGACTAATTTAGTTGGCTTCTCATTAAGGATCGATGTGCCAATATAAATGGCGTGTGATGTCAATGAGATCAGGTTAGAGTTAGTTGGGCTATCCAACCCCTAACTAATTAGTTTACTGCATCTGCGTGTAGTGTATATATGCATTCGCTTGCAGGGTTTCGTTCGCACTCTTGCATTCTTCTTTCTTGTCACCTGATTATGAGTATAGAAATTCTGCGAGGATCTCTGGCTATGGTCCGCCATTTGACTTGGGAACTTTAAAAAAAAGAAAAAAAGGAAAAAGAAAACAAAAGAATAGGATTCAAAGAGGTATAGTTATGAGAACAAACTTCCAGCTTGGAAGATGGTCAAACTTTCAAGGTATCTAAATTCATTCTTTTAAGTTAATGGTCATGTGGTTATCTTCTTTGAAAATATGCGGCAAAGAGTTTTCATTTCATCATGGATGCTATATTTCGATACAAGAAGTGTAAGAAATATGATCTAACACATAGATAACATAAACATAAGCATAATCAATAAGATTTTTCAAAAACATATACATCAATGAAATTTATCACTTACTTGGATGAGTTTTTAGTTTCTTTTATACGACTATATCTTTCACATAATTTTATTTGGCATCTATATGCTTGGTTTTTTATAAAGAAATTTAAGATCATTTATATAAACAATTACTGATTGACTACCACAGTTTGTAGTCACTAGATCAATTTCACTTTTAGTGACCCCTAGATGAACCAAGAAGCATTAAAACCATACAACTACTTATATTGCAGCTAACAATGCTATGAATTTAGCTTCCATCTTAATATAGTGCAAGATTGTTTCTTCCTTTCCCATGATATTGCTCTATTATTGAGTGAGAAAATAAATCCACTGGTAAATTTTCTTTCATTTAAATCTCCTCCCTAGTCTACTTTCGTATACCCTTGTATTGAAATGTTATTGTCTTAATAGCATAATGCATAGTCTATAGTACCTTTTGAATACCTCAATAATATCTTTATTGCTTTCCAATGTGCTTTTCCTAGATTTGACTAATATATGCTCACCATTCCAGTATTATAACAAATATTTGGTCTTATACACATAATTGTATACATGAGACTTTCAACTACACTGGAATAGGGAACTTTCTTCATTTGTTCCCTTTCATGTGGTAGTGTCAAACGAAATTTCTTTTTAAGAACTTTGCCATTAGCAAAAAGATTATGCAATCTTGCATGCAAAATCATTCAAGTATTCTTTAAATATATGCTGCTTGTGAAAGTGATAATAATTTCTCTGAACAATCTCTTGAAATCTTAACTCCAAGAATGTATATAGCTTCATCTAAGCCTTTCATTTCATATTCAGATGATAACCAATCTTTGATTTGCTTAATGAACCCATAATCATTAATAGTAAATAAAATATCATCCACATATAAAGATAAAATTGCTAATTTATCTTCAAATCCCTAATATATACACAATGGTCTTCATCAATAAGATGAAAATCATATATAACTAATATATACACCCATATTTGATGTATTTTGCCTGATATTCTATTGATGTATTTTATAATTGGTACATAGTTTGCTCCAAGCATGTATACAAGTTATAATTTCCTTTATAGACTTAAAGGAGAAGAATTTGGATGAAAACGCGCTTAAAATAAAGATTTGACGCACAGAAGGGATGCACGACTATACATTTACCCGTGTACTTCTCACAAGCGGTGCAATTTCATGATTTTTGGGCATTTTTGTTATGCACGGTATAATGAATGACCGTGCATCTCCCAAAACCTTGAATTTTGTCATAAAAAGATGTTTTTGGGGGCAAATGAAAGGAGGAGACTATAGGAAACATTTGAGCTTTCCAGAGACGATTCCAAGTGCGATTGTGAGCCTAAAGAGTGACAAATGCAAAGATTTTATTGACAGATCCATTAGAATACAATATCCGTCTCTTACATCGCCAGAATACTCGATAAAAGAAAATCAGGGAGATTTAGAATTATGATTATGTTGTTTTCAATTTAGTTTTTTTGTTTATGTATATCTGATTTCGTGTTTGTCGATGTATAACTAAATTTTTCATTAGTATTTAGGCTAGATGAACGTTATCTGGTACCTAAACATGTGTTGATTATTTTGCTAATGCAATTGATTGTTTGATTAGTTATTATCCAATTACTTGTTTCATTTATGTTATAGTAATCTGGAATATTAGATTATAATTTGATTTTAGATGTGGCAATTGAGAAATCCTAAGTTTGAATAGATTCACGGTAACTAGAAAGAGTTGATTGCACGCTAGAGATAAGATGACTAATATGTGCTTAATTGATTGTATAATTATTTCATAACTTTTAGTGATTAATTACATGAAATTGCTTAAGATACTCACTTTGAATCATATTTGGTTTTAGGCACAATTCAGAAGCAAAGCAGTTAAAGTGAGTTAAAAGCACTATATTTGAGCTGTTTTCCAAAGATTCATATCCACTCGTCTTTATGTAACAAGAATGAGGAAGATTAGAGCAAATAAAGACAAAAAGAAGAGAAGAAAATGAAAGCAAAAAGAAGAAGACTGCATTGTAACTAACGACCATCAATTAATTAGGCGTGGCAGTGAGAACCAACTTAGCCATGCAAAATTATTGCACAATCGTGAGTTAATGGCTCATAAATGTGCAAGTGACACACCAAGTCACGGGTGTGATACTATGCCAGCTCACCCCTCATTTAACCTAGCATTTTAATATATACCGAGGGTGTGACAACACAAAGGACATGAAAGATTAGAGGGCTTTTGGCTCTGAGAAAAACAAAGAGGGAGCTTCGAGAGAGATCAGAAAAAGGGACAAACTGCTCAACCGTGAGAGACCCATGGAAGGGTAGGTTCCTGATGCCAGTTCAACGGGGATATCGATGTCGATGACCTGGTTAAGTACTCTTTCCTTGTATTTATTGTTTTCGTTCTCTCTTTAGAAATTGATTATGTTATCCTATGTGTATAGGTTTGGGTATTATGAAAAGATGATTTGAATGCATTCATTGGATTGTTTTATTATAGACCCATTGTTAGAATATTCAATGTAATATGTAATTGTTATATTGAATTTCATTTTTAGTGACTAATGGTTCATAATCATTAGGGATAACATAACCTAGGTTAGATAATCCGATCCTGTGTGATTATTGCTTAGATTGGTCTATTTTTCTCGTTCGTAAGGCAACTGTCCGATTAAACATAGAGAACGTCTCCTAGGTTATTTGATAGCTAGGTTTAATCAATGATGTAACACCCACGTACCCCCTGAAAGAATATATGGATGCCACACAAAACAGTACAAACAAACCAAAGCATTTGAAATCTTCCTTAAAAAAAACTCGGGCAAATATACATTGTATTGCATTACAAGATGGATTACAAACAAAATACATTATACACATTGAGCTTATCACAAGCATGTCTTAAAACCCAATCCATCCTGTATTATAGTTATTACAAACCTTCCAACACAGTCAAATTGTTTCAATTATCAGAAAAAATTCAAAAATAAAGTTAAATATATATTTTTTCAAAAAAAAACTAAATCTTCTTTGGCCACTGCAGTTGTCCTTGTCCCAGTCTTTATGCCCCTCTATCTAAACCTACAAGGGACAAATCCACCGTGCTAAGCATATAGCTTAGTGAGGAAAATAAAATAAACAGGATATAAGTTGACAACTGTTTCAAACAATCATCCAAACATTCATATATTCAAAATCATATCAGATAATAAGCAGTGTTTACTTATCCATTTCCAAACTGAACCAATATATCATGAATCTCATAACAAGACAGAACATATCAGAACAAGTTACACTTTTTCTTCAGTGTAAAACTCACCAATTTCAAAATTGAATATTATTATATCAGAACAAAACTTTTCTATAATAAATCATAATTTGCTTATTTCAGAATAGAGTTCAGATGTTTCAGATCAAAGCTTATTTATATCAGAAATGAGTATATAACGAAATACAAAACAAGTTAGTCTATTAATCCTTTATACAGACGTGGGTAACGAGGCTAATACAGGAGATACCGTGATCAATATCATAGAACAGGAGAGACTTAAGTCTTAATAACTGGAGACACCAAAGTGTCAATAACAGGAGACACCGAAGTGTCAGAAACAGGAGACACCAAAGTGTCACAGGAGCAATTGCAGGCCCTTCTAGGAATGCCTATTTACCCACGACTAGGACTTAATATTTTTAAAATAAAATAGGTTCATTTCAGAATTCTAATATGAGGAACATATTGCAACACATACTACTTTACTCCATTTTGTTCAACTTGAATAATCACTAATTTTCAAATAAACTAACATGTCATACAATTACAAGTTTGTGCAATAATGCATCAATAAAGGTATTGAGTCATCACCAATTAGGTATCATCACACAAATAGAAAGCACTTCCAACACAATCCTAACTATAAAATTCCTCGGACAACTGATGGTCTAGAATTATCACAATATTATCACATAAATTCCCAATTCACATACATCCATATTCAATTCATAATACATAAGCCTTTGGAGCTCATTCATTCATGATCACACCAAGCAATTCAACATTGTACATCATACATCCTTTACATTATCATCTCAATTAATAATGCATAATTAACCTAGCTATTTCTCAATTAACCTTATACATTCATCAATTGCAAAAAATCTCATTTATTTTCACATTCCTAACCATTTCCCACAATTGTAGGATAAGGGACCCGAAACCTCCAAACAACGGTTTTCACAGGATAGGTTTTGAGTCAGTTTTGTAATGCCATTTTGAGATAGAAAATGAGGTTTCTGGGCAATAATTTCTTCTAAAAAAATATTTCTCTATGTCTTAAGTTTCTAACAAAATGAAAATCATTGAATTTGGTTCATTATTCCATGAGTGATACCCAAAATACTATATACTATTCTCAATCGTGGACAACAACTAGAATGCAACTTCAAGCTAAATTTCAAAACCCTTAGTGATAGAAATAAAATTCGATTCCTTCATGAAAGTTGTAGATAAATGTATCTAGTTTCATCAATTTAAAAGCATCCCATTTTGATGTCTACATGTCAAGATATGGTTGAACTACTGAAATCAATTCAGTAGTCAATCCAGAATTATCATATAACCATCATTACAATTCTCATCATCTTAACACATATTCATGCCAATTTAAATCTCATAACACTTGTATTAATACATACTATCAAGTTCAGAATCCCCTTACTTGTTTAATTTCAAATTACAACTCCAAAGAACAAATCAATCACACAATTCCAATCAAGGTGACTAAGAAGATAGCAACTTCGAAGACAACATGATCTATCTTCCTTAATGCAGTATTTTGACGTGATAATGCAGAAAAACTTAAGAAAAATTCCAGAAGTTGAGAGGAAAATGAGAGGTTTCTATGGAGAGGAGCAAAGGATAGAGAGAAGGCTCTAGAAACACCAAATGAGCTGCAGTAATTCACCACCTTTGGATGCTAGGTATCATCATACTCCTTAAGCATGTGTCACTTTGCATGTAATGCCATGTGTCAATTATTTATGCTACCACTAATCTCCTTAAAATTCTTCCATTTGTCTCCTATAAATTAGTCCACACGTCACTCCAAAATTGGTCCACTTGTCACATAATAATTGGTCTATTTGTCACACATTTAATTATGCCAAATGTCATCAAGTAATTAGTCCACATATAAACCATCAATAAACTGTATTGATTTAGGCCGAATTTGACAAATTTGTCTTCCTAAATGTTGTAGCTTATCCTCTGATCTTTTTAATGGTATAAATTTTGTAATTTTTGGACATCAGAATCAAAAGATATGGCACTTACAAGTTGGAGTGTCACATTGGTTTGCAAACAAACACTAGATGTCACTCTAGATGTCACAATTGATCATGTGAAAAATTCACTTCAAGCTTGGATTTTTAAGAACTTTCAAGCCTTTTTTTTTCAATTAATCATTACCCAAAACTTGTGTAATATATCCATGACTATATTCTGAGACCCGGGCCCAACATTAATACCTTAAGTCTCTAATGAAGACAATAAATTCCAATTATCTAAGTATGATTCTTTAAACCATAATTTAAGACATATGCAATACATGTTCAATGAAACATTCCAACTAGGATACAATTTGGGGCATTACAAATAAGCTCTTCTTAATTAACTAGGACCTAAGGAAAAACTGGGATTAACAAAGCTTATTATTAATCTATGACCAATAGTTTAAGGAGAGGTAAAAGAACAACAAATGAAAGAAATATATTTAATTAGGGTGTAGGCCGAGATAGAATCAAAGAACCGAGTCTCTAATAAATCCACCACTTTCATCATTTTTGCATGTTTTCTTTACTTTGGTTTCAATAGGTTAGTTTTATTTTATTTTCTTGTTTGATAAACAAACCGACACCCTCATAACCTAAACACCATTTAATTTCATTTCAAAAGTTTTACACATACTCTTTGTGGAATCAACCTAGACTCACCACTGTTACAGTAGTAGGTCTAGTTTATTTGGACAAGTGCTATGACATGCTACGTCAATTTTGGCACCGTTGTTACGGAGTGCGGTGCTTTAGTTTTTGCTCTTGATTTTAATTTGTGTTTTGTATAAATTTGTTCGTAACTAATTTATTTTTAGTGATTTCTTGAACTTTTTACTTTTTGTTTCATGTTTGAAAAAATAATTAAAAAATTACAACGAAGGAAGTAGCTTCTTTTATAACTCATATTCCTAATATAGCTCAGATTGGATTGATTTTTCTAACTTTAGTTTTAGATGGGATAATCAATAGAATTACTTCTTTGATAGTATATAGGACACATAACAATTCCTGTATAGACCAGAAGCTTCTTATTACGACTCAGGTACATTTTTGGAAGATTTGCTTAATATTATGACTGCTAACAATATTCAACTTTAACAGAGTGTACAAGAGTTCCAGTAGGATGTGAGGCATTTTTGCAGGGTCTAACGTCAAATATTTGGAAAACCAACAAAACTTTGGTAGTTCTCTAGAGGAATTAGTTAATGTTTGTGATGCTAATACTTTGCGATTACAACAGGAATACATGCAATTCCATCAAGAAACAAGTTTTAGGATCCAAAACTTGGCAAACCAGATGGGTTAATTAACAAAAACTCTCGACTGCCTAGCATCACAAGGTGAAGAAAAGCAACCATCTCAACTTGAGGCATACCTAAGGGATGTCAGCACAGATGCCTTATAGAGTGAAGAGGGGCTTGAGAATCTTTAGTGGACTACTCAAGGAATTGCTTGTGTCGAAGAACTGAAAAAGGAGCTCAATGTAGAAAATGATACATCTTTTTATCTCAGAGGTAAATACTGAGCTCATAATTATTGTTAAGACTAACCCTTCACCTTTACTTAACAATTTGGAGAAATTAAACGAGGAAGAAAAGGGTGAAGAGATATTTGAAATATTTCCAAAATGTATGGACTCAGTAGAGTTTAAGAGCTAGAGGATAGGGAAGACGTTGTAGGTGAATGATCATCAACTAAGAACCTATCCTGAACAACCTTATGCTCAGAAAGCGCAAAATATTATACCTAAAGACCATAATTTTGTCACGTGAGGAGAGTATGGAGTCGAGCCAGCGACACTAAACAAAGGTCTTTCTTAGGAGGCAAGCCGAGAGAAGTAAATTTCTTTTCCTTTACTTTTTTTGCACTACTTAGATATTGTTGATTGCAAAAAAAAAACTACTTGTTTTACGTTAAAAACTACAAGTATACGGGTCATTACTTGTAGTAAAAAGCAGATATCATCCCACATAGATTATGCTTAGGCACCATTTAATTCAAGTTGTGCTTTGTTTAAGACTCAAATTCGAATAATAAACTGAAAAGTAAACTAAATCATACAAACTAGCAATGAACAAACAATGTACTAATGGAAATCTGCTAAGAGAATTAATCAAGTTATGAGAGAGGGTATTTTAACTATTATTAATGCTAATCTAGCCATTTATGTGTTTATGGGGTGTTAGTTCTAGATGGTAGTAGTGTTGATTACTCTCTCTCGAGTTATAACCAATCCCTAATTTGTAAACCCTAATCGAATTATGGACTTGCAATCTCTCAATTCACAAATTACCCATAATTCTAATCAGTTCTAAAGGTCTTTAATAAACAATAGGGTCTCGTATGAGAACTCTCTCTATGAAATTACCGACTAGATTGATTAAGTGGTCAATTAGATTACTTAACTCTTATTAATCCAATTTAATCATTTTATCTAGCTCACCCTCTCATTTTATTACCGAAACATGCAAATTACATTAATCAATCATAACAGCCAAATCAAATAAACAAAATTCAACTAGATTAACATTAAATATAAGCAAAATTCCAAAGAAAAAGTTAGAACATTGTTAACAACTCAAAATCCATAACCATACAACCCATCTTAATCTTACACATTAAATAAATAAAAAGGGAAATCGGGAGGAAATAAAATTTAGGATGGATGATTAAGGGAAGCAGAGGCGTCGGAAGATCACCTAATCCGGGAAGCTTTGGCATCCTCCTCTTCTTCCTCATCTTCTTTTCTCTCTTTCTTCTTTCTCTCTCTTTTGGGTTTCAAAATATAGGCTGGATGTAGAGTCTTTTCTAGGGTTGCCTCATAATACTTTCATAGTCTTTTCTAATTAAAGTAACCCTAGTGTCTTTCTAGGGTCTGAAATGTCCCTCGAAAACTCGAATATGAAAGTGACCCCACGTTTATCTGCTCTCTGTCACGATCGTGTCTAGTTTGTCTACTCTTTGTCATGATCGTGGAAGATTCCCCACAATCGTGACCCTGTGCTTGAGCTTTTGTCACAATCGTGGTATATTTGCTATGATCGTGGGCCTATGTTGTTGTTTTTACCACGATCATGGCAGATTTACCATAATTGTGGGACTATTTTTTGGTTTGGATTTCCTCCGAATGCTCTAAAACACTAAGAAACTCATCATGGCACCTCATATATATAAAATTGAAGCTTAAAAACATGTTCTCACCTAAAGAACACTTAAAACACAAACATCTATGAACTAACACAGTTCTTAACGTAAACATATACTAAACAATCAAAATAATCACTAAACACACATCAAATTATCTATAAAAATACAATGCAATCTACGCCTGTCAACATCCCCATACTTAAAACTTTTGCTCATCCTCAAGAAAAGATCAAATACAACCAATAAATTTCTATCACTTTATTTTCACAAAGATTAGAACATGTAATCCCTCAAACCTTGGCCAACTCAAGTGTCAAGCTACTAGAGACATTATAACTAATTTTCATTAGTGCATATAAGCAAACTCAACCCATGAAACCGTCACTCAAAGATAAGTATAAATTCAAAATGGACCTTCCTTATAGATTTCACTCATTTCTCTCTAGTGTTTGATGGTTAGTGTTTTGCTTAAACTTCCTATAGGAAACTACATTATTATAGGCTTGCTACTACACTAATTCTCCTCCACAATGATTACATGGTATGATAGATCAAAAGGACTTTGTTTTAGGTTATAATATGGTTAGGGTTAAGGTGGGTTAAATAGGTTTTAAGGGTTTATAATCCACTAAGTGTACAAAGGGATGAGAAGATAAACTTCTAAGATATGCATATGGATACGACTACTACTTTGCACTTATTGAAGCTACAACATGTTATTCTTTTTCTTTTCTTTTCCCCCTTTTCTTTTTTTCTTTTTTCATTTGATTTTGATCTTTTTAAACACAATAAAGAAAATATGAACAGAAAACAACAACTATGTGCAATATGCTCTTAACCTGTGCTTCCATACTCAATTATCACTTAGCACTCTTGGTATGGGTTTTAAAATTGGGTGATTTTGAGAAATAAAATGTTAAAGGCTTAATGTGGCTAGCAAGGGATAATAAAAGGGTAGGTCATTTAAGCCAAAGGTTTAAGTAAGAAGGCCTTAATCATTTCTATCTAGCATGCATCCAATAGATTTAAACTGATTCAAAGTAAGTTCTGAAGGTAATTACCTAAGGAAGTCTCACACAAACAAGGAAATGAACTGACTATATAATGGATTTATAAAGGCTCAATTCCTCACATAGGCTCAAATGAAAATCCATTATTTTTCTATACATTACCTTATTGTTCCAGTGTCAAGTTCTGAGTAAGCGTATATGGCCAACTACATTCATCACTCCACATAGTTCACTCTCCACTCAAGTAGCCTACTTTAAGTTCACGTATGCATTGAATCTCATTCCAACTAGTATGATAGAATCTCATGGCAACACATTCATCATAAAGATTCAGATGTAGTGGAAATGACACACCTAATACTAATAACCCAACATGCATCCTAAATGACATGCAAAAATGCAAGAATAAATGCAAAGACTACCTCCCCACACTTGAACAAAAAATTGTCCTCAATGTGCAAAAGAGAACATCCAAATCCAACAAACAACACCATGAAAAACAAAACACAAAACACCAAAAAAATAAAAAAAGATATTAATGGAAAGATGGGCTTATGGTGGTGGTGCCGGTAGAAGTGGCACATTTTCCCTCTCGCCCTTTAGTCCTACAATAAGCTATGATGCATAATAAATGTTCAAGTAACCTCAAAATGTATCATTGGGGACCTAAACAATAAGAGAATGCACGGTGAAACAAGTTAAACCAAACTAAATATTATCAAATTAAAACAAAACCACATTAACACAAAGATAAATAAATGGAAGACAAACATGCTAAGTTAAGGTCATTAGCTTGACCATTCCATATGAAATCATAAAAGAACGAGTGAAAGGAAAGAAAGTACTTCCCTTTCTTGTGGGAATGGTCCTCCAAAGTAAAGCTTACACCAAGTAAAGCTTACACCTATGTCCATTAACTTTAAAATTTTTGCCTACACCTATGTCCATTATCCTTAAAAGTTTCACCCTTTTCATTTTCTAACTCCAAAGTTCTATAGGGAAACACTTGAATAACCTTGAATGGGTCACTCCATCTTGACTTGAGCTTTCTGGGAAATAACCGAAGTTGTAAATTAAATAAAAGCACTAAGTCCCCACTCTTGAATTCCTTTTTCTTAATGAGGCCATCATGCCACTTCTTATCCCTTTCTTTGTACAAATTGGCATTTTCATATGCATCATATGCTAACTCTTCCAATTCATCAAGTTGTAACAATCTCTTCTCTCTTGATAGCTTCCAATCCATATTCAATTTTCTAATTGCTAAATAGGCTCTATGCTCTAACTCCAATGGTAAATGGCAAGCCTTTCCATACACAAGTCGATATGGTGTTGTACCTATAGGAGTTTTGATAGCTATCTTGTAAGCCCACAACATATCGTCCAACTTTAAAGCCCAATCTTTCCTTGAAGTGTTCACTACCTTCTCCAAAAGCTTCTTCAACTCTCTATTCACCACCTCCACTTGGCCACTCGTTTGTGGATAGTAATGGGTTGCCACTCTATGATGAACATTATATCTTCTTAAAAGAGCCTCAAAGGGTTTGTTGCAAAAGTGGCTCCCACCATCACTTATGATAGCTTCAGGCACCCCAAATCTAGTAAAGATCTTCTTAATGAACCTTTACACCACCTTGCCATCATTTTTTGGAGTAGCTATTGCTTCGACCCATTTAGACACATAATCAACTCCAACCAGTATATAAGAGTTACCTAGGGAAGATGGGAATGGTCCCATGAAATCCAAGTCCCACACATCAAATATCTCCACTTCTATGATGTTTAAAAGTGACATCTTATCTCGCTTCGAAATATTGCCCACTCTTTGGCACCTATTGCAATGTAATACAAGATCTCGAGCATCCTTGAACAAGTTCAACCAATAGAATCCACACTCCAAAATGCGAGCAACTGTCATGCTTGCTCCATAGTGTCCTGCATAAACTGAATTATGAAACTAAGTCAAAACTTTAGGCATTTTCTCTTTAGGGACACACCTGCGAATCAAACTGTTATTATATATTTTATAACACAAGTTCATCCCAAATATAACGAGAACACTGAAATAAGAAATGCTTCCTTTGTTGATGAGAGAGATTAGGGGGAAGACTATCACTTGAGAGATAATTGGAAATATTTACAAACTAAGGAAGAAAAGGATTTTCTACCATCATTAAAGCCTCATTAGGAAAGCACTCTTCAATTTCCTCTTCATCTTCATTTTGTTCCCCTTCAAGTCTTAATAAGTGGTTAGCTACAAAATGTTATGCTCCTTTCTTATCCTTAATCTCAATGTTGAATTCTTGGAGCAGAAACACCCATCGGATGAGCCTAGCCTTGGCATCCTTCTTTGCAAAGAGATAATGCAACGATGCATGATCTGTAGAAATGATAACTTGTGAGCCCAAAAGGTAAGAACAAAAGTTTTCTCATGCAAATACCACTCTCCTTCTCAGTGGTGGTGTAGTTCAATTGTGCTCCTATCAAGGTCTTACTGGCATAGTAAATTACATGTAACCTCTTCTCCTTCTGCTATCTGAGTACACATCTAATGACATGGTTGCTTGCATCACACATGATCTCGAAAGGAAGTGACTAATCTAGTGACATCAAAATAGGTGTTACTGTAAGTGCCATCTTCAACCTATTAAAAGCATCTGAACAATCATCATCAAACACAAAAGACACATCTTTAATTAACAAGTTAGTGAAGGGTCTAGCAATAAGAGAAGTCCTTGATGAACTATCTATAGAACCTTGCATAACCAAAGAATAGTCAGATGCCCTTACTGTTGGTAGGAGGTAGGAGCTTTTCAATCACTTCAGTCTTAGCTTGACTTACCTCAATCCCCCTGCATGAGATCTTATGGCCCAAAACAATTCCACCTTGGACCATGAAATGACACTTCTCCTGATTCAAGACTAAATGAGACTCCTCACATCTTTGTAGCACTTTATCCAAATTAAACAAGCAATGATCAAAAGAGTCTCCAAAATAGAGAAGTCATCCATAAATACCTCCATGAAGTCCTCATTCATATCCACAAAGATGGTCATCATGCACCTTTGGAATGTGGCTGGTACATTATGGGCTGGTGCATTGTGTAATATCTGATTTTCGGAACGTACTTAGGGTTAGAACCCTAGACCATTGTAAATGGGTAATAGCATTGGGAATTTATGAAAATACATATCACTAGCATACATGCATGAATTATAATTTGTACACATTACAAAGATAGCATATGCACTCAATTGACATATTCCGGAGTATGAAAGATTTAAAATGAACATGGTGCAAATTGTGAATTGTTATGTCTTGAATTTTGGTTTGATTGGATTACAATTAGTAGTTTGGAATTACTTGTTGTTAATTAGGAGAGTGATGAATTAATATGTAGATTTGGGCTAAGAAAAATGCCAAGTGGTAAGATAAATTGATACATGAAAAATTAGGGTTACTAACTTATAATTGATTGACATTTGGCATAGTTAAATGAGTGACAAATGAATCAGTAATTAATTGACAAATGGATTAATTATTGTGTGACATATGGAATTAGGAGGCTAATGGCAACATATTAAGAGGATACATGACTTACATGTCTTAAGACAAATGTCATTGGAAGTGGATGACATCTTGCACATTGTTTAGCTAAGCTAAGGTAGTGACATTTCTGTTATCTTCTTCATTGTTTCTCTACTGAAAAATTGCTCTCAACTTATCTCTATGTATTTTGTTTTCATCCTTTTCAAATTGCTACATCAAAACTAAATTTTTACCCTTCACAAAACAACTAAAGAACTAACTGATTGTTGTTCCTTGTCTTTGCCAAAAATTAACTTATTTTCACCTTGAGTTTGTAATGAATCTTGCAAGAATGAAGGGCAGTTTAATTTGAAGTGTTGAGCTTAAATTGGAAACTTAATAAGTAAGTATCAATATGATCTTCATGGCATGTTTAATAGAATGAGAATGATGAGTGAATTGGAATAAAATGAATATGATGTTGATGATGAAGTGTGCTGGAATATATTGAACTTAGAAGTTTTTATGCTTGTTCTTGGTGTATGAAAAACTATATGGATGAATTGGACTAGAATTTGAAGTATAAAGAAGGTGAATTTATGCTAAAGAAAGAAGTTAATATAGTGTTCTTGAATTGAGAAAGAACTAAGGCTATATGCATGATAATGAATGATAGTTTTCTGTTTTGATTTTTAATGCATGAAAGACCATGATTTGTGAGTTGTCAATTGAATAATTTTGAGTTGTAATTGGTGATGAGGAATTGAAGTTCAATTAAGGTCTAATTGAGGTATAATTGATGGACAATAAAGAAGATGTTTTGAATTTGGTGTAAAGATGACAAAATCTGGAAAACTAACAAAGGAAATGGATGGGAACCTTTAGATAACCCATCCCATGATTGTGGGAAGCCATACATGATAGTGGGAATTGCATGAAAAGGAAGAAAATTTTTTGGATGGCTTAACCCATGATCGTAGGAAGCTATACACGATCTTGGGAAAGGCTTTGAACATGAATCCTTTTCTTTTGAGTGATGTTTGAACCAATTAATGTTAAGATACTTTCCTATAGGGTATTTAGACTTAAATGAGGTTTAAAATGAACCTAATTTGATGTTGAATAAGTTGGTTAAATGTTTGATAAGTTGAAGTTGTTAATTTATGTCATAATTTGAGGAATGGATTGTTTGATAACAATATATCTAAGTTGGAACGTAGGTGTGAAGATATTCTTATAAATATAAATGTGATCTAAAGGATTTGAATAATGTATTAGCTATGAATGAATGGTTTGAATGATGAAGACTTGTGATTAAGGATACACCTGTGAATGTCATTAAGCATACATTGAACATGACATATGTATATATGTGCATGATTGAATATGTATTTGATTGATCACCTTAGTAATATGAAACATGTGCGTATTGTATAAATTTAGATGTACAAGTCATGCAACGTTGGACTCTCTGAGCCCTTTTGTATTGATCTGTACTTGGAGATACTATTGTATATTGATATATATACATGATTGTATACGAGTTCAAAAATGTATTTTAATCCTCTCATTATATATATGCCATTAATAAATAACGTTATATGCCCTTATAGGAACTTAGAGTTTGTCGTTATGCGAAATCTTGGAGATTTATAACATATAAGCTTCTAAGTGTGCAAAACTGAGTCCATTGGATGGATATTGCCATGGTGGTGAGTTAAATATGTTTTAATGCCTTAAAGGTGATTAGATATGATTTATAGACTTATTGGACACTTAGAAAGCATAATTGGAAAAGTTGATGTACATAAGGGCTTAATTGCAAATTTAGGAAACGTTTGAAGGATATAATGGTAATTTCACATAAGATGAGGGAAAAAAGGTAAATTCACCATGCATGGTCAAAGAAGAGTCAATATTTTAGACCCTTTTTTCTTATGTGTGGCCACGTACCCCATCATGTAGCATTAAAACACATTGTTTTAATTAAAAGAAAGGAGAAGAGAGGAGAAGAAGAACACTTTCAACCATCACCCAATTTCCACCATTTTTTGATTCTCTAACCCAAACCAAGGTGTTCTAAGTTAATTTGCAATCAAGGAACTCAAATTTATCATTAGATTTGAGAAATTCTAAAAGGATTTTAAGATATCACTAAAGGAAAGTTTAGATAAAATTTGTCTCATCTCTCTTTACGTTATGATTTTTTTTTTGGTGTTAAGATATGTTGTTCTCCATACTTGAATATGCATGAAACATAGTTTAGATGAATGAAATGAGTCATATAGAAGTTCTCTTTAAGCCAAAACCAAGATGCCCTCTCTTTGGTGAATGTTTGTAAAATTTTGAATATTTTTTTAAATTTGATGGTTTAAATGAATTCTATGGTGTTAATTGTGTATGTATAATGTGAATTAATGATAAAAAATGAGGAAGATGTACATTGGAAAGAGCCTTTCAAGTTCATGACTTTAGGTGTTTGATAAAATGCCTAAGTGAAGTTGGCTTAGGATTCAGGGATTGTAATGGTGTGAATTGGAAAAAGGCTGTCATGTTTACTTAGAGTAAACTTAAATTTTTGTTTAGATTGATCAGTAGTGGCCTAATGTTCTTGGATAAAAATGTGCTTAATTATGTTTTGAAAAATGTGTAAGTACTAGATCAAAGGCATTAAATGCTTTGGAAAATGCAAAAGAAGACTTATGTGAATAGTAAGGGAAGTAACCATGTGAGAACTTAATGTCTGAGTCATATAGCCTAAAGATTATGATATTGTGTTTTGTACACTTATACGGTGCTATATAAATATAAAACACATATTTGAGTAGTAAATACATTGTATATTGTATGTGTAAAGGCTTCGGAGCTATGGATCAAGGAGCTTGTATCGAGGATTGTTGAGGTCAAGGGAGTGTACATCTTCTTTTGATGTGTTAGGGAAAACATATCTCTCAAATGGGACTAGGACAACCCAAGACATACATAATGACCTATATGTGAAATTTGAGCCCAGGTAATGCAAAGTAGAATTAAATCTTAAATAGATGCTAGTATACTTATGCATTTAATAAACGTCATTTTTTAAATAAATTTTACACTTAGAGTGAAACTAATGTTTTTATTTCGTATTTTGAGGAATGGTATTATTTTCAACAAACCTACACTTGAAGTGCAAAGGACAATGTTTTGTTTTCTAAAACTACATTTTTGAACAACTTTGCACTTAGAGTGCAAAAGATGATTTTTACTACATAAAATAATGTTTTGGAACTTACTTCTATATAACCAAGTCATATATGTTCTCTTTTGGCTTAGAGCCATGGCAAGGTTCCATTTTATCGATTGGACCAATAATTAAAGTTATGGTACCTTAGTTGATTTTAGTATTAAATATTTGTTTATGATTTTTTTTGTGATTGGTAAGGTAACGATTGGCCATTCCTTTGCTAGGTATAATAGATTAAGCAACCCCCGTACCCTTAACACGGTACATAAAAGTCGAGTGCTCGTATCGACACTTTTCTATAGGACTTGCTGGTGATAGAACACCTACAGGTCTTGTCGTTGACGAGGACATCACCTAGGGTCATGACGCTCTTGTTGATGTTATTCTGGACTCATTACAGATAAAAGTCGAGCCAACTTCAGGAATTGGTGGGTGTGCACACTAGTTTGACTAGTGGTGACACATATAACTATTTTAGCCTACTTTGAGATTTAGCTTTCTGACAAGATTTGATTTTACATGAATTGTTTTTCTGCTCTTGTGTACTATAACTGGAACCTATGTTCACTGAATAAGTGATTATTTTTTAGGCTAGGCTTATATGGTTCCTAACTAGTATGGGTTGAGTCATAGACTAGACCTATATGTTTCTATGTCATGTATATTCACTTCTTAGGTGGTTATATGCATGTTAGATATGTAAAACCATCCTTAGGTTATTTAGACCTTCTTGATATGTACTGATTTCTATTTGCAATATATGTTTTCTTCCTGCTCACTGAGTACATAGTGTACTCACCCCCTCTGTTTTCCAATCATGCAGGTTTATTTGTTGAGCTTGAAGCTTTGAGTGGATTGTGCAGTCTTTTGACATTTTTGAGGCATTACCGATGTAGGTAGTCTCTGTTTTAGACTTTGTTGTATAATGGCTTATGATTATGTTGATATGCTTTATAATTTTGTAAGTTAACTCTTGACTATCTTACGGTTTGTAAATGACCTTATGTATGAACCTTTTTTGCTGTCGTAGAGATTGCTCTTAAGTGGACTTAAAATTCCAATAGTTGCAGTAGAGTTTTAATGTAAATATAGAAGTGCGTTTAAAACTGATTTACAGGTGTTTTAATCTAGTTTTGGGATTTTCAAAATATAGTCGTTGTGCTGTCTAAATGTTTTAAAGATATTCAATTAGCCTTGCATAGTCAGGTTAAGGGTACTGTGAGTATCCTTAGCTCGGGTATGTGGAGGCTGTTATGAGCCTAATGTAGTTCCAGGTCGTGACAATTAAATTTGTATTAGAGCAAGATTTTTATGTTTTCAAAAGTGTTATTACCGTTTTCAAAAGGTTCATGAGCCTTAAGAATCAATGTCTGGGTGTCGAAAGTCTCTAGTCAAGAGTTGAGTCTCGGATCCTTAAGTTGACATCTTTAACGATTGGATGATTTAAATATTGGTAGGAGTAATTGTCGACATTCCTTAGGGTGTTTGGGAAATCAGATAAGCTAAGCATAGTTCGATTTATTTTATTAAACAATGTCTTTTTCTTTGATTTTAAGGTGATAGCATGGTTGGACGAGGAAGGGGAAGTCGTTGCAAGGTTAGACCTTTGCGACCTAAACCAGAGGAACACAACACTAAAGCAGTCACAGAACCAGCTGTTGCTAACTCTTCGGCTTATAGGTAGCCTCACACTGAAGCACTATTGGAGGTAGCGTAGCTGGGTTTGCCACTGATGTCGAGGGAGGCTTTGTAGCAAGTGATGACATGGTGGGCACAGTACATTGCGCAGTAGAAACCTGGGGATGGAGCACCACAGATGCCACCATAAGTATTGCCACCTCAGTAGCCAGTAGTGGTACCTAGTCCTGCACTAGAGAGACATCCAATGTTTTAAATCTCGAGGTATATTAAAGAAGCAAGGAACCTCAGGTGTGGTACCTTTGATGGACACGGTGTTGTTATTGAGGCAAAAACTTGGATGAGATGAAATGCAGAGACATTCTATGATATGGGACTATTTGATGAGATGAAGCTGAAGGTAGTTGTCCAATTGCTAGAGGGTGATGCTAGAGTCTAATGGGAAAATGTTCGAGGACATTACCATAATTAGATTTCGTGGGTGGATTTTATCAATGAATTCAATTGACAATATTATACTAGATTTGATAGAGATCAGAAGAAGGCTTCATTCTTTGCACTAACACAGGTGAATAGGTTGGTACACGAGTTTGAGATAGAGTTGACAGAGTTTTCCATCTATGTCCCAGAATACGTGGCAGATGAAGAAAATCTATTTGTTCAGTTTGAAACTAGACTGCATTTGGCGATCTAGGAAAGGATGATGGTTACCCCCACCACCATGTTCAAGGAGATGGTATAGTCGGCCAAGAGAGCCAAGAGGTTGGTGAAAGAGTGCGAGAGATAGTGGGAGGAAAAGAACTGAAAAAGGAAGGGAGGATGTCCCTCAAGCCAACAGCCCCAGGGGAGCTATGGTAGTTCAGCTCCGAGTAGTATTGGAAGCGCTCCATCATCAGCTGTCCTTTTTGAGGTCATCACGACCAGGAGATCAGAGTACTACCTATACTAGCATATCTGCTTCTCGAGCTCGACCATCTCGGTCTGAATAATGTAGAAACTACAGAAAGGTATATTTAGGCAAGTGCACCAAGCTGAGAAAGTGTCTTCAGTATGGAGAGATAGGGCACTTGAGGAGAGATTATCCATAGCTGGCTTAGATTTCAACTCGAAAGGGAGATAGCTCGATGCAATCAGTAAGAAACTGAGGGGAGGCTGCCAACACAAGTGTTCAATCTTTTGGATCTACACAGAGGACTAGTGTTGGTAATAGTATACCTTTAGTAGGTCAGCAGTGCTCTGCTTTGCTAGCTCGAGCATGAGTTTATGCAATGACAAACGAGGATGTTCGAGCCAATCTAGACGCAATTATAGCTATTTTTAGGATGAATATTAGAAGTGTCGTGAAAGACAAGGAGATATGATGTTTTTATTAATGAATAAGTAAGGTGGCATGGTAGGCAAGTGACACATGTCACTTGCCATATGTCGACCTCTCACTTACTCACTTAATTTCTTTCCAATTCAATTCTAATTTTTCTCCAAAATTCCAATGGCTTATGAGAAATGAGGAAATTGATCGAAATTCTTGTTTGTTATAGGTCATCCGCTTTAGGTGATCATATTGATCAACCAGCTGACCACGGATCAGTCGGAGCCAGTAGGGAGTCCTCGGTACCTCGATTTGAGGAGTTGCCTCCTAGAGTTCCCGAGAGGCGGGAGAGGAGGTATGATAGGCTGCGTAAGTAGGGAGTTGTGGACTTTTATGGTAGCAAAGACCCTGCTGAGGCTGAGGGATGGCTATGCTGCATCAGAACACACCCCAATCCTTGATGCGATGCATCACTATACACCACATAACCTCCGGTCCCTGATGGAA
>JAOQML010000008.1:32146895-32161496 GCA_027568935.1 Erythroxylum urbanii
CATAATCATTACCAAGTTTTCTTCTAATTGGCAAATCAAGTCTTCAACCTCAAAAACCCTGTCTCCTGCTAAATCTCCGTCCATTTCATTCATGTCTGTTTCCTTCTGTTTTCCACCACTCCAAACACCAACTCACCAAGAAATTGGCTTTTCCTTTTTGTTTATTTCTCAGCTTTTAGCACATAATCATTACCAAGTTTTCTTCTAATTGGCAAATCAAGTCTTCAACCTCAAAAACCCTGTCTCCTGCTAAATCTCAAGTCCATTATTATATGTGAGTCTCTCCGTCGATCTCTTTCTCAGGTTCCAACTGCTTTCCCTTTTTTCTAACTGTGATTTTGTTTCAATACCGGCTATCAACTGATTCCACTTAATTGATTATCGCTTACGTTTTCGTAAATTTTGTACAAGTTTTCTGTGTTACGAGCTGTGAGCTTGTTTTAGGGTGGATTTGATGATAATTGAGTGTGAGGAGATGGGCGTGTGTAAAATAGTTCTGGGGCTTATTAACTGTTAATAATACAATATTGTTTCTGGGTTTATTCATCTGTTGTTGGGTTTGAAGAGAATGCCATCGAGCTCTAAACATAGATTTCAAGTCATATGCTTTGTTTTGTCTCGTTCTGGGTTTAACACATAAATCGGTTTCTGTTTTCTAAAGTAGTAAGACGGTAGAAAAGTTACTTAGAAAATGGTTGCGTCTGTACCATTGGGTCCTGTGGCTTAACGGGAGAGAGAGTTAAAATTCTTCTCTTCCTCCAGTTCTGGTAGAGCCTTTTATGCTTTCCTTTGTACCCAAAAAAAAAAAACAGTTTCTGTTGGCTTTTTATTCACTTGTGTTTACAATTTCGTCAGCGGTATCGTTGCTGACTTGTCTGCATAATAATAGCATAAATAGATGCCAATTTGCAGGAAAACATTAGTTTTTATTTTTACTAAAAAGGATTATTTGTTTTGTTGCTCAAAAGATTGTGAAGGTTTTGCAGACAAAAGATTGATTTGTGAAATCATTTTACCTAACTCACAGGACTACATGCTTATGGAACAACAACAGGAGAACAGAGTAAATACTGACCATATTATTGACATAAGGCATGGTGGTGATGTCTCTACGTCAAGCTCCTTTGAAACACATCCTTCCAATGACTTGGACTCATCCGATCATGATCATGGACATAGCACGGCTCAGGTGGATGTGGCTCAGTCTTCCACATCTTCTTCTAATAGATCGAACATTGACTCCTTTTCTTTTTACATGATATTGATGTCCATCAAGCTAGCTTACACAATGAGCTTGATTATCTCATCTGCAATTGTCCTGGTGGCCTCGGGGCATGAAAAGCCACAAAATCCTTTGTTTGTTTGGATTGTTGGTTATACAGCTGGATGTGCTGCGAACCTCCCTCTCATTTTTCGACATTATTTTCTACCTTATCCTAGGTAAATGCTCATATCCTTTTCATGTAATGTATTATTCTAACTCCATGATGTAAAACATATGTTTCATTTTGGTGATAGATTAGCTTGTGTTTTCTTATTGTTTCCTTGCTACTTCACTTTCTTTAATTTCTTTCTAATGTTTTACTTGTCTCTGATTTTAAAATTTTAATTCATAGAAAATTACATTTTCCTGAAGTCTAATAAGTTCATTGATGCAGATTGTGGTATTACTTTTGTTTGCATTTGTTGGCCAGATGAAGTGTTTTATTATTGTTATTATTGTTTTACACTACTGTGTGAAGATCCCTGCAAATTCCCAAGTACAGGAACAAATGATTGTAGAAGTGATTCCCACTGTCTTATGTTGTTTCTTTTTTTCTTTTTCTGTTTCTTCCAGTTATTCAATGCTTATGGACACATAAAAGTTCCCTGGAACATTATTTTTGAAAAAAGTGTAGCATGTGGTCATACTTAATAGGAATTTCTCTTGTAACGTCTTGACTGATGCTATTATGATCTGTGGTTTGTACTTAAATAAATGTTGTGATGAAGTAATGTATATATAGTTTGGAATTAAAGAATGAATTTTTGCATTGGGCTGAAGTGAAAGTTGATATCCACAATTTTGAATCAACTTTTCTGCTCTATACTTATATTGGGATTCCATCAGTTAACCATATATCTCATTCATATTTTCAGGTTATGTAGACTGGTGGATCGGTTTAAGTGGATATTAGGATTCTTCTTTGCCTTTTGGTTTATTGTAGGCAATTTCTGGGTATTTGAAGAAAAATCTTCTTCAAAATCTTACAATTTGTATAGGTAATTTGTCAAGGAGCCTGGAAGATCTGTTGCTTTATGCTAGGATTTATGATTGAAGTTAAACTAATGAAAGGCATTGTTTTGTAGGTTTTGTGTAGTTTTACTTGTCATTGACTACATCAGGTATACTGGGCCCCTAATCCTTCATGCTATTGTAATATGCTGCTGTTGGAGACGACTCAAGAAAATTGGAGGGGCCCCTCTGGAATCCATTGATGCTCTGCCAACCTATAGATTTAACTTACAGAGGACTAGAAGTGACTGCAATGGGGCAACTGATGGAAATTCAAATGAATTTGGGTTTGTGGCTGTTGGAACAGACAAGGAGCGTGCTCTCTTTAAGGATGATGCTGTAAGTTGGGGATGTTCCGTCTTGCAAGTGAAATTCTGAGAAAACATGATTAAATGCTGCATTTTGTGCTCACACTTCTTTTTTCCGTCATGGGGTACAGATTTGTTGCATTTGCTTGGCAAACTATGATGACAATGATGAACTGAAGGAGCTGCCTTGTTCCCATTTCTTTCATGCCAATTGCGTGGATACATGGCTCAAGATCAAGGCATTCTGTCCACTTTGCAAATGCAGCGTTGGCAGGCACATTGCAGATTTACCATTAGAGACTAACTCTGGGCGACAGCTAAGTTAATTGATCCAGAAATTCGCCATCAAAATTTGAGATGTATATTTAGAGGAATGAGGACAACTCCTAACTTACTGTTGACAAAAGTGGTTATATTTCTACAGAAAGGCCAATGAAACCAAACTGTGTGACAAGCTTAATGGATGTGGATATTGAACTACCGGCTGTAGTATCGGTGAAAGTGCAGAAAAAGCTTGAATGTTCCAAGTGTTGTTCCAATGATGTGATACAAAAGAAATTAAAGTGTATAAAAGAAATAAAAGAGAAAAATTAGTCAATCATAAGTTTTAATTTCGTGGGACAAGGATTGAGAATTAAGCTAACATAAAAAATAAGTTGAAATTTAACTTGTGTTAGTATTTTTTATTAGTTTAGTAGTATATGTTACTTTAGATATACTATTCCAATTGTGAAGGATTTATATAATTTTTATTATAATCACATTTAATTGTATATGTGTGTGTGTATATATGTATGCATGTATATATGTATTAAACTTTTCATCAATAATAAGCAATCTAGAATTTTTCTACAAACTTGAGTTTTTAATTAGAAGGTGTGATACTTTATTCTAAGAGTGATTTTTAGATTTTATGAGTGATTCTTAATTTCTTTTGTTCCATTCTTTGTACGCATCATAAAATTCTAGCAATTAAAATTCTAACTTTCAACATATTAAACCCTAGAATACTAGCTTAATATTTGTTAGATTTCTAAGAGTTTTAGCTACTAGTTAATAATTCTTCTATTTGTCTTACATCAATTTGGCATTAGAGTTTTGAACCGCATAGTGGAAGGACGTATAGAAAAATATTCAGTGGCCCAGAGTAAGATGAATTACTTTTGAATATTGCAAAACAAAATTAGGCATCAATGAGCATCATTCATAAGGTGCTCCAAAAGACATATTAGACAAATTTTGGAAAGGCTAGACAACCTTTAGATACATTCCCTAAAAATTAAAACTCTTAACAAGAAAAAATGTTACACCAACCAACAACATATAATTGATATTGAACGTAGGGAACATGGTAATGCTCAAGATGAAAGGGATTGGTATTTATTAACAGCATGGAGCGTAAAGGAAAATCTTTGCTGAAAAATCATGTACTGATTTTAATTCCTCATATTTAGTAGGTACTACTCAAAGGAAATGTTTATAATGGGTGGTAAACATAATCACACATCTCTTTTAACTAATCAATTAAAATCTTCAAGCCTACGTATAGATGTGCTTAAATACTTTATGAGGTGGAGAATTTGACAGTGGGAGATGATTCAATAATTAAAAAGATGAAGGAAAACAAAATGAAATGGAGTTTTTAGCAAATCCTAATGTTGAAACAACTAAACAACAAGTTCAAATACTTACAAATAAAAAAGACAACAGGCTGTAACAACAAGGAAATGTGATGAAAAGATTAACAACAAGTTGATATAACAGAATAGGGTGTTGAAAAGATTAACCAGCAACTACTTGGGATTCTGAAGCTTGTTAGTTCAAAACTTAATGATATCCTTGATGTTTGTTATGAAGATTATATTATAATGGCGATAAAAGAGAAATAAATTTGAATGAAGATACGAAATTAACACAACATATAAATAAAGGAGAAGTAGTGAGTGCATTTGCAAAGCCAAAATTCAACAATGATGGCAAGTTAGTGCATCTAATTACAAGAAGTAGCAATAAGTATGTTCTTAATGACTACGTTGTACAAAAACCATATGATTTCGTTATAAATCCATTTACAAATATATTGGTCAAGACTTATAATGTTATCCACATTGCTAAACTTCTTCAAAGAGATTAAACGACTTTAAGGGCTACTTTTAACTATCTTCTCTTATCACGACGTGAAATTTACAAGTTACTTTTAGAGAAATTTATGGAACATATTGAATACTAAACTTCATGTTGGACCCTGTTTGCAAAGCCCAACATCAAACATGGGGTCATGAAGCTTGAGCATAGAGGGAGGCTTCGAATTTGGAAATTTGAAAGAAGAATCCTTCGGAAGCAAAGGTGGGCTTCGCCGCAGCAAATATATGCGAGCAAATCGGCTTAGCCGCGGTGAACATATGTGAGTAAACCTCACTGACCCTTCGAGTGAATTACGCTGCGGCGACAAGTGTAACTTCTCCTCGTGAAGTCGCCATGAGAAAATCAAAATTTCCTTCGGGTGAATTAAGCCACGGTGACTCTTGGCTTCGCTGCGGCAAAAACTCCGATGACAGAATCCATAACACAAACTACTTATCTTACTAAAATGCAAATTTAAAATCCCTCAGCCACATTCATCAATTCAACCTAAAAATAAAATGGAGAAGAACATAACCACAAACAATTTCTCAAAATCTTAATCTCATTTCCATAATTGAATACTTGGCGAAAAAATGAAAAATCATGGACAAAACTAAACATATATTTCATTAATATCAAAAGTAAAAGTTTTACCAAGGTTTAATGGCATTTCGAGCCACAATACATCATTTGCTTCATAATCCAAAAATACAAAAGATACTTGAAATGCAGCTAAACCCTTAAATTCCCAAAACCTAACTCAAAATTCAAAAGTATGCAAATTCGGAGTGATGTCTTAACCTTTGACTAGTCAATCTCTTGCTCCTCGCCTGAAGATGGGACAGAATTAGGAGGGGGTGAGCTTAAAGCTCGTGGGTAACAATTTTATAACCAGTAACAAGCAAAACTATTGAAAATAATTTACATTGAATCATAGGCACATATTTCTCAAATTTTCTTCATGCAATCCAATTCACAAATAACATGATCTATGCATTTATTAACTTGTTCACAAATCATAAACACGTTGGAACATCCAAAATGATTTGGGTGGATCCAAAGGAGAACATACTACTCATTTCCCATAAGGGTCCTGTGGAGCCGTGAACAGAACGTACTATTGCAATCCCACTTAATGTTCTTGCATAGCAGTAAACTTATGGGAGTCCATGAAGGAGCTCCATGCCACTAGCAGGCAGGCAGGAGAAGCCTTTTTGTTAAAGTGTACTTGACTTAACTTAGGGGACCACCACAAACCCATATAATCATGCATGTCACAATTTGTAAACATATTGCCTCAATGGCATTTTTCTGAAACTTGATTTCATAACCATAATATCGTTTCAAAAATCAATATCCTTTCAAAAATCATTTTCATCATTCATTTCATAAACCAATATCATAATTCATATACAAACATGTGGCACATTATCAAAGCATTCAAGAAGCCTTAACGGCATATTTATAACACAATTGAAAACATTTCACACTTTCTTGGTTTAGAAGAAACATTAGGGGCTTATTACTTAATTATAAAAGTGTAACCCACCTTGAAATCCTTGTTTATAAAAGTGGGTTAAAGATGTCCTTCCTCTTGGTCCTCTTGCCTCTCTTGATCACCTTCTTGATTTCCTTTAACAATAACCAAAATTCTATTCAATTTGGTTTAGAAATCAGAAAGTCATACCTCAACAATTTAAAATATTTCTCATGCAGAAACAAAATTCTATGTTCAGCTTCCATCCCAAAATTGAAATGCTTAAGGACTGAATTTAGACTCAATTCCTTCATATAATTTGTAGCCCTATTTCTCTACTTTATAAAAAAATCAAAAATCAGTCCATTTGGATAACTACACTAAACGTTATGCCCAAAATACCAAAGCATGTTCGTGTAGGAAAAATTGAGTTAGCCGCGGCAAACTTGTCCAGAAACATGCTCCGAAGACATGTTTTGCGACTTTGTTTCCAATTTTTAACTTCTCACCTTTTACATAAACCCATATTAACCCTAAACCATCTCCTCTACTTCATTTTCAACTTCATTCCGACCCAAAATTATTCACAACAAATTCATAATCTACTTTTGATCATTAACCAAACACTAAAACATTTACATAAACCATTCATCAATAACTACCTATATATATTCACTTTATTTTCCCTTCTAACCATCCCTAAATATGCTTCATCTAACAATCAAGAATGGTTAATGCTCATACTTACTTGATTAGCCTTAATGTCTTCAAACTCTTCAAGAATCTCCAAAACCCTAGCTTGTTTTTCTTCTTTTCTCCACTTCTCTTTTTCTCTTCTTTCACTCACGATTTTTGCTTCTCTAAAATGTAAGACTACACTTTCTTCTTTCACTAATACCCTAAATGAATGAGCAAAGTCCACTATGCCCTTCCATGTAATGCCTTAGCCTTTCAACCTTTAGTGATCTTCCAAAAATGTCCCTTATGCATTCTTAGTTCTTCAATTTAACTTACACCATACTATACTTTAACTTAATCTTAATTTTTCCATTTAATACTTCTAATTCCATCAATCCATGAAATAAATCCTCCCAAACTTGACATAGTAATTAAACTCCAAATAAAATAGTTTATCTAACAGGATTACAAAATTTATTTAAATCATGCTTAATAAAATCAATAAAAAAAATTCGGGACCCAACATTTCTCCCCTTCTTAAAAAAATTTCGTCCTCAAAATTATTATTTGAGTCATCGAAGAGTTGTGGATACTTCTCCTTCATGGCTTCCAGTGGCTCCCACGTGGCCTCTTTTGCAGAATGATTTCTCCACAGGACTTTGACTAACTGAATTGTCTTATTCCTAAGGACCTTCTCCTTGGTGTCCAAAATCTCCACTGGAATCTCCTCATAACTCAGATCATCTCTCAGCTGAACCTCAGTGGTCTGAATGATGTGGGATGGATCCGACCTGTACCTCCTCAACATGGAAACATGAAAAACATCATGTATCTGAGACAATTCCTGTGGCAACTCCAACTTATATACTAGCGGTCCAATCCTCTCAATAATTTCATAGGGACCTACATATCTCGGGCTCAACTTGCCTTTCTTGCCAAACCTCATGACTCCTTTCCAAGGAGATGTTTTAAGGAGAACTTTCTCACAGCTTCATACTCCATCTCCTTTCAGTGTGCATTAGCATAACTCTTCATTCTATCTTAAGCTACTTGAAGCTATTGTTTAACTAGGTTGACCTTGTCCACTATCATCTGAAGTAACTCTGGCCCTATCAGTTTCCTTGCTCCTTCCTCATCCCAGCATATCGGAGTTCTACATCTTCTTCCATACAGCGCTTCATAAGGGGCCATCTGAATGCTCAAATGTTATGAATTATTGTAAGCAAATTCGACCAATGGCAAATGCTCATCCCAAGCTCCTTTGAAGTCCATCACACATACCCTGAGCATTCCCCCAAGGGTCCGAATGGTCCTCTCAAATTGACTATCTGTTTGATGGTGAAAAGTAGTGCTAAAATTCAACTTGGTTCCTAGAGCCTATTGTAAGTTTCCCCAAAATCTCGAAGTAAACCGAGGATCTCTGTCGGAAACTATAGAATTTGGAATCCCATGCAGTCTCACTATTTCATCAATATACTTCTTTGTTAGCACATGCAGGGAATCAGTCTGTTTAATTGCCAAAAAATGGACTGACTTAATCAGACGATCAATAATAACCCATATAGCACCATACTTCCTACTGGTCTTGGGCAAACCCATCAGAAAGTCCATAGTCACCCTTTGTCACTTCCATGCAGGAATGGACAATGGCCTTAACTTTCCTAAAGGTGCTTGGTGTTCAGCCTTGACTTGCTGACACACTAGACACTTACTTGTATATTCTGCTACGTCCCTTTTCATGCCTTTCAACCATAAATGCTCTCTCAAATCTTTGTACATACTAGTGCTACCTGGGTGCATAGCATAAGGCGCATTGTGTTCCTCATCCAGTGTCTCGTCCTTCACCTCCTTGACATTCAGGATACACAACCTATTTTCAACAGTCATGAGTCCATCATCCCTCACTACCACTTCAGACTTCTTGTCATTCTGAATTTCTTCTCAGAGCTTGTTCAATTCTGTATCTTGTGCTTGTGACTCCTTAACCTTCTCTCTGAGTATTGATCTCACTGTGAAAGTAGCAACAATGCCATTTGGTTTCTCCTGTCTCAAACTTATTCTAAGCTTAGCCATCTCTTCCAATAAAGGCAGATAAACTGTCTGAACATGAGCTATTGATGATTTCCTACTCAAGGCATCTGCCACTATATTTGCCTTTCCTAGATGGTACTCAATCAATAAATCATAGTCCTTAAGCAACTCAATCCACCTTCTCTATCCCAAATTCAGTTCTTTCTGACTTAACAGATACTTGAGACTTTTGTGATCCGTAAAAATCTTCGCTTGAACTCCATATGGATAATGTCTCCAAATCTTCAAGGCAAAAATCACTGCTGCCAATTCCAAATCATAGGTCGGATAATTCAACTCATATTGCTTCAGTCGCCATGAAGCATAAACTTTCACCCTATCTCCCTGCATTAACACACAACCTAAACTCTTTCTCGAAGTATCACTGTACACTATATAACCCTCATCTCCAGTCGGCAAAATCAAAACTGGAGCACTTGTTAATCTGCGCTTGAGCTCCTCAAAGCTTCTCTAACATTCCTCATTCTAGATAAATTTCTGATTCTTCCTCAATAACTTGGTCATCAGTGCAGCTATCATAGAAAATTCTTCAACAAATATCCTATAATATCCTGCCAGACCCAGAAAACTCCTTACTTCTATCGCTGTCTTTAGTGCATGCTAATTCACCACTGCTTCAACCTTCCTTAGATCAACATGTACCCCATCTTTAAAAATCACATGTCCAAGGAATATCACCTCATGAAGTCAAAATTCACATTTGCTAAATTTAGCATAAAGCTCCTTCTCCCTCAGTGTTTGAAATACTATTCTGAGATGTTCCTCATGTTCCTCTTCACTCTTGGAATACACCAGAATGTCATGGATAAACACTATGACAAACTGATCTAAATACTCCTTGAAGACCCTATTGATAAGATCCATAAATGTAGATGGAGCATTGGTCAAACCAAAAGGCATACTAGGAACTTATAATGCTCGTATTTAGTCCTAAAGGCTGTCTTACTCACATCGGACTCCTTGATTCTGAGCTGATGATAGCCGACCTGAGAACAATCTTAGAAAAGACCCTTGCTTCTTGTAGCTGGTCAAACAGATCATCAATCCGAGGCAAAGGATACTTATTCTTAACAGTCACCCTGTTGAGTCTCTGGTAATCGATACACATCTGCCATGTTCCATCCTTTTTCTTAACAGAAAGAACCGGCGCTCCCTATGGTGACGAACTTGACCTTATATACCCCTTCTCTAATAGTTCCTCCAATTTTTCCTTAACCTCCCTCAACTCAGTTGGAGCCATTCTATATGGTGGTATACAAATGGGTGCAGTTCTGGGAATCAAGTTGATGGCAAACTCGATTTTCCTCACCAGTGGCAAACTAGGTAAGTCCTCTAGGAACACATCAGGAAATTCCCTTACAATCGAAAAATCCTCTAACCTCCCTTCATTCACATCAGCATCTACAATATGCGCCAAGAAGGCTTCACACCCCTTTCTCATCATCTTGTCAGCTAGCAAAGCAGAAATAATTCTTGGCGATGGTACTCTCCTGTCCCCCCTGAAAATCACCTTCTATCCATTGCCTAGATCAAATTCCACTTCCTTAAGGCCATAATCTAACTTCGCCTGATACTTCTCTATAACATCCATTCCAAGTATAACATCTAATCCTTTTAGGTCTAAAGGTAGTAAGTCCACTACCAGTTTAGCACCATCAATGAAGAGTTCATAAACCTTATACACTTTACTGATTATCACATTCTTCCCTAGAGGTGTACTAACAAGCAAAGGATCATTCAAAGGCACTGAATTCACACCATGTAAAATCATACTTGCAGAAACAAATGAATGCGTAGAGTCAGAATCAATCAAAACATATACTTTATAATTAAGTAACTGAGCCATACCCGTGACAACTTCAGGTGTGGCTGTAGCTTCCTCCCTTATCATGGAAAATACTCTTACCTGTGCTTGGTTCTTTGGCCTTCCTGGAGGAATAGCCTTCCTTACAGCTCCAAAATTGCCCACTTCAGTGACTGGTCTGGTTCCCACTGTTTCTGCTCTCCTTGGGGCTTGCAACTGCGACCCCTCTTGCCTTATTACTTAGGGTCAGTCTCTAATCATGTGTCCCTTCTCTCCACATCGAAAGCATAACCCCAGTAACTTGAAGCACTCTCCCTTATGTTGATTCCCACAATGCTCACAATGGGGGTTCATAATCCTGCTCCTCTCCACCCTACTATTGCCTCCTACTATTGAGGCTTGCACTGACACTGCCCTTGCTTGCTTGTTCTTAGCAGAGGCACTAATCCCTGCCTCACTCTGTGTGCGGGAGCTCTTCACACCCCTCTCAGGTATTGGAGCACCCACCCCCTTTTTAAAAAATTACTTTCGGTTCTTCCTCTTCCTGCTCACTTCATATTTGATATTTTCCAGCTTCTCAGCCTAGAGTGCGGCATCTACCAACTACTGGTAGTCACAGAAATTATGGATCAAGACTTTCTCCTTGATCCCCAAATGGAGACATCCCTCAAACTTACAGAATTTATCTTCCTCATTCACCATGATGTTGGTCGCATATCGGGAAAGTTGAGTGAACTTCAGCTCATACTCACTCACACTTATGTCCCGCTGTGTGAGATTCAGAAATTCCCTGGCCTTCTCTCGTACATAAATCCTGGAGAGGTACTTCTTCCTGAACACTTCCACAAAATCTCTCCATGACAACACCGGAAGCATAACCTGACTGTGGGGCACTGATTCCCACCAATGAAGTGCATTCCCTTGCAGCAAGCTAACTGCATAATCCAGCTTCTCTTCATCGGAGCACTTTATTTGAAGCAGGATTCTCTCAGTCCTCTTCAACCATGCTTCTGCCTCTTCTGGATTTGTAGTACCATTAAATACCGCTCCATACTTGCGAAGCTTGTCATACTGTCCACTTCTATCTACTGAAGCTTGCATCGGGACTTATGACCTTTGGCTCATGGCATACGAGAAATCTTGAGCAAAGGCTTGAAAGAATCACGGATCCATGGTCTACATAGGAGGAGGCGGTGGCACTTCATGCTGTACACTAGGTGCCTCAGAATCAGGAGCAGAGTATGTTCTCGAATCTTGCAGGACATAGGATTCATCTGTACTCCCTTGGCGAGAGCAAGATCTAGTCATAGCTCCTCGACTTCTCTTTCGAGACGGCATAATCACTCCTTAAATAAAAAACCATTAGAAAACTTTAGTTCATGCAAAACAATTTCAAAGTATGCAAAACAGTTCAAATTGTATAAAACAATTTCAAATCATGTAAAACAGTTTCAAATCATGTAAAACAGTTTCAAATAAACAATGCAAACTGTTCATTTAAAACGATGCATGATCATTTCATGTCCTAAACTACCCATTTCATGCCTAAACCTAGTCCTAAACCTAGTCGCTCTGATACCACAACGTGTTGGACTCCGTTTGCAGAGCCCAGCATCGAACATGGGGTTATGAAGCTTGAGCGTGGAGGGAGGCTTAGAATTTGGAAATTTGAAAGAAGAATCCTTCGAAAGCAAAGGTGGGCTTCGCCGTAGCGAACATATGCGAGTAAATTGGCTTAGCAGCGTCGAACATATGTGAGTAAACCTCACTGACCCTTCGGGTGAATTATTCCATGACGACAAGTATAACTTCGCCACGGCGAAGTCACCATGAGAAAATCAGAATTTCCTTCAAGTGAATTACGCCGTGACGACTCTTGGCTTCGTCGCGGCAAAAAACCCTATGACAGAACCCATAATCCAAACTACTTATCTTACTAAAATGCAAATTTAAAATCCCTCAGCCACATTCATTAATTCAACCTAAAAACAAAATGGATAAGAACATAACCCTAAACAATTTCTCACAATCCTAATCTCATTTCCATAATTGAATACTTTGCGAAAACATGAAAAATCATGGACAAAACTAAACATATATTTCATTAATATCAAAAGTAAGAGTCTTACCAAGGTTTAATGGCATTTCCAGCCACAATACATCAATTACTTCATAATCCAAAAATACAAAAGATACTAGAAATGCAGCTAAACCCTTAAATTCCTAAAACCTAACTCAAAATTCAAAAGTATGCAAATTTGGAGTGATATCGTAACCCTTGACTACTCGATCTCTTGCTCCTCATCTGAAGATGGGCCAGAATTGGGAGGGGTGAACTTAAAGCTCGTGGTTAACTATTTTATAACTAGTAACAAGCAAAACCATTGAAAATAATTTACATTGAATCACAAGCACATTTTTCTCAAATTTTCTTCATGCAATCCAATTCACAAATAACATGATCTATGCATTCATCAACTTGTTCACAAATCATAAACACGTAGGCACATCTAAAATGGTTTGGATGGATCAAAAACAGAACGTACTACATATTTCTCATAAGGGTCCTGTGGAGCTGTGAACAGAACGTCCTATTGCAATCTCACTTAATGGTTTTGTATAGCCGTGAACTTTTGAGAGTCTATGAAGGAGTTCCATGCCACTAGCAGGCAGGCGGGAGAAGCCTTTTTGTTAAAGTGCACTTGACTTAACTTAGGGGACCACCACAAACACATATAATCATGCATTTCACGATTCATAAACTTATTGCCTCAATGGCATTTTTCCGAAACTTGATTTCATAACTATAATATTGTTTCAAAAATCAATATCCTTTCAAAAATCATTTTCATCATTCATTTCATAAACCAATATCACAATTCACAAACATATGGCACATTATCAAAGCATTCAAGAAGCCTTAACGACACATTTATAACACAATTGAAAACATTTCAAACTTTCTTGGTTTGGAAGAAACATTGGGGGCTTATTATTTAATTATAAAAATATAAACCACCTTAAAATCCTTGTTTATAAAAGTGGCTTAAGGATGTCCTTCCTCTTGCTCCTCTTGCCTCTCTTGATCACCTTCTTGATTTCCTTTAACAATAACCAAAATTCCATTCAATTTGGTTTAGAAATCAGAAAGTCATACCTCAACAATTTAAACTACTTCTCATACTGAAACAAAATTCTATGTTCAGCTTCCATCCCAAAATTGAATTGCTTAAAGATTGGATTTAGACTTGATTCCTTCATACAATTTGTAACCTATGTCTCTAGTTTACAAACAATCAAAAATCAGTCCATTTGGATAACTCCACCAAAAGTTATGCCTAAAATACCAAAGCATGTTCGTGTAGGAAATTTTGAGTTAGTCGTGGCGAAACCCAGAAGTTCGCCATGGTGAACTTGTCCAGGAACATGCTCCAAAGACATGTTCTGCGACTTTTTTTTCTAGTTTTTAACTTCCCACCTTTTACATAAACCCATCTTAACCCTAAACCATCTCTTCTACTTCATTCCAACCCAAAATCATTCACAACAAATTCATAATCTACTTTTGATCATTAACCAAACACTAAAACATTTACATAAACCATGCATCGACAACTACCTACACATATTCTGCAACATCCCACTATCATAGGGTACATACCCCAGCTTTTGGGAACATAACCTATGATAAGGGTATGTTGGAGCAATAACAAAGCTAACTTACACATGGCATCATCTAACATACTCTAAAATCACTATAAGTCTTCCTTAAAAACGTTTGTTCCATTCATTTGTAAAGTTTACATTGTTTTCATCAACAAATATTTACAAACCATGATACAGG
>JAOQML010000008.1:32187598-32198783 GCA_027568935.1 Erythroxylum urbanii
ATGTTGGGCTTACTTTAATTAGAAGCCCAAATGAACATTTAGAAATGGGCTAGACTTTGGTTTAATTTCATTAATTAGATTAATTAAATTAAATCAAAGTTTTTAAAGATAAAAGGAGGTAGATTTTCAGTTTTAATGGGCTAAATGAGCAGCTGCACATTTAGCATTAGTTTGCTACATTGAAGATGATTTTTTAACATACTTTATCATCATTAAAAGGAGTTATAACCTTATCATTAAATGGCTTATTGGTTGTCTTCTAGTGACAGCATGTAACCATTTAGCATTCATTGGATTAAAGAAGAAAGAGGTACATTTGATAGACCCTCTTCATTCTTTCATCACAAAACTGAAAATGAGATGTATCATTTTAGGTTATTGGTCTTTTCATATAGCCATCTTAAAAACAAATGAGAAGAGTCTCATTTATTGGTTACTTTATGATTGATTAAGGAAGGATGTGATGCATTGGATGCACTTCACTTATCTCCTTGAGGCTTAATCGAAATTGAGAGAGATAATACAAGGGGTTGTTGAATTTTTATCTCCCTCTCTCCTATCTTGCATGAGATAGCCAAAATTTGGATGAGAGGTGTCTCATCTTTGGCTTCTTTTTCTAAGGCAAAATCTCTTCAAGTTTTCTTCTCCTTTCCCACCAAAGGATCTTGTTAACCAAGTTATTCAAGGAGAACAAGTGGTTGATCAGATTGGTCAAGGATATAATAACGAGAAGAGGATACATCTCCTGGGAAAGGATACATTGTCGAAGATAGGATAACACAGCGAGGAGTTAAAGCTATAGCAAAGGAGTCTATAATTCTACCATCTTGTTCTTATGTTAAATATTTTCCTTATACCGTATCATGTATGGCTTCACATGTTGGTTTGGTTATATTGCTTCCGCTGAAATTTGATTTCTGAAAACAAGTTTTGAAATCTACCATTTTAGCCAAATCTTGTGTGCTTAAGTTTTCGATCCAACAATTAATATCAGAGCCATTTTCTTATGCATGCTTTCAGTTCCTATATGTTATGCATAGGTTGGCAATTTTTATATGTTGCATATTTTTATATGATAGAAATATATATGGTATATCTTTTGGTTGTTCATAAATTATAAAGTTACCTTGTAATTTTTCTTCATTTGGTTTGTAACAAGGAGGGTGGCCTTTTATCGTCACGTTTCCTCCTTGGCTTCATTCTTTTGTTTTCTTTGATTATGTAATGTTCAAATTCATATAATGATGAAGATGAAGAAATCATGGATTGAAGAAATGAAGAGGTACAGTTTTGATTTTGATTATGTTGTCTTAGCCAAATTTTGGTTTTGTGAAAACCAAAGGGCTGGAATTTTGTTTTAACAAATTTTTTGATTCTATGAAAATCCAAAGTTTCGATTTTTACAAATGCTAGAATTTTTTATGTCATATTCATAAGCTTCGGTTTTTGTGAAAAACAAGTGCAAATTTTTGTTTTCTTTTTCACAAATTTCTGTTTTGTGAAAATTAAATTTTTGTTGGAAAAGAAAGGCCATTACACACTTTTTACCCAATGGGCCGGGTCATATGAGCGAAGAATTCGAAGCGGAAGATCCAAGTCCAAGAAGATTTTGTTGGGCCTAAAAGCCTTGTAATTGTATTTATGTTTCTAGGATGGACAATCAAAATTGGGTTATTAGTTAATCTGATGAATGGATAAATGAATGCAAATAATATGTGATATTATGTCATTGTATATCATTTAGAAAATTACCAACCCTAAGTTTTTCCATGCATTCATTATTTATGAGATATAAAATGAAACAATATAGGATGGATAATAAATTGCATTTAGACAGGATGGTATTTATTAAAACTTAAAGCCCAAAAAGATTAAGTGGGAGAGGATGTTCATACAAGAGTCCATGGCCTCCATATGATGGCCCATTTGCATGCGGTGAAGTGTTACTCCCCACTGAAGGGCATGAATCCTAGATCTTGCATGGTTTGGGTCTCCTAAAGGATAAGTTCATTTATTGGTAACGAATGTGACCTCCCATTGAGGCACAGTTTGCAAGTACCCTAGTGGATAAATCAAATGATTTCACACTTAACATATTTTATCAGTATCCTACCCACCATAGCTCTGTTGGTAAAAGTATGGACCAAATCATAGTGCTTCTCAAAAGTTTAGACACGAAGATGCTTCCTAATTTTTGAGTGGTACGGTCCTAGTTTTTCTTTTAATGGATAAGATGGCCCATCGTCACTTAGTCCATTATAGATAAGAAAAATAACCGTTGTATAAAGTTTTAATTTTTTAAAGTTTTGTTAAATCTATCATTGTGCATACATACATCATGATTTTATACAAAGTTCCAATATTGTTGACTATTATGCTCATTCTTTAATAATTTATATTTTCAGACATAATCAACCACAAAATGAATCCACTCATAATGCTCTTGACAAATAACAAATTGGAAAACAGAGAGAATTTTAATGAATGGAGATGTAACCTTCATACTATTCTTCAATATGAAAGAATTCTATGGGTATTAACTAAAAATGAACTTACACCTCCTAGTGGCGATTCAACTCCTGAGCAAGTCCAACAATATGAGCGATAGCAGAATGCTGATAAGACTACTAAGTGGTATATTCTAGCTTCTGTTAGCGGCATGTTACAAAAGCAAATTGCTTGTATGAAAACTGCTAGTGCAATGGTTCATCACCTACATGAGATGTTTGGTGTGAGGACCAGGTCTGCAAGGGTGAAAACTATCTAAACCTTTCATAATCTTAGACAAAAACCTGGTGAATCGATGCAAGATTACATGCGTAAGGTAATCTTTACGATCATTGAGGCTGAGATGCTTGGGGTGGACATGGATGCAGACACGTAGATGATTATGATCATCAATATCTTAAACTCTTCTTTTCAGTAGTTTAAGTTAGACTATGAGCTCAACAGCAACGATTATACCTTGAGTGAGTTGATGAATACCCTCCAGAGTTTAGAGGAGATATTAAATATCAAGGCTCATGGGCCAGAAGCTAATGTATCATCTTCTTCTAAGCCTAAGGGTAAGGGCAAGCAAAAGAAGAAGGGTCCAATGAAAAAGAAGGCCCAAATAGGGGTCAAGGCCCAACCCATGAAAAAGAAGGCCAAAGCGAACACCAAGTAAAAATGTTTCCAATGTGGTGAGTAGGGTCACTAGAAAAGCAACTGTGCGGTCTACCTTGAGTCTCTCAAAACCAAACAAGGTATGGGTTTCCTAGGTTTCTTAGGAACTAGAAATGTGGCAAATTTTGATTCTTGGATATTAGATTCAGGAGCCACTAACCATGTTTGCAATTCTTTGCAGGGATTCAAGTAAAGAAAAAGACTACCTAAAGGCCAGTTTCAAGTCAAGATAGCAGATGGATCCTATATTTCAGTAGAATCAATGGGAGTATTTATCTTGGATTTTCCTAGTGGTTGTAGGTTATATATAGAGGATGTTTATTACATACCAATGATTGTGAGGAACATGATTTTTGTTTTTTGTCTAATAAAATCTGGTTACTCCTTATGTTTTAAAAATGTTGTTTCAATTTATAAGAATAAGGATTTTATTTGTAATGCAATAATTAAACAAGAATTGTTTTTTATAGAACCTATGACAGGCTCACTAAGCATCACATAATTGATAAAACTAAGACAATCTAATGTCTCTAGCATTGATTCAAAATATCTGTGGCACTTAAGAATGGGTCATATCAATCAGAAAAGACTTGAAAGTTAGTAAAGGATGGGATCTTTATGGGCTTAGATAATGATCCATTACCCACTTGTGAATCTTGTATTGAAGGAAAAATGACCAAGGCCTCATTTTCTTCCAAAGGAAACAGATCCGAATCTATGTTAGACTTGGTATATACTGATGTGTGTGGGCCCATAAACGTAAAAGCTAAAGGAGGTTATGAATACTTCATAACCTTTATAGATGATTACTTTAGACATGGCTATTTATATTTGATGCATAAAAAGAGTGAGTCATTTGAAAAGTTCAAAGAATTCAAAGCTGAAGCTGAGAAGCAGCTAAGTAAGCCATTAAAACAACTTCAATCGGATCGAGGTAGTAAGCACTTATCTTGAGAGTTCCAACAATATTTAATTGACAACGGAATTGTTTCCAAATTGTCAAATCCTCAAGCACCTCAATAAAATAGTGAGTAGAAATAGGACTCTATTGGAAATGTTAAGATCAATAATATCCTACGTTAGCCTTCTAGAATCGTTCTAAGGATATGCCATAAAAACAGAAACTTATCTTCTTAAGTTTGCTCTATTCAAATCGGTGCCTAAAACATTTAGGTAGTTGTGGAATGGTTGAGTGCCTTCATTGCAGCACTTAAGGACTTGAGGCAGCCTAGCCCATATTCTAAGGCCTAAATCTACAAAGATGGAACCGAGGTCAGAAGTATGTTTGTTTGTAGGATATCCTATGGGTACTCGAGGGTACTATTTTTACAGTCCTTAGGACAAGAAGATATTTGTGTCGAAAAATGCAACCTTCCTAGAGGAAGAGTTTATGAGAAATCACAAAGGAAGAAGTGAAGTAGTACTCAAAGAGTTAGCTATTTCATCCAAAACATGAGTTAATTTTAATATAGCAGAACATAATGTCGAAATGGATTCAAGAGTTGAATCAGAAGAGCAACATGAACATCAAGTAATGCCTAGACGTAGTGGGAGAGTTATGAGACAAGTAAATAGGTATCTAGGTCTAAGAGAAGGCATTACAACCATCTCAGACTAAGAAGAAATGGATCCCATTACTTATACACAAGCTATTAATGTTGTTGATGTAGAAAAATGGCTTAAGGCCAATGGAATCGGAAATATATTCTATATTTTCTGATGAAGTCTAGATCCTTATAGATCCACCACCAAATGTAAAGGCCATATGGTGTAAATGGATCCATAGAAGGAAAAGAGGATTAGATGGAAAGGTAGAGACCTTTAAAGATAGATTGGTAACTAAAGGCTATACTCAAAAGGAGGGTATAGACTGTGAAGAGATTTTTTCTCCAGTTGCTATGCTTAAGTCCATCAAAATTCTTTTAGCCATAGCAGCCTATTTCGATTATGAAATATGGCAAATGGACGTCAAGAACGCATTTTTTAATGGGAATCTTGAGGAGGCCATTTATAGGGCCCAACCAGAAGTATTCATTGAGCCAGGTAATGAGTATAAGGTATGTAAATTGCAGAGGTCCATTTATAGGCTTGAGCAAGTATCTAGGTCTTCGAACATTAGGTTTGATAAGTCTATACAAAACTAAGATGAGCCTTGTGTCTATAAAAGGATACAAGACGGCAAGGTTATTTTCCTAATCCTGTATGTTGATGACATTCTACTTATTGGGAATGATGTAGGAATGTTATTTACGATTAAAGGATGGCTGAACGACCAGTTCTAAATAAAGGATTTAGGAGAGGCTAGCTATGTTCTAAGGATCGAACTTATAAGGGATAGTAAAAACAAACTGGTAGCCTTGCCTTAAATAACCTACATTGAGAACATGCTCAATAAGTTTGCCATGTAAGATTTCAAGAGGGGTTTCACACCTACTAGACATGGAATCAAACTTTCAAAGGAGCAAGCACCTAAGACCCAAGAAGAGGTTGAACGAATGCATAACATTCCATATGCTTCGGCAGTTAGAAGTTTATTGTATGCTATGCTTTGCACTAGACCAAATATCTGTTACGTAGTGGGACTGGTAAGTAGATTCTAGTCCAATCCAGGAATGGAGCATTGGACAGTGGTTACGTGCATACTGAAATATCTTCGTAGGATAAAGAACTTAATGCTTATTTACTTTAGAAGTAATCTTATTACGATGGGATATAAAGATTCTGATTTCCAATTAGATGTTGATTCAAGGAAATCAACTTCTGACTCTGTATTTGTTTTAGGAGGTGGAGTCATAGTCTGGAGGAGTATCACGCAATCTTGTGATGCTGATTCGACTGTGGAGGCTAAGTATGTTGCTGCTTGTGATCATAGTGGGGCAGTGGCTAATTCTAAAAAACCTCGGAAACATAAAGTTGCCAAACACATTAAGAGAAAGTATCATCTCATAAGGGAGATAATACAACGTGGTGAGGTGAATGTGGTAAAGATTCCCACAGAGCAAAACCTTATTGATCCATTTATGGAGACGCTATCTCAAAAGAGTTTTGAGGGTCATCTAGTAGGGATGGGAATGAGGGATATGTCAAACTTGCTCTAGGGCAAGTGGGAGATTGTTGAAGTTATGTCAAATATAGTGCACCAGAAAGCAAGTGTATTTACTTCTAACTTAATTTTCTTCCAGTTACTTTTTTTGTAATGAAAAAATTTATTACTAATAAAACAGAAGAGTTTGGTTTTATATATATGAGCATAATAAAACTAGTCATAAGGTCCAAGATTCTTTTGTAAGTAATATACATATACATAGAGATGTATAGGAAACATGTATGTTATTATAATCTAAAATAATTAATTCACAGTTGAATAATCAAGTTAGTCGCTTGATTATGGTTTAGATTGTAGTGTTACGATTTATCTCCATGTTAGTAAAGAGTTTACTTTAAGGGAATGATGAGTTTCATATCATGATAGTAGTTGACTATTGATAATGACACTATTAAATGAATATGAAATCACGTATGTTTTAAAGAATAAAGTAGGTCATTACTTTAATCTTAAAACATATACTTAAGCATTCATTTATTATGGAGCACAATCTTGATGAGTGGTGAACTCATATGTGTTTCATTATAATTCTTAATATGATCAAAATGGATTTTTATAGAGTATCAATCCAGTGTCTGCATGTTGGAATTATTAATTGAAACATGTATCAAGGAACATTCACTCAAAAAAAGAGTTTATACTGATATCTTCACTTCTAAATGCTTTATGGAGATTGGTGATTAAACTGGTGCCAGTAGTTTAATGGACTAGCTACCCATCAAGTCTTAACACCACGATGAGATCTTGTGTGTTAATCACCATATAGAGTAAAACGGGAGATCTAGAAGGAAAAATCAACATAAAGGCAAAACTATAATTTTACCCTTTATTATGTGGATGGCTATAATATGGTTCATATTAGAGTTTGCAATTGGACATCTTCTTTTAAACATGTGTTCTCATAATATTTAGTAACTCAAGAGTTTAACTAATTATCTTTAGTGGACTGACATTTAGTTAATTAGCTGGATTTAATTCTAATAAGATTAAATTAATTCTGGGCTTATTGGAGCTTGCATTATATAAGTCCAATTAGATTCCCCATTTGGCTTCTAGAAAGGTTATCAAGCAAAGTAAGAAATACAAATGGAGATTTTAAAGCCTATGATTGAATGTTGGGTTTACTTTAATCAGAAGCCCAAATGAACATTTAGAAATGGGCTAGACTTTGGTTTAATTTGATTAAATAAATTAAATCAAAGTTATTAAAGATAAAAGGTGGTGGATTTTTTGTTTTAATGATTTGTTTGCTACATTTAAGATGGTTTTTAACATGCTTAATCATCATTAAATGGAGTTATAACCTTATCATTAAATGGTTTAATGGTTTTCTTTTAATGATATCATGTAGCAATTTAGCATTCATTGGATTAATAAAGAAAGAGGTACATTTGATGGGCCCTCTTCCTTCTTTCATCACAAAACCGAAAATGAGATGTATCATTTTAGGTTATTGGTCTTTTCATATAGCCATCTTAAAAACAAATGAGAAGAGTCTCATTTATTGTCTTCTTTATGATTGATTAAGGAAGGATGTGATGCATTGGATGCACTTCACTTCTTTCTTTGAGGCTTAACCAAAATTGAGAGAGATAATACAAAGGGTTGTTGAATTTTTATCTCTCTATCTCCTATCTTGCATGAGATAGCCGAAATTTACATGAGAGGTGTCTCATCTTTGGCTTATTTTTCTAAGGCAAAATCTCTTCAAGTTTTCTTCTCCTTTCCCACCAAAGGATCTTCTTAACCAAGATATCCAAGGAGAACAAGTGGTAGGTCTGATTGGTCAAGGATATAATAACGAGAAGAGGATACATCACCTAGGAAAGGATACATTGTCAAAGATAGGATAACACAGCGAGGAGATAAAGTTGTAACAAAGGAGTCAGTATAATTCTACCATCTTGTTCTTAAATTAAATATTTTCCTTATACTGTATCTTGTATGGTTTGACATGTTGATTTGGTTATATTGCATCTGCTGAAATTTGATTTCTAAAAAAGAGTTTTGAAATCTACCATTTTAGCCAAATCTTGCATGCTTAAGTTTTCAATCTAACAACTATGGTAGTGGTTATTGTAAGAAAATTCAATCAAAGCTATATACTGGTCCCAAACTCCTTGAAACTCCAATATATATGCTCTAAGCATTTTCTCAATAGTATTGATTGTCCTCTCACTCTGCCTATCTGTTTGAGGATGAAATGCAGTACTGAAGTTCAACCTCGTACCCAAAGCTATCTGTAAGCTACCTGAAAATCTTAAGGTAAATCTGGGATCCCTGTATGACACAATGGACACTAGAACCCCATGTAATCTCACTACTTCATTCACATATCTCCGAGCTAACTGAACTAATGAGTTATTCTCTCTGACTAGCACGAAATAAGTCGACTTGGTCAATCTATCAACAATGACCTAAATGACATTATGTTGCCTCGGAGTCCTCGGTAAGCCTATAATAAAATCCTTCATGATTCTCTCTCATTTCCACTCTAGAATAGGCAATGATTGTAGCTTACCAACTAGAGCTTGATGCTCTGCTTTAATCTGTTGGCAAATCAAACACCTAGCCATATATTCAGCCACTTGCTTTTTCATCCCTGGCTACCAAAAATGTTGCTTCAACGTGTTATACATTTTGGTAGTACCAGGATCCATAGCATAAGCTGCTATATGAACTTCCTCTAGAATTTCCTTTCTCAATTCACCCACATCAGGCACACACAACCTCTGTTTTAACCACAATGTTTCATCTCTCAATTTAAAGTCAACATTTGTATTCATCTTAATCTTCTCAATCAGTTTCACTATTTTAAGATCTTTACTTTAAGCTCTTCTAATTCTATCATGCAACATCAGTCTCAATTTTACTGTGGTTATCAATGCTTCATTTTGTCCCAATTTCAATTCAACATTTAATGCTCTTAATTGAACTAGGTTACGTAACCTCGATAAGTGTATTTGAGCCATATTGCTATTGGATTTCCTGTTTAATGCATCAGCTACCACATTAGCTTTGCCAGGATGATACTTAATTCTACATTCATAATCTTTGAACAACTCTATCCATTGCCTCTGTCTCATATTCAATTCTTTCAAACTGAATAGTTACCTCAAAGTTTAATGATCTATATATATTTATATATACATATATCCAAAATGTTTCACTGTACATATAATGTCTTCAATTTTTCAAAACGATTTTGATTGCAGCAAATTCCAAGTTATGTTTCAAATAATTTAAACTTATGAGAACTCAAATATCTCGATGTATATATGTAATCACTTTACTATACTGCATCAGATTACATCCTAATCTCTGGTATGAAATACCCCTATATATTACATAACCTTCATATCCAAATGAAAATATCTAACACTGATGTTGTAATCAATCAGTGTTACTCCCCGACAACGACGTTAAAATTTGATGGCATGTCAAACTAACAAAAATAAATTCCTACTCAAGAACACTTAAGTGAGTAAAGTGGTGAATAGGGTCGAACCACAGAGACCAATGTAGTAATTGTTTATTTGTATGAAATCAAATAAAATAAATAAATAAAAATAAAAAATAAAAAGAATTGATTTGGGGATGATTAATTTTAGAACACAAAATTACGCAAAAAGAAATTAAAAATAAAGATTGAAAATAATATAAAGAAAAGCCTAGCCAAGGTACTCTCCCGTGTGATACTATAATTCGATCATAGACTCAAAAATATAAATTTCGTTCATTCTTATGGACAAAGTTATAGCAGATAGTGAACAACATATATCAACCAATCCATTCGTAACTATTTGATAACCCCGAGTAAAGCTCCGCAGATTATTACCCTAACCAATTAGACTATTTCTGGGTTAAGCTCCACAGAATATAACCTATGGTAGCAGTAGGCTCTACTGGACCTTTGTCTTAGTCAACAGAATTAGAAAAGCCGTAATCTATTTAGACTAAATTATTTAATCTCATTAATTCCTTAATTGAAATTAATTTCCCATTTTGATAGACAGCAATCACGGATTAACTAATCTATTCGGCAATTTATTACTAAGTCAATCAATTAATAGGCCTCATTAATCAACAAACCTGACAATAATAAATTAATTAAAGCGCGGAGATTAAACAAACATAAGAAGTAAACGAAAACAATTAAATCAAAGAAGTCTCACGAACTATATATATCAAATGTAAGGTATTGTCTAGATTAAAAGGTTAGCCACACATAGCTATATTAAAAGATAAAGCTAATTGAGAAGATCATCCCTCCTAAAATTTCTGTTGTAGTTTTCTCAGTGCTGATTGTTAAAAACGTTCTCTCCAAGTTGCTGCCATCGTCCACTTCTCCAGCTGAATGTAAAATACTGTAATATCCCATCACCGATGGGAAGGGTAGAATAGTAATTTTGAGTGGTCCATGGGCATTTAGAATTGTCTTGACATGTTCGTACATACGCATACAAGTGAATAGTGAATTTTGCACATGAAAATGACTGTACATGCATTCATGACATTTCTCGGTATATTTGTTAAATGTGATTGTTATGAAAAATGTGATTTGTGTGCTTGAAAATTGAGTTAGAGATGGTCATTGAGGTTTGAGAATTTTTAGTGAAATTTAGAATTTTTTCTAGAAATTTCGGGGAAATTTTTGGACTAGGAAAAATGCCAAATGGTAGCAAAAATGACTGTTCAATGACACTGAAAATTTAGATAAATGATTTTCGGATTTATTGATTCGAGCTAATGGAATTTTGGAGAAAAATTGGAGTAGAAATTGGATTGTTTTTAGAAAGGAACTAAAAGAGGGCCTAAGCATGTGACACGTGGAAAGTGACACTTGTCACTTGCCTAACATGCCACCATGTTTGCATAGGTTTCATAAAAATCCTCCTTTCTTTGGTCTTTCAC
>JAOQML010000008.1:32240669-32253869 GCA_027568935.1 Erythroxylum urbanii
CTCTGGTCACAACTCTTATTTTTATCCAATTATGCATTTTTAATTAGAAATGCATGTCACACTATATCAATCATCACAAATAATCTCTTTTCATCATATTTTAAATTCTCTAATTTTATTTAATATATGAGAATATAATATGAATTTAACCTTTTAAACTTTAGACTACTTACCTTATGAATTTAACCTTTGAACCTTGGAGTTAATCACTCCTTGCAGGTAAACCTTCTTAATGAGAATACATTTTATTGTTTGTACACGTTTCGTTTTTATCAAACATAAATATGTTTTGTAGATAATGAACATGTTCATAGTAAAATTAACCTTATAAATTTATAGTACAAGGACTTGTCACAGTTCTTATTTTAAGCGGAGATTTTCAGATAAAAGAGAAGGGAGTTCGTGGGAGTAATAAAAAGAAACGTAAGAGAAAAACAAATGTATAGTCAAAAACAGCGTGAGCAACGTGAAAAGGACCTGAGGAGCTGAGACAAGGAAGGAGAGGAGAAGGCGTGTAGGGAAGCTCATGCTAGAAGAATCGGCCATTTTCCCCGATTTTTTCATTTTAGTAATTCATCCTCTTGGCTCCATTATATATACTTAATAATTTTATATAGTGATTTTCCTTTTGCCGTCTTTCTTTTTTTTCCTTTGACTGCTTGCTTTATCCTAAATGACGTGGACAGCAATTTCAGACTTTTCCACTGCGTTATCTTTCCTCTTATTCATAATTGTTTAACAAATAACACACCAACAAGCTGATGTTATGTTATTCGACTTTTATTCATATTTATTTGCCATCCAGAAGCCTTCAAGTGGTAGGGTAGTATTTGTCCAAGAGCTTCTCCGAGTATTCTCCAAATGTGAGACAATGGTTGGCTAGCTTAAGCTGAAAACGAAAACAACCATATGAAACTTGATGCTTGTTATAATTTAATAATAATAATAATAAAGAGTATTACGAACGCATCATACAAGTTCTTTCAAGCAATACAAGCACAATCGAGCATTCAATGACTATGCATCCTACTAAGCACCAAATTTCATAACCAAGACATTTTTAATCACTAATTGAGTACAGATTACTTTGTCCTGCTCGACGATTGGGACTTTAATCAGGAGGCTACTCTATAAACATTCCAGAAGGACAAACTTTTCAGAGGATTAAACAAAACAAAAAACCACAACGTGGATTTTAAGGCCTGTGAATAAGTTAAATTTTCTGAAAGAGGTCTAAAAGGAAAATCATAAAATCATATGAATCCCCCCTTTTGATCCTTAAATGCCCCCTAAAAACTCTTTGCTGCTATCTAAGTTCTAAATATACGCTTTCATTTTTTGGTCCCTTAAAAAAATCGGGTTTGTAATCAAATTCAAGGCTTTAGAACACACATACCTCCTTATGTATATGCATTTCCTCTGGAAAGTTTAGCTTTTCATCCCTACAAGACATACATAACTTGGTCAGAGAATGAAATTCTTCAGTTCCTAAAAAAAGGAAATCAGTAGAACTGAGGTTCAAATCAAATTGCCTTCTTTCTCATTTTTTCCATTTTGGATGAAAAAATGCAGCGAGTTAATCAATTCATTGGAAAGCATCTAGATATTAGTACGTGACTGCTGAAGCTACAGATTTCGAATGAAGTTTTATCAAGCGGCTCTAGACAGTAAAGAATTTCAACTGCCAAGTGCAGTTTACTCTCAAAGCAATGCTGAAAGCACAAAGACCCAGAGGTTAACGTTCTTACTCAACTTTTGTAAAATAACTTACCAATCAGGTTGCATGAACAATGCAAAAGTTGAGCGGTCAACAGTAGAAGCATTTTCTCCTGAAGGTGCCTAAAATACAAATATTAGATAAACATTAAATACGGCTACAGAAAAGTCAAGTGAGAACGAAATCTTTATGCCATGTTTGGGACACTTAGAAATTTAGAATTAGGATTATTGGTTACAATTCAATTATTTGTGTGGGAATCAAAATTCAAACTCATCCAATTTCAATTAATCATTTTGCTCAAATTCTAATTCATACAATGGAACAAAATAGATATTGTTCAAATTTCCAGTGTCATTTACTACAATTCTTTTAATAATTTTAAGCACTACATTTACAAATGTTCGAAATGTAAAAATAAAAGATATGAATGTAGGAGGGGGAGATAGAACATTGTTTAAGTGATTTGGTTATGAAAGCTTATGTCCACGGACATAACAATCAATACACTACATATTTCTGATAAATATTACGTGTTTGACACATAATATAGGAAGTTGGTTTATAAGGATAATTATGTATATGTTATACAATAATATCTCTTTATTTATAGAATAAGATCAATATTTTTACAAATAGTTTTGCGTCTAACAAATTAAGCATGATTACAATGAATCTCCCAATATTCTAACACTCCCTTTAAGAGTATAGATCCTTAGAAACTAATAACATAAAAGAAAACCAACTACGTTGGAAGAGATTCACCGAGCCAATACTATAAAACTCTTCTCACTTGTGAAAAGTTTCATCTAACCAACAACAAAAAACTCTGCTTGCATAAACAGAGTATTCATCGAATTAATAACACTTCTAAATTAGCCAGGTCTTGAACTACCAAAGGTCCAAACAAAGATATAAATGACACACAAAAACACAACTAGACTCGTAAGATTTAATCCGGTACCATGTTGAAGTATGAAAATAAAGGAAAGAATGTAGAAGGGAAGATGGAAGCCACATTTATAGGATTCAACCATAAAGTCGTACATCCACAAATGTGACATACAAAATGATACATTTTTTCATTCATTTTTTTTATTTCTATTGCATAGTACCAAAAGCCTTACTGATAAGGAGGAATGACGTATAGATAAAGTAATAATATCTCTTGACTAACAAAATAATATCTTATTCTACAATTAATTCTAACAAAATATTGGGTAGTTCTGCTTCCATTAACTCAAGATCTTATTATAACTTAAGAAACTAGCACTACACATTCAGTTATGATAGAGTTGCAATTAGAATCATAAACTCCAAGTCTAGATCCAAGTCCAAAGTAATAAAACCATAATTTAGATGCTTTGACTTCAAAAAGAAAAATTGTGACAATCAGCAGGCCTTCAATTCACTTTGCATCTACAGCAATGCTAAATCAAGCTGCAAAAGTCATCAGAACTTCAATCTAAAGAAGATGTGCACGTGCTTTTTGATAGGAATACTATCCTCTAATTCTTTGCTGCACTACTATCATTGTCAGATGACACAATGTACTAGCGTGAAAGCAAAGGTAAGTACTTGACTATATCTTTAAGATTTGATATACAAGTTTCAGAACACTGAAATATATATTGAAATTGAGAGAAAAATTTGTAATATTATCAATACTGTGTTCTAAAGAAATAGAAAGTACACACTTACAGAGTAGTGAATACAAACTCTAGTAGGATTCCTACTTAAATTATGAAAAGACTAAAATATAAGCAAAAAGACTTAAATAACCTTAAAGAAAATACTTGAGAAGTCCAAAGGATTGGACTTTTTGACAAATTCATCTAATACATGCTCTGCATCATTAGATACCAAATGAGGGAATGGGTCTCATGTGGTATTATGTATATATATTATCTATATCATGACTTATTTACTCAAGGTAGGATGTGGCAGGAGTGTTCATAAATTGATCAGAGCAGGACAAAAACCATAATTGCTTCACATCATTGGTCAAATTATGTACATCTATAGGTTAAAAAAAAAAAATCAGAAGATTTTCATCGCATATCAGGTTGTCTAATTATTAACCTCAGATTGGTCTCTCAAGTTTTCATCTGTACATAAATGAATCTTCTCAATTACAAAGAAGTTGAAATCTGTACCTAGTCCTTGAAAATACAAAGATCATTGGGCAACGAGAAAAAAAAAGTCGCCTAAGATCGAAAGGAAGGGTGTTTCCAAGATGGGGCGTTTCTCTTCCAAATTTTAGCTTATAACGAGAAGGATAATCAAGCAACAACAAATACATCGTAAAGATCAAATATTAAGAACTGCCATGAAACAACCACACAAAGCAAACAGATGAACACCTGAATATTTCAAAGGTTTCTCAAGAAAAGGGAAATAAATCCTGTGAAGCCAACAATATAAAAATTATAGAAAGTACCCGGACACAATGTGGCGTTGCACACAGATAACCTCTCGACAGTACTTCAGTGGTTTCACCAACTTGGTATGCTATCTCATCGCTTCCAAAGACAACCTGATGTGCAAGAAAAATATGTTTCTATTAGAAGCTCAGATCATCGAGAAAGCATTTAGAATAGGATTTGCACAAATGACTGAAGTATGCATCTTTATTATAAGACAAGCACTTTATCATATAACTAGTATCACTCATATAATTCTTTTCCACTGATTGATGTTTCCGGAGCCAGTAAGGATTAAGAACAAGGCTACAAAATTTACATTCATGGTAGGAAAATTAAAACAACATATGCCTGTTCAGTAAGTGTCACCGCATCTCACTCCTGTTAATTCGGAATTCCCAGTAAAAAAAATAAGAAATCTGTTTTCCTTTTTTCTTTAACTCCTTTATAGTTTTATCCCCTTATGTACTTCTTCATGTAAAAGCAGTTGACCCACAAGGTAAAGCAAAAAGACAATAATCACTAAACCTATATTTATATTATCAGCTTATAGAAAATCAAAATTTCATCATAATCTTGCATGGATAGAAACTACCCCTCCACATCTTCCTTATTTTGGGTTTTGATGCAAGAAGATGAGTTTTTGAAAAAGACAGATAGAACTCCAACAACGTGGTAAACACAATAATAGCCATTCCAATAGGCCTAACTTATTGGACAAAAGCTCATCCATATTCCACATAAACCTTCAATTAGAGAAATTTAACCCTGCTGTTTACAAGAAGGTATCTTATGATGTTGCAACCAAAAAGGTTTCTCTGCAACATGATACAGAATTTTAAACAAGAACTAGTCAGAATCTCAGCTTTTTCACCAAACGTTCAACAATTAATTCCACATTTTGGCACATTAGCAGGTGTCTAAAGATCAATCAACATTTTATCCTGAAATCTATAGAAAGAAAATTTAGTTCAGTCCACGAAATATGCATAGAAGTAAAAAGTGTGAAATATCATATGATATGCATCACCAACATCCAACACAATCATGCTTTTATACACAAAAGAGAACATATATGCGGTGGAGAGGAGAACATTTTATAATTGTTTGTATTGTAAAAAATTTGCATGAATAAGTATCAACGACAAGATAGTATACTTTCACAATTTGATCAGTTCGAGTTTTAATATAAAGCCCGGCAGCACTATCAGGGGAAGGTATTTCTACACCATCTCTTTTAAACATGGCACAGGTGAGACCTACATATTGAATTAAAACTGGAATAAGACATAAAATTAGAAAAAGACAATTACAATTTAGGAAACACATAGTTCTACCTCTGAGCTTGTATCACTGAAATTCAAATTCTAGTAAACATACATACAATTATTTACAGAGGTTATCACGAGTACCAAGTGGAGTGGTAACTTGCTATGTTGCTAGACTCTTAACATGAATAAGTTCTTGGGACCATGTACCAATTAACACTAGAATTGTGTGGTTGATCCACAAATAATCACCTGTCAATGAACCATGATCTGTGTGCCATCCGCACCAAGATGACATAGAGTCACTAGCTACGGCAGTGTCACTGGAAGGCAAAATTAGGCTTTTAACACGGAAAGAATAGCTTAGAAATTATAAGTGTCACGAAAAAAGGAGAAATAACCTACATTTGTTCTGATGGAAAATAATAAAGCAGTCTGCCTTTATGACACCGAGAGCGAAGAAGTATCTGTTCAAGGCCTTCATTCTCATTCACTTCCATTCCATTTGATACTGATCAAGACAACTATTTAAATAGATACTGAAGGTCATAATATTTGTATGTCTAAAGACGTGCAAAAGATTTAAGAGCATGGGACTTCATAGGCTATGTAATTACCACAACAGAAAACAAAGAAGTGTAAAGTAAATATGTAACATCCATATGATCACCATGAGGACTCGGTAAAGCATAAAACAGGTTGTTTTGCACTCAGCTCAGAATGAACCTTGTTATTCTGATGTCATATGCTTACACTGCATGTGGACATTTAGACTCATACACTTCAAATAAACATAACATCCATTCATGCCCAAAGGTGCTGAGACCAAGCATTTACAATCCTAATAAGCTAATACACAGATTATCTATCACAGAGGAAATTCTCGAGGAACTATTCAAATAACTCCTTTCAAATACCATAAAAATTTCACTAAGGACTTGCATGTATGCACCTGAGCATGTTATTGTTATGTATATCAAGTGTCTATATATATAAAGTAACAAGAGCGATAGAAGAGAAAACAATATGCAAGAACTGGATGTATTATAATGGCCATAAACTCCAACCCAAGTACGTTCAGGTGACCTCAGACACTTTATTTTGGTGGATTTTGTCCGTTAAAAGTAAAAGCCTAAAAAAGGCTATAAATCTAAGAATTAGAAGTTTGCTGTATGAGAAAGGTTGAACATTTAGTCTTGTAGAGTTTACCGTATCGATCACAGTGATAAGCTAAAATCAGTCCAACATCAAGGATCAGCTTTCCAAGTGCTTTGAAAGCTACAAATCAACAATTTTTTGTTTAGAAATTTCACAGCAGAAAAAATTGTAGCATGAAAGGAAGGTGGACAACCTAATTAAATTTATATCACATAAATTGTGAAATATTTCAACAGAAATCCATTACTGTACCAAAATACTACAGAATGGAAACAAAATATGCCATATAAAATTCAGTAAGTATTCACTATAATTGACATTTAAATATTAAGCCATATGCAAACTGAACATGAATTGTACTAGGGCGATTGCCTATTTCCCAGCAGTACATACTTGAGCATGAACCCTGTTCCTACATGATCCGATCAATTCGATCAAGTATTCACCATCAAGTATTCCACACCCCCCCCTATTGATCCAACGGATGGAAGGGTAGAGGCCTTCGGTGTCCCCTCCAATCAAGAATTGGGACCGTACAATCATTAATCAATAGAATATGCCTTTATCATATGTCTTTCTTGATTCATGGTATGATATTCTAGTTTCCTAGGCGTAGATATCAATCAATCTCGAGTTTGGTGCTTAAACTCTGCTACAGTGAAGATACTGTAGAAGTCCTCTAGAAAACAACTCAACACCAGGATAATAAAAAGTTTAACAGTTCAGTCTTGTTACTCTTTCAATATTGAAAAAAAATGAAAAGGTTGTCTAATTCCAGACCCAAATTATGAATCTCTTCTCTCCCACATCACACCTCGGAACACACCGTTCTTATATAGAGAGAGATGCCTTTGCATCTTCTTAACTTGAAATGGCTGGGAAGAGGAGCTGCCATATAGGTTCTATTAATTTGATATGCAAGATATCTAGTTTAAATTTAAGTAGATCAGAATCAGCATAGCATGACTCAATGGGGAGCTGCATTTTGTTAGGTCAATAGACTCGTGGCTAAAGACAGGATATATTTTACTTAGACTTCATATGTTGCTGCAGCATGGCACTAATTTACTTAGACTTCATATGTTGCTGCAGCATGGCACTAACTTGAAGGATAGTTGGTTGAGTCCATAGCATCAGTCATTTAATAACTAATATAAGACTGCACTTCAACAACTTATTGAATGCTGTAGGATATTGAAATTTCAAGCTGTTTCACAATAAGTAAAACATATTTAAGTACATGTATTCTTCTAAGAGATAGATGAAACTCTAGTGCTTGAGATGCAGCCTATACATACAACTTGTTGATCTTCAAAACGTACCAAATTCCAATTCTGGCAAAGCATTCTCTGGCCATATATTTGACCCACAATATGATGGATACCTACAACACAGATTATAAATGAGTATGCTTAATTATGAACTCCACCTAAACTTTCAAGGAAAGTCACCAGAGTATAGGAAGCTCATGTATAAAAATGCATTAAACAAGTGAGAAATCGAGAAATGCACTTGGGAAACAAATTTTTACTTTTCAACTCTTAATCCTTTTTTTTTCTCTAACTTCTCAATCAAAAGGCACTTCAGTAGGCCTTCATGTAATCATCAAATAATTAAAACACCCGGAAAAGATCAGTATCATGTATTTTGAGAACCATTTGTGTGATTAACATGCACCAACCTTTCAGCACTAGAAAAAATGTTAACACAGAAGGATGGGAAAAGAGAGAAGATATGCAATATGAGAAGCTATGTCATCTTATTTTATCTATCTCATCAACGGTCCAACTTTAATGATCTACAGTCCCTAAAGCAATGACTCAGACATGTATATATATATATATTGAAAATAAATATCATTTCCAACATTTACCGTTTTATCAAGTATGTATCTGTAGTTGGAACATCAAATATTGGATTTGCATAGAAGGAGCCCTTCCACATATCTGCAGAGAACAAAAGGAACAAAAAGGATGAAAAGTATGACTTACATAATTTAATCAAGAAACAATCATATTATTTTCAAATTATCATCAAATGTACAAAATAACTAATTGCTATCAACAAAAGCAAGAAAGATAACATTGCCGCACTCCTTAAAGATTAGGAAGTGAGTGTTTCCCAGCATAACTGTTATAATCATGAAGCTTGAAATGGTCTAAATTTTGATTTTTCGTAACATACTTCACCACACGATAGCTATCTTTAAGCATTGATACCGAATAGAATCAGGGAGAGAAAAGAGAAATTCTCCACACACAGAAGGTAACACCAAAGTTGAAAGAATTTCGACTATAATGTCATGTATGTCAAGTAATTGAATACACATCAGTTTGCAAAGACTAGGGACCAGAGTTATCCTCTGATGTCCCAAGGGATGTAAAAATAATGTTTTGAGAACAAGAATGAGGTATAAAAACTAGTTAGGACATGGAGCTGAACCCTGGTTAAATCAAGTTCTGTTAAAAGAATTAAAGACATAACTGAAGAACTGAGTTCCTCAACCAGAGGTAGAGTGGAAATGGCTTTTAAAACATCTGTAAGGAATGAAAGAACAACATTTTGCTGTTAATTGAATGCCGTCACCCTAAATTACAGGGGACTAGTGCAGCACTGGTTCAATAATTACAAGTTAGAACTCTATGAAGAGAAGGGAAAGACAGCTCCAAGTGTGAACATAGCGCGAGAAGTTAGATGTCAAGGTAAGTATCTTTCATCATTACATCTAGACTTAAAAATAGTCTTAAACACAAGTTTCGTCAAATTTTCACAGGATTGTGCCCATGTTAGAAGACATATTGAATTGATGACGTTTATCCTATCACTACTTTTCTATTAAAATTAAAAGCTTGGGTTGCCTCATCTCATGGAAGACAACTCATACATACAGCACCAAAAAGTGATTGTCCCATAGTAGATTGTTAAGCATTTATGCAGTTCTAATGATTGGTCTAGTTTTCATCTGTGGCACATCCCAAGCAGATATCAATTAGATAATAGTTAACATAAATATGAGACAAGGCATAAGCAAGCAAAGCAACTCAAGTAATGGTCCCTAATAAATCAAATATGCTTTTATATGTATTGCAATACATTACTATTGTGACTATATGTGCATGCTTTGTGTACGAAAACACAATTGAAACCAACACCATTTTATCACTGCCTTCGAAATGTTCGAATATCCCCTTCATTGGACAAGCATGAGAATTATATACTAGTTTTTCATCCTTCGATTTGGGAGAATATAGATTGACCATTTACAGAGCCGAATAAATCTAGTTTACGGGATAGTTTACCAGCCTTCCCAGATTCAAGTTTCTCTTTTCCATGGCTCCATCCAAAGTTATACCTGTAAATAAATGACAGATATAAGAAACAAAAAGGTTGAGTCGAAAAATAACAGCAATGACTGAGCCAGATAAGATATGATACTGCAGGTCATTGAAAACTATTTTATTCATCAGTACAACCTGCTGGAATAAGAGCATGAAATGACAAAAAAAATTTATTTGAAAAAATTCTTAAGGTCCATCAATTCCTAAGAAGTTGGTTAGAGAATCTGGCTACTCTATGATAGATAAAAGTCAACAAAAATGTCCTTGTCTTGAAAGATTTTTACAACTCAGAAGTTGCATCCTAATGGGTTAACATACCTGCCAATGAAATATAAATCCCAAAAACTGAGCAAGATGGGCAAATGGATAACCTAAGCCATAAGAACTTATGGAGTTGAGAACACAGGACGATGACAATTACCTACTATCTGGGTCTTCAAGACCCTTCTTTGCCTCTTCAGGAAGATTGGCTAATCTAACAAAACAGAAGGATGGATGCCATAACTCAGAAACTAAAAGATTTATCTCGGGTAGTAGTTAAAGCAACTAAAAGATTTGGAGCGTAAACCTTGATGAAATATGTAAAAGATTCTGACGCAATGAAGAATATCCTGGTACCTGTAGAAATAATAGGTCACATTCATTCATGCATTCTGAGCATTCAACAAAATGGGTTATCTGTAGGGATTAAGAGAATTTATTCTTGCAAACTACAAACTGCAGATAATAATGCAAACATAAAGCATCATGGAACTTACGTATCTTTTCTATGAAGCTCAAAAAAAAATTGGGCTTCATTTTTTTTTTTTACGTCACTATTAATTTCAGACTGGTTATACTTTTCATTTTGAGGAAACCTTAACTTAAATTTCCTGAGATCAACATAACATGAGAAAAAAGAATTTAATCATTGGCTCATCAACTACAAAAGTACTTCTGAAATCTTAGTCCAAGCATATTTAATGTGATAGCAATCACAAAATCCCTTCAAAGTTTTATCTATCTATAAACATTTTAAGTGTAACATCCACTGGATTCCAATTCTTATACTAAAATCAATTTCCCATCTGATGAACTAGACTATATAACCTTGATCTGGCAATTCATCTTGAAGCAATTCATATTTATAGCCACGCTCCTAAGGAATCACACTAAAATCCCGTTGTTTACAGGCATGCAATGCATTTGAAGGCATTTCAACATTTTCAAGATGCAAAAGCAACATTTTGAAGTATGCGCCCAAGTATAGTTAGGACAACCCCCGATGGGGTCATGCTGCTTACCATAAAGCTAATGTTTTAGAAGTACCACAGACACCACACCAATTCAAGTCAATAAATCCTTTATTACAGCTGGCTTAGACAGCTACATCGAAATCTATTTCCCCATTTCAATTGACAATGAAGCAAATGGGAAAAGGTGGAAAAACCACAGAGTATAGCCTTAATTGAAATTCATCGTCTTAAATCAATCAATGAAACGTGTAAGGTCCAAGAAAGTCATTCACTAGAATCCTTTCTGCATAATGTCACTTTAGAGCAATGAGTTGTTAGTGTAAATGAGATGAATAAAATTTGAGAAGAGAAAAAAAAAAAAAAAACAGGTTGAAAGTGTGCATACTGAAGTGGAGAAAATGAAAATAGAAAAAAGATGATGCAGCACAAGCATAGAGGACAGGTTTGGAGTAAGAATGGTTTGTACATCTGTAATTGACAGAATTCCCAGCCCATTCGGTCCAAAACCTTTCTCAATTGTTGATGACAAGTTGGCATGCTTGTCCTGTTTTAAGAATCAAAAGAAAAGACAGAAGAAAAGTGAAACAGAAAAACAGAGAGAAACATGCAGATAGACAGATAACAAGTCAAGTTTTGAGATACTCGTAGCCAAACCAAACATACAAATGCCAATCATAAGATCATTCAGGCATAAACTGCTTTGACCCACATAGCGTAATTAACTGCTATGTTTTCAATTTATTTTTAATTTGAATTCATGTATCATTGTTTCTTTGCTAGACCTTTTTAGCTAGTGTTTTCTGTAACTTCTTTCAGTAGTTTGATTAATAGAGTTCTATTAGAAATGTTCAGTTCATTAGTACGTAGCAAAATTAATTATTTCATCTTTTCAAACGTTTGTTTATGACTCTTTCTATAGCAATGATTAAAATATCATCCCATTTAGTTGTAAAAATTATGAAGTGTCTAATTTTTTATTCAATTTTCAACACTTCGGTTTAATTTACTCTAATAATTTTTTTTGTTAAAAGCCGATCAATTTATTAATTAATCAATCAATTTTTATTAATTAATAAATTCTTATAAACTAAAATAAATCAACTAATTTTCATTTAATAATCTCTTTTTTAATTAAACTTTAAATTATTTGATAGATATGAACAATCTTTTTCAATCATATTTTAAATTCTTTAATATTATTTAATTTTTAGTTTATTTAATAACGGTCCAATTGAGACATTTAAGTCTAAAACCTTTAATCTTATCCACTTAAAGTCTGGTTCGATTTTTAAAATACTGTTCAAAACGCGTGATTTATCTATATATCATTACGTGTTTTTGAAAATTACACAAAATAAACTTCAGACAATAGAGTTGCCCATTTTCGGTTATAAATAAACAACCTTTAAGTTCTTCATATTGATTTTTTAACATATGAATTTAGATTTGTTTTATGTGTTGATTAATTACTTCAATCTATAAATACAAGATATGTGCATGATAAGTAAGAGTGGCCTAATTAGTTTCAACTCTTCACTTAAGTCTCTCTTTTGGAGGAAGTCTTGAGTTCGAGTCACCAAAAGGAGTGAGAGAGGGAGAATTTTTCTTGTTGATAATCTTCTAGCCCCTTGGGAATGCTCTTTGATCGGATTAATTGCGAACGTCTCGCTTCGAGCAGCAGTGTGGGAGTTTGAAACTACTAGGAACCTGGGGTTGATGGAAACCTGATGCTAACTAGAGGGCAGTAATCAATCAGCAGCTGATCAATCAGTATGTGAAGACTCCTTGTGTGCAAAAGTGTACAGGCTACATAAAAACTTGAGGAACTTTGGAGTTTCAGATTTACCTCATCTAAGATTCTGGGTTGGGATCTCAAAGACTTAGAATTAGTCTGACAAAACTGAAATACTTAATGTATATAAAAAAATAAAAAAAGATACGTGCATTCTCGAGAAACAACATTTTTTTTTAATTTCTCTGGAACCAGTGACGGAGCCAGAAATTTAAGATAGGAGGGCCCAAATAAAATATAGATTTTTCGAAAATTTTTATATCAAAACT
>JAOQML010000008.1:32255446-32269028 GCA_027568935.1 Erythroxylum urbanii
GGATCAAATATGAGATATTTGATTTTATTAAAATTAAATTAATTATAATTAGAATTTGATTTTAATTATAATTAAAGGTATTTAATTTTAATAAAAGACTTATCATTTTTCTATAAATACGAAAAGGCTTTTAGAAGCTAACACTTTTTGTCTTTTCCTCTCAAAACAATTTGAGAATTGCTATGTGGATACCATCAAAGACTGGACGCTTGGACAGCTCGTGATTGATCGATTGCAAAAGTTCCAAAAATTTTTCAATTGGAAAGCGAACAAGGTACGATTTCTAAATTGTTTTTGGTTTTTATTCAAATTTTACAATTATTGAGATCCGCTTAGAATCTGTAAAAAATTTTTGTTTTCTATTACGCCCGTGATTCGATTACGGTTGGATTCCAACACACCTGTGGGTCAGGCTCTCGAAGAAGAAGAAGCAGTACAATCCATTATTCGTTTCTGAACCCTTCTTTGCCGTTTTATTTCTTAACATGTTGGTTCGCTTCCTGCATTCCAACATATTCTGCATTACCGCTGCTGTTCAATATTCAATCACGACGCAGAAAATCGACTTATTCTAAGTTTATTTTTTCGCATGGTTTGGGATGGAGACGAAATATGGAAAACATTTCCAACACATGCTTGTCCCGTCTTTTTAACATCGTAGAACCATCTCATCTTACACATCATTGTTACGTGAGTGAGTTATAACTTGTTTTCTTTACCATAAAAACCAAATTATTGTGCCTGAAAGAATCAATCTTCGGAAGCTTTCTGCAAGGACAATAATAGAAAAGGCCATTCTCCACAGCCACAGCCAAGAGTAGCAATCACAGAGCCCGATAAATGTTTTCTTGTCTACAAGTCAAGGACGATACAGGGGGGGGAAAAGGGGGCATTTTGAGTCACGATCCAAAGGCATTCTCTTCTCAGCATCCCTTGATAGCCAATATCTTTGTTGATGACAAGATCGTCTTATTCAATGGACAGCAAGATCACACTCTCAACTCCTCAACTTCAGGCATTAATGGTTTGAAAAGAGATTCTACTTCAGTCTGGTCAACTTCTTCTAGACTAGACGGATTCCACCTTGGGTTCTGCAAGCACAAGATCATTAATCATACTCCCAACCAAAACCATCGATGATAAGTGAAGCCACTTCATAACATCAAACTATGATATAATGGTATCATGCTACTTGAATGCCTCCTTGAGCTACAACTCAAGTTATTTATGTATATGAAACTAATGATACAATGGTCTCCAAAATACAGAACTTGAAATTTTTTTAAAAATTATTCTTCGTTTGCTAATCCATAAAGAAAAATATCTTAGGGTGGCCCTGCACTATTGAAATGAGTTAAAAAGATTCGAGGAACAATAGTCAAGCTTTAACGTACCACAAAGAATCATGATACTTACACCCTCCTTGAACAAGAAGAAGAAGAAGAAGAAGAAGAAGAAGAAGAAGAAGAAGAAGAAGCTCTTCTTTTCCAAAGTTGCTTATGTTTGCACTTTTGCTGCTTGTGAAAACTCGAATATTTTTAGGAAATTACATATTGGTGGTTGCGTTTTTTATGTTATCAAAAATGAAAGGGATTATCAAATAAAATATCTGAAAGGAAGAAAACAGAAAAGTAAAAAGCTGTTGAAACAAGAACAACAAAAGCATACAAAGTTGCAATTCATTAAAAAAACAAAAAAAAATCCTGGGAAAATCATAACTTGCATCATAAGAAGTGTTGTGAATAGAACCTGATCCTTGTCCACCAAAACAGCCCTAACACCCTCAGCAAAATCGTTTCGCAACGAGGACCTCAAGGCAATCCTATATTCTGTTTTCATCACCCCACTCAGCTGAATGACAGAAACATGCCAGAGAAATAGGGATGTTACATAAACTCTACACAAGGTGAGTACTGCAGACATAATCGTAAACAGAAATCACCAAACCCAGCTCACAGTGGACAATTCATTGTCAGATTTCCCATAAGCAGATGCAACTTTGGAGAAATAATTTTGTGTCAAGCAAAGCGAAAATGGAGCACCCTTTGCAAGACCTTGAAGACCTTCGCTGGCCCACTCCGCCACTGGAAAATATGCAAGACAAAGAATACATGTGAAGAGCACACCAAGCATAACAAATTGTTCCAAAGACAAAAGAGTACCATACATCCACAATGGTATTAGAGTTTGTTAAGCCTCCTATTCGTATACAATAGAAAAGGAGAAAGAAGAAGGAACCAACAGCTGGCAAAGCAGTCATTTCTACAGGCTAAAGGCTTTGTCTATCTTTTAGAATGCTTGTACCATATAGAGGAGAGACGTGGCAGGTTGTTAGGATTCTCTGTCAGGAATGTTGGGGGGTATAACAGGGGCATGTATGAGTAGGAAGGGGGATTGGGTAATCTGTCAGGTTGTGAGAGTGGGGAGTTGCTCACCTCTCAGATGTGGACTTTAGTAATCCGATATCTTCTTCCCTTATCAATACAATTCTAAATACTAGCATTCTTTATCTGGTTCATCTATCTGTTTCTTTATTTCCCCTTCTACTGACATATATTAGCATAAGTTTCCTATCAGAGTTTTACACGTAACCAAGACAAACACAAGACATTATCTGTAGAAGTTTCAGAATTAACCCACTCACCTAGAGTATCAGCACTCTGCTGATGATTTTTAAGTTCTTCAAATATCTCCTTTATTGATTTATTTGAACTGAAGGTTGAAATTATTCGAGGTAAAAGCAATTTCAACTGGGCCTCAGACTCTGGTCGATTGCTGTACTTGGTCAAAAGTTCCTTAATGTCCCCATGTGGGTCTTGGGAACTGCATCAACTTCGAACATATTATTTCTACAGTAAGATTTTCTTTTGAAAGTAGACATGCAATATCACCATTACGTACTATTTCTACAGAAAGATATTTTTAAGTTGGCCAGCAATATCTTTTGTACGAAATTACAAATACCATCATATAATCAGCAAAAAGGCAGTGAACTATGATCAGCAAAACTCTGCTAAAGATGAAGACGATCCAAAAACGTAATTAGTATGTTGAAACTCATTTGTCATAGATGGAACTTTTATGGTAGTTCAATTTTAGCTCCAAGCATTAAGTTAAAGACTTTTATCATGATCCCAACAAGCAGGCTGATGCACACAAAACAATTATTTTGAGTTTTAACTGCTGCTATGTGCTAAAGTGAACAGCATGAAAATGGAATATCAATTAGTTAGATCACATACCAAATATTAAGAGAATAATTAAATTTTGACCAAGCTAAAATAGCTAAAATGACTGACGTACAAGGTAATTGCTAGGAGAGCTTTCTTCAATGAGCCCAACTGGCCAGATGGCACATAATGTGATGCAATACCAACAAATAGTGCATCTGAGGGTGTAGAAATCCTCTTCCCTGTCAATCCAAGATAAGAACCTGCAAAACTTAACACTTCAAATCACCACGATGATGAGGTTGCTTTCACTATATTTTTGTATACAGGCAGAGTATCTGGGGTTTGAAATTGGGAATACTGACAGTTGTCAACTATTTTCAGACAGCCTATGGTCTCGATTTTACTTGCAAAAATTTATGGCATGATAGCTTAAAGCAGGAAAAAATAACTGAAACGGTTAAGGGAACCAAACTCTTGAATTTCAGATACCAGAAAGCACTAATCCTGCACCACAAAACTGACTTATGGGATCAATATGTATTTTTTTAATTCATTTATCTATATTATGGTAGTCACAGAGGGTAACAACATTGAAACATCAAACCAACCCCTCACATAACATGATCACCAGGTCTTGAGGTCAGAAGTGGCAGGAACCAACTACTTCTCCTCTTAAGTCTGTTTTGATGCACAGATGTAGCAAAAGCACACATGGTAATGAAGCATTAAAGTATGTCTTTACAATAGTGATTGATAAAGCATACAATTACTTGTATATAAAGCGAGCAATTTAAAGCTAACAGTACAAACCATCTTCTTAATGGAACTGTAGACATAGTTTTGTCATTCCAACAAGAGGACTAAACATGCTAAAAGATTGTCCATATGATGAGAAAATCATACCAACTGATCCTTCTCCTGGAGTTTGAGCTGCTATGTATGAAAAGCCAACATCTGGGAACAAGCCAATTCCATTTTCAGGCATTGCAAGAACAGTCCTCTGCAAGCAAGTTAATGAAGATGCACCAAAATTTAGGGATAATCAATGTGGGATGCTATCCTACATGAATTCAGTTAGAGATTATTCTTGTATGAAGATTTATACCTCTGTCACAATCCGATAGCGACCATGACCAGAAAGGCCAATCCCAAATCCCATTGTTATGCCATCCATTAATGATATATATGGTTTCTTGTACTCAGAAATTTTGCATATCAGAGAGTACTCGCCATTAAATACCTGATATCACATAAGACATTTAGAAGCTCATTATTAGACTATCCAAATGCACGTATTCAAAATAAAATTTTGGATAATATAAGATGTACAAAGCAACAGGGGGTCCATAAAATTCAATTTCAGGATCGTCTACAACAAAAGTCTCTTGTAATTTTCTATCCAAAAAAAATAGCCCATATACACAAGTCACCGCATGGGCACGTGTAGACATACAATAACATCATTATGAACATTCATTAACTAAAGGGCAGCAGCTTTTCATCATTCAAGTTCCATCTAGATCAATAAAACTACTACCAACTGTACCGTTTTCATATCTTCATCATCAACTTTTCACCATTCTGATTCAATAAATAAGATCCTCTGACATAATTATAAGCCGCTATCAACATAATCTTGAAATAGAACGAGTGATATGTACTGGCTGTAAATCAGCAGTATGAACACTTAATCATTTGATGTCTTCCAAAAAGAAAGCTCCACTAGAAGCTTTCAGATGGATGGTTAAGGTTGTTGACCAGAGATTATTAGCATTGATACTGTTATAATTATACCTATAATCTCTCCTATAATTGAGAGATTTCATAGTGTTAATAGCTAGATTACTTCCTAACTAGTCCTAGGAATTTTGTATATAAAACCTTGTTCCTATGTACACAATGCAAGTAATACAATTATCTTCAATTTCAACATTCAACATGGTATCAAGCCCTATCTGATTTAGGGGCTGTTTTTTTGACTGTTCGTTCCAAATAGGAAAGAACATTGGCTGAGTGTGTACTCGCCCAAAAAGCAACGTGTCTTTCTTCTCACCACCCACCTAGACTGCTTCAGCTGTGACCGGCGATCTCCACTGCGAAAGACCCAACATCAACTACACCGCCACGTGCTGCCACAGTCTCTCAGCCGTTGTTGTGCGTGAGCACCACACGCCACCCTCCGGCCAGTGCTTCGCCTCCGTCCTTTCTCCACCAGGGTCGCCAACGTCTTGCCTCCTCTGGTGGGTTCTGCCAGTGCCCCTACTTCCTTGCCTCTTCTCAGTTCTTTCTTGTTTTTGAATCCATCTGGTATTTTTTCTTTCTGCCCATAAACTAGAAGCACATTTCTGAACTGGTTATATTTACTCTATTGGAATATTGGTTGTCTTGAGTAATACCAAAGAAGATGGAGAGAAAGAAGGTAATTCTGTCAAGTTCCGATAATCCTTCACTTCAATTCAGTCCCGTAAAACTTGATGGAACTCATTATCTTGCTTGGTCAAGATCTTGTTTGTTGTTCATCAAAGCTAGAGGATTACAGGGTTACATTAATGACGACAATAAGAGCCTCGACGTTAATAATTCTAATTATAATCAGTGGGAGTCTGAGAATTCTCTCGTCATACCTTGACTCATCAATTCAATGAAGCCAGAAATTGCTCAAACATACTTGTTACTCGACACAACGCCAAAGATATGGAAAGCTGCTTCTCTGACCTATTCTCAAATAGGTAATAAGGCTCAAATTTTTTATCTTCGTAATAAATTGCACAACATGAAGCAAGGAGATATGATTGTATCACAGTATTTTACGGAGTTATGTCGGTTGTGGCAGGAATTAAACTATTATCAGGACTTTCAAGCAGAATGCTCAGACATTGTTAGATTCCAAAAAATGATAGAAGAAGATCGGGTATTTGATTTTTTAGCAGTCTTAACCTAGAGTATGACCATATATGAGGTACAATACTTGGAAAAGATCCTTTCCCTTCTGTTCAGCTCGCACATTCTCTAGTTCAGCAAGAAGAAAGTATGTGAAATGTTATGCTACATACACCTATCATTGAAAAAGCAGGAATAGTAGCAACTTCTACTGAAAAGTCGAAACCTACAAATACCTCTACTAATAAGGATCACTTATACTGTGATTACTGTGGAAAATCAAGACATACCTAAAAAACCTGCTAGAAATTGCATGGAAGGCCTAATCAGAGTCGTGGAAAACGAGGCGGCTCAGTGGTAAGGGGTCAGGCCCACTTGGCTGATGGAAATGAAGTGTCTGAAACATCGTTAGCTGGGGGATTATCCAATGACGAACTTCAAGCCTTAAGACAGCTTCTCTCAAAGACAGACTCTGCTTCCACAGTTGGTGCATCAAACCTTGCCAAACCAGGTATTGAGTACTACAACTCTAAAGATAATCCTTGGATTATAGACTCTGGAGCTAACAAACATATGACAGGCTCTCAAAAGAATTTTTTAACACACTCTCATGGAAACAACAGGGATAATGTTAGAATAGCAGATGGGTCCTTTACTTCCGTATCTGGTATAAGTTCTGTTAACTATACTCCCAAAATTACCCTATCCTCGGTACTTCACGTACCCAGTTTTCCTATTAATCTTCTCTCTGTCAGTTCTACCACTAAGGACCTTAATTGCAAAGTTAAATTTTTTCCTGACTATTGTGTTCTTCAGGACCTTCACACAAGGCAGAGGATTGAAACTGGTGGATTGCAAGATGGCTTATATGTCTTGGAAGAAGGGCACCTGATGCACATCAAGTGTTTGTTGGAAATAATGTAATTAATAAGGAAATTCTACAATGGCATAGGCAGTTAGGACATCCCTCGTTTTTTGTTTTAGCAAAACTTTATCCAAACTTGTTTAAAAGAACTTCTTTTAATTCTTTGTTTTGTGAAGCATGTGAACTTGCTAAACACAATAGAAGTTCTTATCATTTATCAAATAATAAGAGTTTTGTTCCTTTTATGACCATTCACTCTGATGTTTGGGGTCCTACTCAAACTCCCTCTCTTTTTGGCCGTAGATGGTTTGTGACCTTTATTGATTGTTGCACCCGATAGACGTGAGTTTATCTGATGAAAACCAAGAATGAAGTTTTTTCATGCTTCCAATCTTTTCACAAAATGATTTGTACTCAACATGATGCTAAAGTTAAGATCTTACGGTCAAATAATGGAATGGAGTATATGGATAGCAAATTTCGTGCTTATCTAGATTCTAATGGAATAGTACATCAAACTAGTTGTTCCTATACTAGTGAACAAAACGGAGTTGCAGAAAGGAAGAACAGACACAGTCTGGAGGTTGCTCGATCACTCTGTTCGCAATGAATCTTCCAAAGGGATATTGGGGTGATGCAGTCCTTTTAGCCACATATCTTATCAACAGAATGCCACTTCGAATTCTAGATTTTAAAAGCCTTGTTGAAATATTACAAGGTACAAACTCTTATACTGTACCTCCAAGAGTCTTTGGGTGTGTTTGTAAGTATGGATGTCACTTTTATGGAGTATGATTCTTGTTTCCCAACATCCCCAACTCCTCTTCAAGGGGAGAATGAGATTGAAAACGAGGTGGTGATTGACTCTATAGATAATGTGATCGAAGGAGGAAGAACAATTCAGGGGGAGACAACTAGTTTGGTTCAAGAGGATCGAAGTCGGCGCTTAGATAGACCAGACTTAAAGATATACTCAAGGCGAGATAAGACAGAAAAAGCCACCATGCAGTCTATGCCAATGCCATCGTCTTCCCTCGAAAACACTGGTGAGCTAGAATATGATTTATCTGATGATTTAGATAAGCCGATTGCCCTTCGAAAAGGTGTTAGAAGTTGCACCAAGCACCCAATTTCTAACTTTTTTACATATGACTCACTATCTCCTACCTATAGAGCCTTTGTCTTGTCTGTTTCTTCTGTGTCTATTCCACATGATTGGAGAGAAGCAATGAAAATTGTCCAATGGAAAGAAGTTATGATTGAAGAAATGAAGGCCTTGGCAAAAAATGAAACTTGGGAACTTGTCACTGCTCCAGAAGGAACACGGACAGTTGGTTGCAAATGGGTATTCACAGTGAAGCATAAGCTAGATGGATCCATACAAGATGAGATTGGTGGCTAAAGGCTTTACTCAAACATATGGAGTGGACTATGAAGAAACCTTTGCCCCTGTTGCTAAGATAAATACAATCAGAGTTTTACTCTCATGTGCAGCTAACTTTGGGACTTACAGCAGTTCGATGTTAAAAATGCATTTCTTCATGAGATTTGGAGGAGGAGGTGTATATGGAGATTCCTCCAGGATTTGAAGATGAGAAGACACAAGGGAAGGTTTGAAGGTTAAAAAAGTCCTTGTACGGGCTGAAACAGTCACCATGAGCACGGTTTGAAAAGTTCAATCAGGTTATGATCTCCTTTGGTTATCAACAGAGTAATGCGGATCATACCCTATTTATCAAGCACTCACAAGGTAAGATCACGCTTCTTATTGTCTACGTTGATGACATTATTGTGACTGGAAGTGATACAGAAGAGATGGCTAGACTGAAGAAACTACTTGCTCAAGAATTTGAAATTAAGAACTTAGGAATTGCAATATTTCTTGGGAGTTGAAGTGGCTAGATCAAGAAGAGGAATCTTTACCTCCCAGAGAAAATATGTTTTAGACTTATTAGAAGAAACCGGTATGATGGGTTGTAAACGAATTTCCTATTGAGAGCAACCACAAACTGCAAGCAGGAACAGGAACATTAGTGGACATGAGAAGATATCAGAGGTTAGTTGGGAGACTCATCTATCTTTCTCACACTAGGCCAGACATAGCATTTGCAATTAGTCTGGTAAGTCAGTACATGCATCATCCACGAGAACCACACTTACAAGTTATATTCCACATTTTACGCTATCTAAAGTCCGCTCCAAGAAAAGGCCTTCTGTTCACTAACAATGGTCATCTTAAGATAGAAGCATTTACAGATGCTGATGGGGCTGGATCTCCAGATGATAGGAGGTCAACCACTGGTTATTGTACGCTCATAGGAGGAAATCTAGTCACTTGGAGAAGCAAGAAATAGAATGTAGTTGCTAGATCCAATGCGGAAGCTGAATATAGAGTTATGGCTCAAGGTGTGTGCGAATTATTGCGGGTAAAGAAGCTGATGAATGAATTACAACTAACAAATGAAGGAAGTTCATCTCTCTACTGTGATAACAAAGCTGCCATTAGTATAGCTCACAATCCTGTTCAGCATGATAGAACAAAACACATAGAAATTGACCGACACTTCAAGGAGAAACTTGTGAATAGCTCTCTAGAATTATTCCATGTGGAGACCAATGAACAACTGGCAGATGTCTTCACCTAAGGATTGTACAACAAACAGTTTCATAACCTCATTTGCAAGTTGGGCATGTGCGATATCTATGCACCAAACTTGAGGAGTGTTGACCAGAGATTATTAGCATTGATACTGTTATAATTATACCTATAATCTCTCCTATAATTGAGAGATTTCATAGTGATAATTGCTAGATTACTTCCTAAATAGTCCTAGGAATTTTGTATATATGCCCTTGTTCCTATGTACACAATGCAAGTAATACAATTATCTTCAACTTCAACATTCAACAAAGGTCACTGTTGGCTACAAACCAGTTTGCATTTATCATTGTATATTTTAGTTTGCATGTATTTGTATAAAGGATAAAATTTTGGCCCTACAGTCTTTCAGAGGAAATATATTCCTATTTCTATGACAAGAACAAAAGAATAGAGAGAATTGCAATATGTCAACCATAGTTCTAAGTGCAAAATATACACATCAAAATGACCATGAAAATATTACTAACAAACATGCCTACACAGAACAACAATACTTTTACTTTTCCTGTAATTATTAATGTTAAATCCAAGTAGATATTATCACGTTTGATAGCATCTCCCATTCGGCAATCAATAAGTACATCTGAACCAACATGGCTATTAGAAAAAGAAAAATTAAAAATTTTGAAAGGTTTGACAATGATGTAAAAAAATTGAAAAAAGTTTACACTAAATGAGATGTTATTCCTTTTCACTATCCAATTTCAACCTCGGTGTAACTTTGGATGACAAAATACAGATCTTGGTAGCCAAAATTTGACGTGGAACCTATCAGATGGCTGAAAGAAAATAACATAATATGATCACCTAATCACAACAATCACTCAACTCCTAAAATTATATGATGAGAGGGCTAGGTCGAACAACTATAAAATCAATTTGAATAGAATAGCAAGAGGAAACATGAATATTATAGACCAAAATAGCATTAACTTAATAACAAATAAATCATGAACAAGTAGATAACTGAAAATGCATTCAATTCTTGCCAAGTAGAACAAAACAAAATGCATGCGGCGGGGGGTGTTGATAATAGAACACAACAAGACCTCAATCATATCTGACAGTTGGTTTATGGCTGTAATACTCTTGACATCCCCACCTGCAGATAAACTAAGACCTTGGTAATGAATTAGCAACTACAACAAACAATGGCTTGTTTGGTGCTTACAACAATCCAAAATCAAAACGGGAAAGAAGTTACAAGAAAAAGGCATGATATGCATGAGATGTTAGCATTTAAAAAGAAGAATCAGTTGCAGAGGAGTGCACAAAGGCACCTTTTGCACAAGAGGAGTGTTCCTGTCATTTTGAATTTCGGCAACAACGCCTTTAATATCCATTCCTGCAAAGGGATCATGAGGACTCACTCTCAAGAGTCTCCTTACACTCATCAAATAGAATGCAACAACGACTAAGAAGAAAGTAAAATGGGTGAGAGATGATGATGATGATAACACTTCTCACTCGTAAGCAGTGAAGATCAACCACAAACACATATATCAATACCAAACCTGCACAAAATGCGCGAGGAGAGCTCCCCTCCACTAGCACGCACTTCACTTTTGGATCCGATTCCCATTCATCAAGAAACTGCTTGTACTTAAGATCCATATCTGCGAATTGAAACGAAATAGAATTGATTCTTACCAACTCAGGAACTTGAAACAGAAGAAACTAAGTTGAGATTAAAATAAAGTGAAAAGGCGAGGGATGTAATTGAATAAAGGACCTAAGTTCATAGCGTTGAGGGCTTTGGGGCGATCGAGAGTGAGGACTGCAACGCCGTTTGGGGAAACATTCCCTTTAACAAACTCGTCGGAGGAGGCCATGGCTACGAAGCTTCGAGGAGTAGAATAGAGGAGGCTGTTTACTTTAGCAGAGATGAAAAGGAATGATGAAGATGGTGATTTGGTGAGGACAAGGCGAGAGGCCGAGAGAATGGCTTTCATTTGTGTCGTTTGGTTTCAAGTTTTAGCTTGCTTTTGGGCTTTTTAGACTTGAATACTGTGACAGTGACACCTTAATGATGAGTCACATTAAAGGTCTAAAGATATGACATAACTTTAATTTATACAAAGTTGGATATAAAATATAGCCTTCTTCCTAAAGGTTGTTCACAAACTAAATAATAAGGAATGAGACTATTGGTTTTCTAGATTAGGGCATTAAGTTATGGAGGATGCAATTTAAAAATATTTTATAAAAAAATATTATGCAGTGCAACTTCATAGCCATAAAAGATTGGGCAAAACTCAAAGGCTTAATGTCTTCAATCAGTGTTATAAATCCTATCAACTAATGTTGTAAATGTCACAATCTTATAAACAAATACTAAAATCATATGTACAAAATACCACTACTCTTTACAAGAAATACCACTACAATACTAAAGCAAAATATCTTAACCCAATACTTTAAATATCACTACTTCGTGTCACATTCTTATAAAAAAAATTACCATCCTATAAAAAAATTCTATTATTCTTTACAAAGAATACTAATATCCTTTTTTAAAAAAGAATACTAATATTTGCTAATTACATCATATTTTTAGCATGATTTTTTAGAATATTGTACTTGTATTTTGGATATTTTCATAAGATTTGGTACTTAAAATGATCTATATTTAATTTCAGTCTTATCTAGCCTCTCAAAAGAAAATGGATGAATTTGGATAATATTTTTGAAAAGTAACTGAATTAAAATACAATGTGGAATTACAAGGAAGATTATCCAAACAAAATAACTATGAAATAGCCAAAAATAATCAATGGTCCTAAGTAAAGTATTGAATTTGGAGAATATTGGAATCAATTTGGAGTAAATTCGTCAAACTTGAAAAGAAAGACTCAAAACATGGTAACATGTTATTGCTTGTCACGACCCGGAACCACATCGGGCACATGACAACCGCCGCATACCCGGGCTAAGGATACTCACAATACCCTTAATTCGACTATTCAAGGCTAACTGAATATCAATCTCAATGACAATACAAAATGTTCATACGTAAAGTCATTTACAAACGACAGGACAGACAAGAGTTAATTTACAAAATTATAAAGTATATCGACATAATCATGAGCTACTACACAATAAAGTACAAAACAGAGACTACCCACATGCGGTAATATCCCGAAAATGTCAAAAGATCGCACGATCCACTCAAAACTTCAAACTCACCAAATTAACCTGCATGGTTGAAAAGCGGAGGGGGCGAGTACACTATGTACTTAGTGAGCAGGAAAAACATTGCGAATAAAACTCGATACACACCAAGACAGTATAGATAACCCATAAAGTGAACATACAACACATAGAAACACATAGGCCTAGTCTATGACTCAACGTATATTAGTTAGGAACCATATAGGCCTAGCCTATTAATTCACTTATCCGGTGAACATAGGTTCCAGTTCCAATACACAAAAACATAAAACATCACATGTGTAAATCAAATCTCGTCAGAAAAACAAATATAAGGGTAAGCCAAAACAATCATGTGTGACACCATTAGTCGGCCAAACTAGCGCGCACACCCACCGATTCTCAGTGTTGGCTCGACTTCATCCATGGTGAGTCCGGACTACAGTCAACAAGAGCGTCATGAACCTAGGTGATGACCTTGTTGGTGTCCAAACCCTAGGTGTGGAATCACCCGCAAGTCCCATAGAAAGGTGTTGATACGGGGATTTGATTTTTATATACCAGCGTCAAGGGTACGGGGGTCGCTAAATCGGTTGTGCCCAGCACACGATTGGCCAATTTTTTCCTCACTAATCATCAAAAATTCATATACAAACGTTGAATTCTAAAATCAAGTAAGGCACCATGCCTTTATTTATTGGTCCAATCGATAAAATGGAACTATGCCAAGGCTCTAAGCCAAAAGAGAATACATGCATGCAGTATATATGACTCAGTTATGCATATGAAAATTTCCAAAACATTATCTCATGAAATAAAAGCCAATTTTTGTGCTTCAAATGCATAGTTGTT
>JAOQML010000008.1:32306926-32320444 GCA_027568935.1 Erythroxylum urbanii
GTCCCGAGTATGGAGAAAACACCAGAGACTTATTTGAGCAATATTGACGTCGTGACCTCATCAAGACATATCTTGATCTTATCAGGATCTATTTGGTTTTGTTGCTCTCCAAATAATGGATCTCTATCTAAAACTATTTTACGAATCCTCCAAGTAACTCTTATGCGTATGAACTATTAGGTTTTTGAATATGTTGGCCACTTGGATTAACACCTAATCCAAGCAAGTCATAAGCAGCGTCTAGCAACACATCATGACCCCCAATTGACCGAAAAGTAAGTGGTTTGACGAACAAACTCGTGTTTGCCTTAAACCGTCTCATAAACCCTACCATAGATAATTGTTATGCAATTCATCCTTTCACCATGCTATACCCTACTTGGTTATGAGTATGGGCAAAGTGTCAACTTTCACTAGACTGACTACGTCAAATCTAGTCCAAGTGATATCAGTTCTTGTCTTGGAATTCATTACTCTATATGTCAATGAAGACATTCTTCATAACACATGTACTCTAGTCAAATATTTCCAAGCAATGACCCCGACAAGAGGCCGTGGATATCATCTTCTGCTATCATAGAAAAGCTGTACCTAATCACGGCCATATAAGCGATCTCTACAAGGCAACAAGGAATGGAGTCAAAGAACAGAATTAGTATCCAAGATATCCTTGAGTACCTCAAGTCTAAGGATACTTACACCATTGCTATGGTGAGATTATCACTGATATTAGAATAGAGCATCCATGTGATGATCTCATGGTAGGTCGTCCAATATACTTACTACCTCTAGTAAGCATCCATATTTCAACTCTAAACATCTCATGTTTATAGCTTCTGAGATCCATTGCTTGATCAAATCAAGGAGTTTTACATGTGATAATCTATCCAGATTAACGATGTCTATTCTCATTAATCCTATGAGTAGGGATAATTTAGATACTAACATAATTGCACATGATAGGAATCTCAATAGTATGATCACATCATAATTTCCTTCATGCTAGGTCATATATCATGGACTTCATCAATTTGCATATAGATCCATATCAATTTATAAATAATGAACACCAAATTAATGAGATATGCTTTTCTTTATTATTGAAAATAAAGTCTATATATAACTTTGTACAAAACGAACTAAAGGCGATTGCCTTTAGGGCATTACTCTAACAAATCTCCCACTTAACCTAAAGCCAATCGTCTTGGTATCTAATACCATAGGTGAGTACATGAGAATCAAATCTATTATGTGACAATAGCTTCATCATTGGATCAGTAATATTCTGCTTGGTGGGAATTCTCTCTATCTGCATATCACCTCGACCAATGATCTCCCTGATCAGATGATATCTGCAGAGTACGTGCTTGGACCGTTTATGAGACCTTGGTTCCTTCGCTTGTGCAATAGCCCCATTGTTGTCACAATACAACTGTATGGGTCCATCATTGCTAGGAACCACACTAAGTTCAGTAATGAACTTCTTGATCTAAGCTGCTTCCTTTGCTGCGTCTGAAACTGTAATGTACTCTGTCTCGGTTGTTGAATCGATAGTTGTCTCTTTTTTGGATCTCTTCCAACTAACTGCCCCACCGTTCAGTGTGAATATATAACCTGATTGGGATTTGGAATCATCCTTATCAGATTGAAAAATCGCTTCTATATGCCTGCTCACTTTTAGATTTCCATCTCCATATATCAAGAAAACATCTTTAGTCCTTCGCAAGTACTTGAGGATGTTCTTGACAGCCACCTAGTGAATCCGATTGGTATCTGCTCGGAACACTTAGAGCATATGGTATCTTCTTGTACATAATAAAGCGTACATAATAGATCCTACTGCTGATGCATACGAGATCATATTCATGTGAGTCCCCTCCTCTTGTGTCTTAGGACACAAAGATTTTTAGAGTGTTATCCCATAATGATGGGAAGATACCCTCTCTTGGACTGCTTCATGCTAAACCTCTTTAGCATCTTGTCTATGCACGTTGATTGTGAAAGACCAAGCAACCTTTGTGATCTATCTCTATAGATCTTTATCCCGAGGATATAAGTTGCTTCACTAAGATCTTTCATTGCAAATCTATATCTCTCAGGAACAAAGCATATCCTACGTGACCTACGAACCTCTTGTGTTGAAGAAGGTTAAACTTTTACTTCATCTGTATGAGTCAAAGTCTCAGGTTCAGGCAGTTGATCCGTGTTTGCTCGAGCATCTTGAACTTCTTCAAGTTCAATTTTGCTCTCACTATCTTCTTTTAAAAGAAACTCATTCTCTAAAAAGACAGCATGCTTTGAAACAAACACTTTTTGTTCCTCAGCATAGTAAAATTGATATCCCATTGTTTCCTTAGGATATCCTACAAGCAAACACTTATCAGACTTTATATTAATCTTTTCTGACTGTATTCGCTTAACATAAGCAGGACAGCCCCAAACTTTCAAATGAGAAAGATAAGGCTTTTTGTTAGTCCACATCTTATATGGAGTAACATCAACTGCCTTTGATGGAAGTCTGTTTAGCAAATAAATAACTATATCGAGTGCATACCCCCAAAAGGATTTTGGTATATTTACAAAGCACATCATTAACCGTACCATGTCCAATAAGGTTCGGTTTCTTCTTTCAGCCACACCATTATGTTATGGTATGTAAGGTGGAGTCCATTGCGATAAAATCCCATTATCTCTGAGATAATCTAAAAATTCTTGGTCTAAGTATTCACCGCCTCGATCGGATCATAGTGTCTTGATACCTTTCCCAAGTTGTTTTTCTACTTCATTTATGAATTGTTTGAACTTTTCAAATGCATCAGATTTGTATCTCATCATATACAAATACCCATATCGAGAATAGTCATCGATAAAAGTAATGAAGTAAACAAAACCACTTCTAGAATGGATAGACATCGGACCATATACATTTGAATGTATTACGTCTAATACTCCAGTCACTCGTTCACCCTTTCCCTTAAAGAGTAACTTAGTTATCTTTCCTAATAAACAAGATTCACACATGTCATATGATTCATAATCAAATGACCCCTAAACTACCACTCTTGTGGAGCTTAGCTATGTGTCTCTCATTTATATGGCCAAAGCGATAATGCCATAATTAAGTTGATTTTAAATTATCTCGTTTATGTCTTTTTGTGTCATTGACATTCATAATTGGATGCGACATAACTAATATGTAAATTCCATTGCATAATAGACCAGTACCATAAATCATTCCATTCAAACTAATAGAACAACCATTACTATTGAAATTCAAATGGAAACCAGCTTTATTTAAACAAGAAACAGATAATATGTTCTTTGTCAAAACAGATACAAAATAACAACCATCCAGTTTAATTACAAGCCCACTAGGGAGTGAAAAAAAAAGTGCCTATGGTTAATACAGCAACTCTTGCTCCATTGCCCACGAGTAGGTCCAGTTCTCCCTTCATGAGTTGTCTCCTGTCCCTGAGGCCCTGTATATCATTACATAGCCATAACCAGTATCTAATACCCATATGTTATGATCAGAAATAGGATTAATCTCAATGACAAACATACCTAAAGGAGCCGAGGCATCTGATGCCTGATTTTTCTTCAAGGACTCTAGATAGACTTTACAGTTTCGCTTCCAGTGGCCATTCTTGCTACAATGGAAGTAAGTTCCTGTCGACGCAGTCTCTTTAGGTTTCTTTTTGGTTGTACTTCCTTTTGGTTTCTTGGATCTTTTCTTCTTTAGGTTCTTTTTTCTTGAACCAGAAGAGGAAGAGTCCACCACTAGCACTGACTTGCTATCCTTTTTGATAACTTGCTCTGCTGTCTTGAGCAAATTGATCAACTCAGAGATTGTCATGGAGATTTGGTATAGTTTAACACAAATTGTGAATAACTATCAGACAATCCAACCGGAATTAAGTCAATACTTAATTCATAGTCCATAACAAAACCCAAGGTGGCCAACCTCTTAATATAACCATTCATCTTCAATGCATACTGCACTGCAGATGTCCCTAGAGTCATCTTAGTTGTGAAGAGCAGCCTCGAGGTCTCGAACCTTTCAGACCGAGCTTGCTCATCAAAAAGCTCTCTAAAATGAAACACTATGGTATTAGCATCCATAAACTCATGCTGCTTCTGCAGCTCAGGTGACATTAAGGCTAGCATAATGCAGGTAGCCATGTCACTATCTTTGAGATGCTTACGATATGCTTTCTGATCCTCATCAGAAGCATCAGTAGCAGGGCGATCAAGAAGTAGAACATCTAGGACATAGCCTATCTCCTCAGATCTGAGAACAATTTCTCATATTTCTCAGCCAATCAAGAAAATTGGGTCCACTCAATTTATTAGAATCCATTAGTGAGCGCAGATTCACACTAAAAGAGATCTTCAATCAACCTAAATGTGAAGAGAGAAAGAATGTTAGAATATAAATACACGCATGATCATAAAGACTTACATGACATGCATATAACTCCAACTAGTTTCAAAGAATTCATATCCCTCACTACGATTCCAAGAAAAAAATAGGAAAAAGTGTCCTAATGGGTCAATATTCGACATTACTAAGAATGACCTTGGGTTTAATCAGCAAGCCACCTTAAGTCAATCAATAGATATCAGTCATATCAATTGCATCATAGCTATAACTATCGTCTAGCGCTATCAACTCTTGATGCGCGTACATCTGATGCACGCTATCCAATTGCACCTCTGTCTACATTAACCTTAAGTTTACTCAAAAAATCAACACTTTTAGTGAAAACCGACCCATTAATCCGAAAATCTTATTTTCATAGTTCGAACATATTCATATAGAGTAGGCTTGAGTTTACCCAACAACCTTAACTCTAAAAGAATTCTATTTCTCCTCATAGTAATGGAAGGCGTTAGTTTTCATATTATGTGTGAGGGATTTCATATTCTGGTCTCATCTAAGTCGTAGGATTATAGTCACAAGGACTATATGGTATGATTTAGGACATTTCATCCATCAATTGAATCTATATATATCCATAACCATCCATCATCCCACCTAACTAACCCTAGCGTGCATTGTTTAATGCAGCCATCTCATAAGGTTCTCTTGTATAGGTTGTGACGTGTTATACATCTAAAGACTTGACGTTCGATTCAACTCCTGAACTGAACTGCTTTCTAATGTTGGAATCGGTAAATTTCTTAGTCCGTATATTTTCAATTCCAATTCAAAATACCAATATACTAAGTGTAATACTCTCTACTCTGATGTATCAATTAAACACTCTAATTGTATCATGCTTGCCATATCTAGTCATAATAGACGTGAAATACTCGAAATAAATTAATACAATATTAATCTCTTGCATTTCCAAATAATTTGAGAACATCAAACTATCACCCTAAGTATCTCTAGTTAATCTCCACTTCATCCAGACTATTTTGGCACTTGTCACATAACTTGTGACGACCAAAACAATCAAGACAACTGAATATACCAACGAGAGGCTAATATGACATTTAAAATCCGAAAATTTTTGGAAAGCCCAATTTCAATCAAATCAGTTTGGCATGCATACAACATCAAAGTAACATATTTCTGATCACATAAAAATGATCCGAGGCATTGAAACCAAAAACACACAATCACCACTTCAAACAAACCAAGTCCAACAGTTTTCTCAAAACTGTCCAACTCTATCTTTTGCTTGAAAAACTCATTGAAACAATTCCAATAAATGCTAAGAAAATTACAGAGGCTATAACATGTTCCCAACATGATCCACGAATTTTTTCAGAATTTATTTCCAAGAAAAACTCATCCAACCTAGCAACCAAGCCAACCTAGAATTTGTGTTCCTCAATACAGACATTCCCAACAGCACACAAGAAATTCTCAAATAAATATTCAATCACCTCGAAAACATTTTTCCATCTTCATAGACATTTATAAACATCTTAGAAAGTGGGTAGGGAAAGAAAATCCCAAAAACAATTTTTATAGAATTTATTCACAAGCATGTCTGTTCATGTAATGTGCATAAACACAGCAACCAGAACATTAGGGAATTAATTAGAAAAAAACATATCAAATCAACATGCACAACAGTCACAACCAATCGGCAGCATCACACATGTTATGGTTTCTCCTTTATACGGGGCATAAGTGGCTCTGATACCACTGTAGAAAAATCCTGCTGCATGCAACATATACACGCAGTACCGAAAAACAAAAATTTTTGTTCTGGGACTTTCCCAAAGTCCAGGATCTATATACCTATAAAAGGAAATACCATTAAATCTAGGTGAAAAATTCCTAATTCACATACATGTTCATAACACACACACACACACACACACACACACACACAGATATATATAGTCTCCTTCATTCTTCGATCTTCTACTTTCAGGTTGTTGCAAACCACAATGACCAAAACAAACCGTCTCCAACGGTATCCACGCAGAGATCGAAGAAACTAACCGAATCAAACTCTTTGATCCGAAAATAGCTAAAACAAAGACAAGTGTACTAGCTCTTTTCTTTGTTCTATGGAGAGCAAAAACCTAAACCAAATGGAGAGGAAGAAGATGAGAAAAAAGAAGAGAGATAGATGATAATCGTGAAGAAGAAGATGGTTTTTTAAAGCACTCTTACGATTATTAACTTACGTCTTTTTTTTTGTCTTTTATGGTTTTGTCTTTTATCAATAAAAGACAATAAATGACTCACTGTAAAGACTCCTCATTTCTTCTACCACATTGCCTACACCTTTTATATATATATATATAAATACTGAGGTTGTCTAGTCACATTGGGATCGATCCTATCGGATCCCAAGTATGAAAAAAACACCGAAGACTTATTTCATCAATGTGGATGTCGCAAGCTCATCGGGACATATCCCGTTCTCATTGGGATCCATTTGGTTCTATTTCTCTCCAAATAATGGATCTCTATCCAAAACCATTTTACAAATCCTTTGAGTCACTCTTATGCGTGTAACCCATTAGGTTCTCAGTTATGTTGGCCACTTGATTTAACACTTAATCCAAGCAAGTCATGAGCGGTGCCTAGTAATACATCATGACCCCCAATTGACTGGAAAGTAAGTGGTTTGACAAGCGAACCCGTGCTTGTCTTGAATCGTCTCACCCTCCCATAGACAATTGCTGTGCAATTCGTCCTTTCACCATGCTATACCCCACTTGGTTATGAGTACGGGCAAAGTGTCAACTCTTACTAGACTGACTATGTCAAATCTAGCCCAAGTGATATCAATTCTCGACCTGGGACTCATTACTCTATATGTCAATGAAGACATTCTTTATGACACACATACTCTGGCCAGAGATTTTTAAGTAATGACTCCGACAAGAGGCCGTAGGTATCATCTTCTGCTATCACAGAAATAGTGAATCCTCTATTGGCTACTCAATTACCTTCGAATACCTTAAGCTGTACCCAATCACCATCCTATGAGCAACCTCTACAAGGTAACAAGGAATGGAGTCAAAGCATAGAATCAGTATCCAAGATATCCTTGAGTACCTAAAGTCTAAGGATACTTGCACTATTGCTATGATAAGATTATCACTAACATTAGACTAGGACATCTATGTGATGATCTCATGGTAGGTCATCCAATGTACTTACTACCTCTAGTAAGCATCCACATCTCATGTTTACAGTTCTGAGGAGTTTAACATATGCTAGTTTATTCGGATTAACGATGTCCAGTCTCATTAATCCTTTGACTAGGTATAATGTAGATATTGAAATAATTGTACATGATACAATCTCAGTAGTATGATCACATTATAATTTGCTTCATGCTATGTCATATATCATGGACTTTATTAATTTGCTTATAGATCAATATCAATTTATAAATAATGAACACCAAAATAATGAAATATGCTATTATTTATTATTGAAAATAAAATCTGTACACAACTTTGTACAAAACGCACTAAAGGTGATTGTCTTTAGAGCACTGCTCTAACAGGTGCCTCAGGCAGGGCCGGCACTGAATGCCCTATAAATGTGTACACGTACCTCCGTTGAAGACCCAAAGTATTAGTTTACAAGCATCTCTTACATCAGTTGTACAAGAGCAATCAAAGCTATTCCCTTTCCAATTAACTACTACATGGAAATATTCACTCTTCATTTTCTTGTTTTTTGACCTTATATGTCATTTGAATGTTGCAATTACAATTACTTGCATCCTAAGATAACAATTGGAAAAGACATTATTGTCATTATACTGCCTAATTTAGCTCTCCGATAAGCAAAATGAAAATATATCACTATTAGAGACCAACTGATAAAAGAAGATTATCAACTTAATCAAGGTTCTGCTAAAATTAACAATACTACAAATGGCTCTGAAATTTTAATTCACAACATTCGTCACAGTGTCTAATTTGAAGAATCAATATAAAACGCAAAACTGGTTTAGTCTGATTAATGAAAAATTAGGCGCACTTTCTCATTTATTAGAATTGGTAGGGAAAAAAAATTTTGATGACAGAACATAATATCTCTTATAAAGGCTCCATATCGTGTCTATCATCAGGAATGGACATGCTCCTCTTCCACAAATATAGCAATGTTACTCTCTTACAAAATACAAGACTAGGGATGTAAATAATTGTCAACAACAGAATAATATAATTACAATGCATAATTATTTCTTTGCACGACATAAGGTCTATTTTTATGCTACAAGGAACATATACATCGGTAAAACAGACCCTCTCCCTACACCTATATCATTGCGGACATGTAACGATAGAGCAAATTTCATAAAGTGGAGGAATTTCTGGACTTGTACATTTTTTTATCATCCTGTGAAGGAGATGATACTGTTGCATGATAAGAAGAAGAAGCCAACTGGGCTAGTGCTGGAACCGCACCACCTGTAGATTTTACAGGAAATACCTCCATGAGAATACTAATGCACACAAGCTAGTAGCTAACATCACCTTGCAACAGAATAAATATCCATGAGAAATGCCCAGTATAATAAAATGTAGACCAAGCAGAACTGCAAGTTAAGCTTTCACAACAGCAAGCTACAATTTAAGTTCCTATCAGTAACAATAAGCTGTAACAGAATCACGCACACAATACCAACAGAAGAAAACATTTTGAAATGCAAGATCTTGTGAGTTAAGATGGATTTTAGAAGTTTGAAATGTAAGGTAATGTTATTGCTAAATGCAAGACTTCTTTGTTTGGATAACTATAACGACTTCCATACAAAAGAATGTCAAATATTTAGTACAGTTCATCTTTGAAGCATTACAGAGTGATTCAGCTAGTAATACTTTGCTTGAGTTTAGAGCAAGGTCAAAGTTTCTCATCCTCAAATAGTTCTTGCAGTTGCAGTCACTTCAAGCAACAACTGGCAACTGTTTTTCTCTCGGCCTCATAAATAGCCTATAGATCATCAATTCTCCAAAATATATTGAAGGCCTTTGCATCTACTTCTACACAGCATATTGATGTTGAGCACATAATAATTGACTGACTATTGTTCGATTCACAAAAGCTAAATTATCATCTTGTCAGGGTTCAAAATTTTTTGAAGTTGGTATGTAAAATCTTGCGTAGGATCTTGTTGCCCATCCCTCTTTGGTGATGAATACTTCAAACTGAATTTGAAAATAGCTTCGCAATAATTCAATTTGTCAAACATCAAACAATATTTCATAGATAGCATGCAGGATTATATACGTAAACAGCAAATCATGCTTGCCAGAAATTGCATAATAAGTCCATAGAATAGGTTCGGGAACAGAATTGCTAACCTGTCAACCCTGCACAAGCTGAAGAGAATATCATAACAGGCGGTGCCTGCATATGCACAAATAGTTTTTAGCATTCCAGACTCCAAAAGGAAATGGTTTCCATCAAGGAAATACATAACAAAAAGCAACTTAAGCGGCATCATTAGCCTTCAAAAACATTTTTATGTGCATTGCAAGCAAGTCATCAGCATCCGCAACTGATTACTAAACCTGTTAAAATATAAGAATTTAAGGCACAAAATTTTATAGCTATATGCAAAGAGTTAGTAAATCATGAACTATAATTAAAAGTACACGGCCCCATGTATACCAGATGACAAAGTCTACTAGTCAGACCACAAGCATCAATCATAAACAAGTTGATGGTATCCAAGATACCATGTTAGCCAAAATGTTAGGTTCTGATGGATGCAAATATTTGTTGAAAATCACAGGAGCAACTCGTTATTAGCGCAGATTCTTTTGGGTTGGTAAATTTGGAGAAGCAATAGAAAAAGTTTTGAGATGCAAAAACATACACCAATAAGGAAATGCAGCCACATTGGTCCTTTTACCCACTTCTGAACAACTGGCATCACTGCATCAACAAACAAATGTGTCACCGAAAAAAATAATGAAGTCCAAAAGGTCTGATCAATGTTAGAGTTGACGAATCAAAGTTTAGGTAAAAGTACCCTCAAACATCATAGTCAGATAAGTTATAAAATAATTTAAACAGAATGTCAGTTGATAGCAGATATGAAGATTAACATGTAAAAGTCATCATTTCAGATTTACCTAAATATTTGAATAAACTAACAGCAGGGTTTACAATGGCCTAGAGATTTCTTCATATTCATATGTGTACTTGCAAAAGAGTAAATGCACCATACCCTATTAGTGGATGTGACAAGACTGATAATTCTAATTTGGGTATCACACAAATAAACTTAACTTTCTCTGCAGTATGCAGAGGCGAGGCCCATTGGTTACTTCTTATTTCTCTTATCATAACTTCATTCCTTTTCACAATATTTTCCATAAGTACAATCGAGTATGTGCATACTTCAATTTAATGGACTTTTTTGTAGCAATAGAGTATATAAATTGAAAATCATAGATTTATCTAGTTCAAAAACTGTTTTTTTTTTTCCTTGGAACATTTCAAAGCAATCCATTAACAGAATTCAAATGAAATACTAAATTAAAACAGATTTACAGGGAGAAATGAAAGCAAGCACGCTACAGCCAGAACATGATATCTCAAACAAGATAGATAAGCAAAGCACAGTGTACAGATACACATAACCCTGACACCCTGTCAACTTCACTAAACAAGATAGTTAAGCAAAGCACAGTGCACAGAAACACATAACCCAGACACCCTGTCAACTTCACTAAACAAGCTGACAGACGGAAGGTGTGAAATAGATGAACACATTACCATGGTTAAAGCCATAGAATGCACTTGCTGTACCACCAACAGCAGAACCAATCTGAATTGTAGCAATAATAAATGTAAGCGCAATAGCCAGCTTAGGTATGTCTTTTATTAGCAATTCGGATTGTAACCAAACAAAACAAAGCTTAACATCTACAAAAACATACATATATCAATAGCTTGTTTTTTAGGCTTTAATGAAGCATTGGGTACGAATTTCTAAATTTACTAGATTATCCCCCGTTCAATATCATAAACAATGAATTGCAGTTGTTTCTCCTATTTACGGATTCAGTAATATGATAACACATAGTTGGAACCTAACCAAGTAAAGGAATGAAAGGCACATATGAAATATTAATATTTTACCACAAGCTCAATAATCTTTGTTCCTATTGCTATTTCTCTTTCCATATAATTCTTATCAATCCAATTTCAACTTATCTGAACAAGATTCATATAGAACACAAAATAAGTAGTGAAAATCAAAAGGGGTACAATCCTCTAAATAGAAGGGGAAAAGACAACTAAAAATTGAATAAGTGTTGAACATAAGTTTTTACAAGCACCTATGTATTTTCCCCTTATATTCATATTTAACAATCAATCAAACCATTTTAAGCACAAAGCTTCCTACAAATTTTCTTCCAAATAAGCATATACAACAGAACAAAGAGGAAAAATTAATCCTTGTCTCGCTAATCGGATAAATCCCTGGTTTCAGGTAAATACCAGCCACCCCTCTCAACATTATTCACACCAAAAAAAAAAATATTAGAAAAGAGAAAGAGAACAAGACGAAATGAAATATCAAAGTACCGAGGAAAAGCTATCTTAAACTCGGCAAGAAATAGTGCAGCTACTAGTTTGTTACAATGAAAATAGTTTCAAAGAAATTTAAGAGTAGAAAGCATCAGATAAAATTTTACAGTTACTCCAACAAGAAAGTAGAAATATATGTGAAGTGGCTTACCATCTCCATAGAAAGAGGACCTTACGTCAACTTCATAAAGTTTTACATGCAATCCCTCACAAATTACATAAACCCCCAATAAAACTGCACCATATCAACTCACTATGCATTAATCCTCTAAACGGTGCACTTCAGCTGCCTCCTAAATTTGAGGGGTTTATTGTGTCTCTATTTCTAAGAGACAGACAGAGAAGGGTTCAAGTTATGGCAGTCATGAAATTTTGTGCCATACTAATCTCCGATGCCATCACTGTGAAGATCCCCTTTCTAAGGAGACGGTAACCCTTCAGCTATATTTTCCTGTTCACGTAGCAGCAACTATACAACTCAATTTAATGCTTTTTTTTACCTCAATTGTCTTCCGAAATTACTTTGATTGCAAGAAACTAGTACGTAGACTATTTCTCATCTCGTCTGAGATGGTTTATCATGGTATTATATTATCAGCCCTTTACTAGTTTCAGTTAAATATCAACCAAATTCTCATGATTATTCCATCATTCATGGTATTGTATTTTTAGCCTCCAAAGCTTTTTACAAAATTTTATTCCAGGTAAACACATAAAAAAGGAATCGTAGACTATACAATCATATGTACACATCCATGGTTTCAGGTAAATACCAGACATCCCTTTCAAGATTATTCACAAGAAAAGAAAAGAAATTTGAGAGAAAAAGTAAGTTAAAAGAAAAAAGTGTGATATTGTATACCATGGAAAAGCTATCTCGAATTAGGGGAGAAAGAGTCCAACCACTAGTCTCCTGCAATCAAAGTAGTTTCACAAGAAACCTCAGTTAAAAACAAAAACATCAAACCGAATTGTATAGCTATTAAGAACACGGAAATATAGGTGAAGGATTACCATTTCCTTATAAAGTGGACCTGCACAGTGATGACATCGAAGATTAAGGTGGGAGCTCGATTTTGAATCTGCCATAGCGTAACCCTTTCTATGTCTATCTCCCAGACGTAGAGATAAGCACGATAAACCCCAAAACGACGCTAAGAACGCACGATTGCGAGATAGGAAGAAAAGGGCTCAATAGTCAATAGGGAGTAAAGACAAAAGCACGGCAATAATGAATGAAATGGTCAGTGTTGAGAACGGCAACGATGGAAGCCCAAAACGACGCTAAGAAAAGGAGCATACCATCTGATAGGTTAATTATAACAATATTTACTTTTCAAAAAAAAATTATAACAATATTTTATGTTCATTTGATTCTATTTCTTTTTTTGTAATTTTTAGTTTTTTATTTTTATTATCTATTTTTAATTAAAAATAAAAAAATTTTGATTTAGATTTTTAATATAAAAACAAAA
>JAOQML010000008.1:32352701-32365684 GCA_027568935.1 Erythroxylum urbanii
ATCTAATAGCTATTATAGGTCCTTACTGCTCAAATATCTTATATTTAACTTTAAAATTTCTCATACTTTACAATCAAACCTAACTTCATCAAATTTCATTTTCTCTCGTTAATCGTTCATGTGTGTGATATTCCTAAATATATTAATAATGAATATAAATTAAAATATTAAATTTTATTTAAAACTAGATAATAGAAACTCATTTAATTTATCTATACTTCTCTAATTAAATAATTTATATTTATCCTTCTCTTGGTTTCTTAACCAAATCTTAAAGGAAAGAGATGAAGTAGCAAATGAAGTCTGTTGTAAAATTGGGAATGGAAAGGCTGCTTTCTTATGGCATGACAACTGGATTGGTTATGGTCCCCTTTCTCAAAACTCCAATACAGTAATAGCCTTTTCAGGGATTGATTACAAGGTTAAGGTTGCCATTCTTATAAACCATAATGAGTGGGTACACTTTCCTACAAAAATTCAGCAGTTAAAACCTCCTTATTCTCCTTATTCAAACACCCAAGAAAATTATCTTTGGTTTGGAATCCCTACTGAGAGATTTTCTGGCAGACTTTATAGGAGATGGATTTATAGTTTTGAACAAGATATGTCCTATTCTACATTCATTTAGAACAAATTTCTTCGCCCTAGTTCTAGCTTCCTACTATGGGTAATGGTTCAGAATCAAATTGCCGCTATGGACATATTACCTTTCTTGATAAATTTGGATGCAATATGTAGTTTATGTAAGCAAGCACCAGAAATAAGATATCATCTCTTCTTTCTCTACCCTTTTTCCAATACTATTTGGAATAGGATCAAAGAACATTTCTTATGGTCTGAACCCCCTAATCTACTCATAGACCTAATTAATACCCTTTCTATTGTATAGGCTTCCTCTTCGTTCTATAAGAGGAATGTGTTGATTTTAGCCTTAACATCACAGGAGCTATAACAAGAAAGAAATCAAAGGAAGTTCCAACATAAGGAACATTCCAAGGAAGCAATAATACTCACACTTTTTCAAAGTGTCAGGGACCAAATTATTTGTTTGGAAATAGAACAAGACTGAGTAGGATAAAAGCTAAAGAGTTAATAGGAGCTTTGGCACTTACCAGGCTAAGTAGCCAGCGCTGCTTGTAGACCATCAATGAGTTCCTCAAGCTTTAATCTTGTCCTAATAAACATGAACATCGATTAACAGAGTGGCACTTAACAGACTAAGTAGCCAATGCTACTTGTAGACCATCCGTGAGTTCCTCAAGCTTTAATCTTATCCTAACAAAGATGACATCAATTAACATAGGCTGAAAGAAGAAGAGTTGCACTTAGATAAATATTTCTTACCTTGGTAATGAGCTGCGATGATAATCAACTTTGGCTCTCTCTAATCACCTAACCCTAATTAGGTAAGACATCATCTTGCAAGTAGAGGGCAGGTCTTTGACCCCCTTTTTTTCCAGGCTCTTCTTTGTTCTTTTTACGTTGTTGTGCTAACCTTTGTGTTTTCATTTTAGCTTCCTATTAGGGGATCTATAAGTGTTGTGGTTTGAGTACTCCTAGGGGGTTTGTCTTAATGCTATTATTAGGATGTAAGAGACTCTCTTCTCCTAATGTTGTTTGTAACATCTTATTTCTAATAATTCAATTTTATTTTTTCAAAAAATGCATCATAACTACCCACATATCAAGAATATCAAAGTGATTTTGAATAACCTTTTTATGCATAATTTTTGTATAATTTAGTTATTTCACCATTCAATTTGTAGAGTGTGTAACAAATGTCTACTCTATTGGAGTCCAATCATATCAAATCTTTAATAATAGTAATTGATTCTTTTAAGTAAATTTAAAAAATTCAAATTGTCATTCCACCTTGATTAATGATTTCTTAAATTAATACTAATTGAGAAAATAAAAATTTATTATTGGTCCTTATCTATCAAATATAGTATATTTCACCTTAAAGTTTCTCACATTTTATAATTAAGTCCAACCTAATTGAATTACTTTTTCTCTCTTAATCATTAATTTTGTGTGAATTATTAGGTTTCTAAATATGTTGATAATGAATATAAGTTACAATCTTAAATTGTATATAGGAGTAAATAAACTAAATTCGTTTAATTTATCTTTAATATTTCTAATTAAATAATTTGTATTTGTAAATTAAGATTGACATCTAATAACACATCATAACTACCTAAATATTAGGAATGTTAAAGTAGTTTTGACATCTTTTGTGTATAACTTTTTTTATATAGTTCAATCAATTCATCATACAATATTAGGATTAGTTATAAAGTATGTGATTAATGTTTATTCCATTTGAGTTTAAGCTATTAATTCTCTAATAATAATAATAATTGATACTTTCAAAACATAATTGAAATATATTTTCAAATTGTCATTCTACCTTGACCAAGGATTTCTTAAATCAATACTAATAAAAAACATCCAATGTCTATCAATTGGTTCTTATTTATCAAATATTTTATATTTGACCTTAAAATTTCTAAAACTTCATAATTAATTTAATTAGATTAGATTACCCTTTTCTTTATTGATTAGTTCATTGTGTATGACTCATTAGGTTCTTCAACGTCTTAAAAATATCACATTGACCCTTTATTTCTAAAAGCTATCAAAGACCCCCTATATCATTGTTAATCTGTCCTTTATTCCCCCTACTGTCAAAATTTCATTAAGAACCTTAATTTTTCCCCACAAAAATTATGTTGTTTTTTATAGTGGTAGTTTACGTGGCAAGAATATAACACAGCCAATGATTGTTGTGTAGGTCCAAAAATGTTTGGCTTCGAGCGTTGTCATTTACTATACTCTACAAAATGCTGCATAAAGCAAAGGAAGCAAGATTTACTACAAATGTTTCTTCCAAATAGAAGTAGTACGTCAATTGGTGAAGCTAGATTTTGTCGATTATGAAGCTACAAGAGGAGGAAGCTTTAATTATGTTTAGAAAGGAACTTTCATCTATTTAAGCAATAGGGAGGATAAAAAAGTGCAAAGAATCTTAGTGTACTAGTGAGCATGTTTCCCTTCTAGAAATTAATGATACCTTTATTTAATTTGGTAATTAAGGTGATCAAAATTAATGTTATGATTGGAATTATCAAAGAAGTGCATGTTAATATCATTATCATAATTTCTAGAGCTTTTTGTTTATAAGAGTTTGGATTTGAGCTTGCAATGTGATTTTTCTTTCTTTTTTCTTTTAGACGAGAAAAAAGTAAATAATAAATTTTGTGTTTAAGGGTGAATATTAGTGGTATGTTTATAATCATCTTCTCCAAAAGAATGTCTATAAACTGGTTTCTTAGTTTCTATCTAACTATCTCTTAGTTTTTATACTCAAGTATTGATTTGATTATTAGAGTAGTGCTATAAAGGCAATCACCTTTAACACTTTTGTACAAACTTTATTTTGATTAATAAAGAGAAAGGTAATTTTTCATATATTTGATGTTCATTTATTTATGAATTGATGTCGATCTTAAATCGAATTAATAAATTCCATGATATAAAATATAGCATGAAGGAAATAATGGTGAGATCATGATAATGAGATTCCTATCATATGTAATTATGTTAGTATCTAAATAATCCCTAGTCAAAGGATTAGTAAAATAAGACATTATTAATTCGATAGACTAGCACATGGTATACTCCTTAATTTGATCAAGCAGTGGATCTCACTAACTCTAAGCATAAGATGTTTAGAGTTAACATGTGGATGCTTACTAAGAGTAGTAAGTATAACGAATAACTCGTTATGAGATTATCATTTGAATGATCTATCAAATTTCAATGATTAATTTCATCATAGCAATTGTGCAAATATCCTTAGACTTGAGATACTCAAGGATATCTTGGATATTGATCCTGTGCTTTGACATCATTCCTTGTTGCCTCAAAATGAGGTCGCTCATAGGGTGGTGACTAGGTATAACTATTGGTATTCGAAGGTAATTCGGTAGCCAATAAAGAATTCTCCACTCCTAATAGAAGGAGATGATACCTATGACCTTTTGTCGAGGTCATTACTTAAGAGTCTCTGGCCAGAGTAATTATGTGTCATAAAGAGAGTATTTAATGACACATAGAGTAATGAGATCTTAGGACAAGAACTAACATTACTTAGACTAGATGTGACGTATTCAGTCTTATGGGAGTTGACACATAGCCCATACTCCTAACCAAGTGGGGTATAGAATGGTGAAAGGACGTTTATCTATGGAAGGATTCGTAAGTCAGATAATTAATTATCGAAGAGTTCGTGTGTTAATCCACTTGTATTTCGGTAAATTGGCATCATGAAACCCTTCATGATTTGCTTAAATTAAGATTTAATTCAAGTGACATAAAACAATTTATGATTTTCTCGAATTAAGAGTTAATTCAAGTACTTAAAATAACCAAGAACCTAAGTGTTACACGTATAAAAGATCGGATGAAAAACAAAGTGTGCATGACTGTCAATAAAGTATGGCTACGATCATGGTCGAAGGCACAACAGATGATACATAAGTGAGTTCTTCACTTATGTACAGGTGGACTAACAAGTTAATACATACTTAAGTGAGAGGATAAGGGGTCCAGAAGTGTTCTGGAGTTAGAGAGAAGTGGTCTTGAGTCTTGTTCATGCATTTTATGCAATTGTTGCATGAATCTAATTGGATGCAACATAATCTTGATCTATCTCTCCATTTAAGCATCTACTTGAACTTATTTAGTTTAGTGCTCTAACCACCCTTACCCACTACTTCGTCTTCATACTTGCATGTTCTTGAGTAATCGTGGAAGGTGTTTAGTGTTTGATACGACCCAAACAAGGAGAAGATTCAAGAAAGGAAGAGCATTATCAAAGGTACAAGTGCTGAAATTTCATGTTCTTATAATCTGTGTATGCATGTATCTAAGATTTTAGATTTTTGGGGATGTCATAGGATAGGAATTTAGATTCCAACACTTTCACTGCCTTTTTTTGCATGTGATGCATGAATCTATGGATCCCTAACATTAATCACACTTTTCAAGATCTTCTTTAACATTTTTGGAACTTACTATCTATTAAAATACTTTCAAAGGGAGAAAAATCAATATTCCCTGAATTTCACTTACTGACAAACTAACTAATCAATTATGTCTTAGGGATGCATGTTAGATTTTGAAAATCTCTCATGGGTTCTAATTTTATTTTTCTTAATTATTTTTCTTTACTAATCATAACTCATATTCTTCAGAAGACATGAATGACTGAAAATGAATCAATGTTTTCCATTGGAGATAGTTGTTATTACTAGCATCTATTGTTGAATCACCAATTCTTTGGAAGTTTGACAATTTACATATTTGGATGGTAATATTATAAAACCAAGATCTTCTAGTGCTTGTTTGTAGTTATGGAAGCAATGAAGTTATTCTTTAAAATCATCTAACCAACTTAAAAGCTATTCATTCACATGTATAGTAACTTTAGTAGAATATTTTAATATATTGTTCCTTATCAATTCAGAATAGTAAGATCATACAATGTAGACAAGTCACTAGCATGAAAAAGTTAACACCTTCAATATGTGGCTATTCAAAAGTGATAATATAGTGAAAATTCATTAGATGAATTATTTATTATGGAGAGCTAGAAACATTTTAAGCAATGAGTGAGTTGAGCACAAGACCAATTAAGATAATTGAAAAAGAAAAAGAAAGAAAAGCAAGACAAGCATAACTAGAAAACAAGGAACTTAAATAGTGTTCACTAACTAAAGAGTATAATTGAAAAATATTTTGGTTTAAGACTTGAGCTTGTTGTTATATTTAGATCATATCTCTTACTTTGTATTAACAACATATATGTTAAAGCATTCAATAAGTAGATTTGTAAGCTTATGCTGGTTATCAGAATCTTCATGTTGGGATTTATGTTTTGTCTCACTCTTACTTCTATTTACAAGAATAATGCATACTGTAAATATAATACATATGCGTAAACTATGATTTCATATTGCATTGCGCATAATTACAATAAGTTAATAATATATTAAATTTGCATACATTTGGCAGTACAATTACATATTGTGATATTTGTTTTTATTATAGGTTCTATTTGAGGAATAACTAGTATTTCAAACCCAAAATTAAGAATAACTAGTATGGTAGACCCCAAAATTAAGTTTGAGTGCTTATATGGTGGATACTTAAAATTTAAACTAGAAATGGTATATGAAGGTGAAGAGAAAGATTGTTTTGGTAATGTGGTAGATGATAGTATATTGGTTAATTTTATGCTTAATGCTAAGAGGTTTGGGTATGGAGGAGTATGAGATTCTACCTATAAATTCCCACATATACCTTGAATAAGTAAAATCTGTTTTTCGTTATTTGTAGACCAATAATATCCATTAATGGTTTTCATTTGAAGACGAGCTATAGTAGGCAGCTGCTAACAAACATTAAAAGGGATCTAAATGATAATATAAGTACATTAGCTTAGGCTATATTAAGATTTGAGAACATAGAGAGTTGGAAATGGTAATTGGGGTGCCTACTTAATGATATTGGAAATGATCAATCATGGGTGTTCATAAGTGATAGATAGAAGGTAACATAATGAAATATTCTTAATTTAATTTCATATTTCCCCTGATTTCTTACTGGCTATATCTTAATTATATGATGCAAGGTTTATAAGAACTCTTTGAGTATGCGTACGCATATTTTGACCATTATTATTACTTTAAGCATTTTTGGGCTAATTTACAGAACAAATATAAATTGTCAACTATTTATAAGGACCATATGCAGAGTATTACTTTAGAATGCACACATCAAGGTTATAAGTTAGAAATTAGTAAGATAGAGAGCATAAATAGGGATGTATTTAATTAATTGGTAGATATTCTTGATAAGAGAGGGTGTAGACATGTATTTGACAGATGATTTTCAAACAACATAACAAAGTATTTTTATGTGCATTTGCGAAATGTAAGATACAAACAAATCTTAACTTGTTTGGAACTGATGAGAAGAGCTACCATAAAGAGATTTCATCAAAAGAATCAAGGAATGGCTGCATACAATGGTAAGATATGTCCTTAATATATTGTCAAATCTAGAGAAAAACTAGAAGGAGGCTAAAAGTTATATGACTCATTATGTGCAAAAGTACTACGTCAAAGAGGCATATATGAGGTGTTATTGGAAGAGTGTAACTCTAATACCAGGTGAACATTTATAGCCAATACTTAAAGAAGAACATGAACAAAAGATCAATCCTCCTTTATATAAAAAAAGAACAGGAAGGATAAAGATGAAGAGAATAAGGGAAGTTGGTGAAATAAAAGAACAATATGATTATTTAAACAAGGACTAGTGGCCATATAGCTTGTAAGAAATGTAAACAAGTTGCACATAATTCCAGAACTTATAAGATACCAATGCCTAGGTCAGTTTCCATGAGTAAAATGATGGTAAGCCCATTTATTTCATATTGATAAAAGAATTAGAATTTATGATAATAAAAATTGATATTATTTGTCTAATATAGGGTTAAGTATATGCCTTCCCAAGAAAGCATTGTAGTAGATACATCGTAAAGAAAGAGAAAGGAACCTATGAAGAAACTGAAACAAAGAGGAAGGCAACCAAAGTTAGAAGATTTGACATCTCTATAAGGTTAAGAGCAAGAGAAAAGGTTGGACCAACAAAAATAACAAGAAGTAAAGGAAGTACATAACTTACGGTGCCTTGTATTTTTGGAACTCATGTGCACTTTTTAGTCCTATATAATTATAGACATCCCTCTTAAACACTTAAACACTAAACCAAAAGTGAAAAGATTAAGAATTAACTGAAAAGAAACTAATTACAAATAAACATGTACAAAACACCGATTAAAATAAAGAACAAAAACTAAAGAGCCACACTACTCAGTAATGGTGCCAAAATTGATGAAGTGAATCTTAATGCTACGTAAAATAAACTAAACCTATAACTATAGTAATGGTGAGTCTAGGTAGATCCCACAGAGACTGTTCACTTAGATTTTGTTATGAAAATAATCGATGTTTAGGTTTGGGAGGGTGAAGTTGGTTTGGTTTTGAAATAAGAAAATAAAATAAAACTAAACTAAAAAAAATTAAAAAAAATTTAAAATGATGATAGTGATGAATTGTTAGCAGTTCGATTCTTTGGTTTAATCTCGGCCTACACCCAGTTGGACATACTTCATTGATTTATTGTTCTCAAACCTCTCCTAGCAACTATTGGTCGTAGATTATCAATAAGCTTTGTTCATCTTGATTTTCCCTTAGGTTGTGTTTAATTAAGAGATGCTCGTTAATTAAACCTAGCCACAGAATAACCTAGGATACAATCTCTAGATTTAATTGGATAGACGCATTACAAATTAGGAAAATAGACCAATCTAAGCAACAACCACATACGCTCGGGTCATTTAACCTAGGTTATGTTATCCCTAATGATTACGAACCATTAGTTGCTACAAATAAATCTCAAATATAATAATTATAAATTATATTGATATTTTAGTTATGGGTTCATACACAAACAATTGAACAATAACAAAAATACAATCATTCTTATACAAAACCCAAATCTATATTCATAGAATAACATAATCAATTCCTAAAAAGAGAAGGAAATAACAAATACAAAGAAAAATGCTTAACTAGGTCGTCAGTATCGATGTCACCTCTGAACCAACAGGATGCTAGCTCTCCATGGGTCTCCAAATGAATCGAGCTTTGCCCCTTCTAGTCATCTTCTCCCGAAGCTTCATTCTAAGTTTTCTCCCAACCGAAAACACAAAACTATTCACCCCCTTGTGTCGTCACTATTTGTTTACTTTTATATGAAAACTTAAGGTTAAATGGTAAGGTGTCTATTGTCACACCCGTGACTTAGGTATGTCATGGGTATGAGAGGTGTCTCACACTAGTGACATACGTATGCATGGGTATGAGAATGGTCTCATGCCCATGCAGTTAGTTGCAAAGCTGTGACATATGCTCACAGTTATACAATTATTTGGTCTGACAGTGACCTCTTTTGCGACATCTCTTCATATTATCTTCCATTTTCTTGTCTTCTTCTTGCTTTAATCTTCTTCTTCTTATTCTATAAAGACAAATGAGTGTGATTCTTCATAAATGACCCAAATATAGTGCTTTAGACTCACTTTAGTTTTTTTGCTTCCAAATTGTACCTAAAATCATATATGAACTAAAGTGAGTGTCTTAAGCATTTTTGTATCATTAGTCACTAAGTGTTATTAAATAATATATTCAATCAATTGAGCACAGATCAATTTCCCCTACACTTAGCTTTTGACCGTCCTCGGGAAAATCATCAAAACTAAGATCACAGACCCAAAAACATTTACTGATCTCTTATATTTCACAAGAATACATAATCATAAACAAAGATGAATGATTTTCAAAAACCATAGCAAGAAATTAACATTCCAAGCTTCTAATCAATCCACATTCATCATCTTCAGAAACTAAGTAATCTAATGGTAGACTTGGAAAATTTGTTTAACCAAGATATATCAATGGGTACACTCAAATACCAATCATGATTATAACATTCCAAAACTTTGCAAATCATTTCATTTCTGCACCGCTAAGGTTCACATGAATCATCATGAATTAAAGAACTTTTTATGGTTGTAATTTGGAGAAGGATAAGGTGAGATGTATTTGGGTAAAATAGCATAAAAACCACCAAAACTAGTGAAACAAAAAAAAACACTCAATATAATCATCAAGCGTAAAACTAACATTCACTCATAATTGTGTACATCAACTATGATGAATGCAAAAACCATGTTTCCTGGCTTAAAATCAAGCGCTCACACCACAAACCACATTAAGCATATATCACTCTTAAAGGTTGATCATAAACAAGACTTTATAATCGTAAGGAGTGACCATTGAAAGCAACATCCACCTCATATTCAACATACTCAAGTAACTCATTCAATACAACTTTAGGAGGAAAGACTAATAATGAGTAACTTTGCAAAACATATACATTTCCTCCTTGATACTTTTATTTAAACATTTTTCCTTTTCTTTTCTTTTTTCTTCCTTTTTCTTCTCTTCTCTTTTGCTTTTCTCTTTTTCTTTCTTTCTTTTCTCTTTCTTTTCTTTTCTTTTTTCTTTCTGTTCTTTATAAAAAACATTTAAAAGCTCTACACCAACATTGGAATTCATAACATGAAATTCTAACAAATATAACCAACCCACATGTATGCACACCTTCATACTTAGACTTTTGTACATCCATAAACTCAACAATAAACAAATGCTTTACTAGCTTTAGGGCTTAAGTGAGACATATGGTTAGGTTTAAAGCATATAATGTGGTTAGCACAAAAGAAAGGCTAATAAAGCTCAAAGGGGATTAACAAAGGAATTTTCATATTAAAAGGTAGGCTATTTGGCTAATGTAGCTTATAAAAAGAAAGAATGCCTATATCATTTCTATAGATAAAAATGTGCTCTTGAATAGAAAATCAAAAAATTCAGGATGTAGATGTCGTGAAGGTCACATATATAAACAAAAAACAATGAAACTGATATAGATGTGTCAGTCTAATAAGGTTCTCATTGACTTTTATCTACCGTTAGTCATAACTCTTTTAAAAATAATGCATATTGACCAATCACAAAAGTAAAAGTACATGCTAAAGTTGCCATAGATTTTTCTAGTCAATTTAAACTTTAATCACGACTATAAAATCCTAGAAGCAATAGAAAATGAGAAATTGTTTGTTTGTTTGTTTTATTCTCTCTCTCTTTATTGACAACTTTAAAACACGTAAGAAACAAAAAAAAATAAAAGTACACATGCATATCCTAACTAATATGGAAATGTAAAGAAAAGAAATTAACTTCCTATAGGTTGCCTCCCAATAAGCGCCTTTGTTTAGTATCGTTAGCTCAAATCCATACTTTCTCCTCACATGACAATATTATGGTCTTCAGGTATCGTAGTTTAAGCTATCTCCATATGGGGTTGTTCAGGATAGGCCTTGGTTAATAATCATTCACATTCAACATCTTCCCTATCCTCCGACTCTTAATCTCTACTGAGTCCCCGTACACTTGGAATATCTCAAATGTCTCTTCACTTTTTTTATCCTCGTTCAATATCTATAACCTGCTAGGTAAAGAGTTAATTTTAATATCAAATTGGAACTCAGTATTTACCTCCATGCTAAAAGATGTATCCTTTTCTCCTTCGATCTCCTTCTCTACCTTTTCCACACAAGCAATTCCTTGAGTAATATTCTCAAGATTCTCAAGCTCTTCTTCACTCTATAAGGTTTCTCCACTAACATCCCTTGGATATACCTCGGGTTAGGATGGCTGCTCCTCTTCACTTTGTGGTTCTATATGATTGTTATCTCCCTATCTAGACATTACATCTTGCTGAAACCAGTTCACATCCTGCTGAAATTACAAAGTGTTAGTAGCGACAGTGTTAACTAATTCTTCCAAGGATGTACCTGAGCTTTGCTAGCTCTCTCATTCTTAAAAGCTAGACCAAAATTGTCTTTCCTCCTACTAGAATTGTTGTACTCGATGCTAAAACAATTGTACACCTTGTTGAAATTGTTGTACACCCTATTGAAACTGTTATATATTCTATTGAAATTTAATATTGTTAGCAGCCATAACATTAAACAAGTATTCTAGAGATGGACCTGGGTTGTAATAATAATCTTCTGGTCTATATAGGAATTGTTGCACATCCTGCATAATAGCAAGGAAATAATTTTGTTGATTATCCCATCTATAACTGATCACTCCAAACTTGGTTATAAGAATGGGAATATGAGTTATAGAAAAAAAATTACTTCCTTCCATTTTCTTTTCTTTTTTTAACACTTAAACAATAAACTAAAAGTGACAAGATCAAAAATTAACTCAAAAGAAACTAATTACAAATAAATATGTACAAAAATTAAGAATAAAAACTAAAACATCACACTCCTCGAAAATGGCATCAAAATTGACAATAGTGCGTCGTAACGCTACGTAAAATAAACTATACTTATAACTATGATAGTGGTGAGTCTAGGTTGATCCCACAAAGAGTGTTCGATTAGCTTTTGTTGTAAAAATAATCGATTTTTAAGTTTAGGGGAAAGGGTTAGTTTGGTTTTGAAATAAAATAATACACTACAAGAAAACCATACATTAGTATGAAAATTTACCAACGGATATAATTCTGTAGCTAATTATAGATGAAAAATCAATATCCATCAGTAGTCTGCAGTGCGTTGCCGTCCATCACACGTCTGCAGCTAGTCCTCTCCTCGTCGTCGCCGTCCGTCATTAGTGTACGGTTATGTTTCTCCATTTCTGTAATATTACGATTTTGTTTCTCCATTTGTTGACTTTTGCATGACTTGCTGAATTATGCTTTTTCTTGTTTGAGTTGAATTTGAATGGTTTTGATCTTGTTAATTGTTCTTAAAAGGATGTTAGATATATGAATATACAAATATTGTCTATAACCTAGATTATGTTCTATACATACTAAATGTTGCAATGATTTGAGATTGAAGTGTGTATTTGAGATTGAAGAGAAGGGATTTTAGTTGTTAGAATTTGGTTCAATTTCTTCTTTGTTAGAATTTGGTTCAATTTTGATCATTATCCATCCCAATGATAATGACTTTAGGGTTCTTTTGTTACTAGCTTTTGAATTGCAGTCCATTGAAATTCAATTGCTTCCATCTTGAATTCAAGTTGCATAGCATCGGTGTTCCAACTTGTTTGCTAAATTGATTAGGGTATGAATTTGGATATTTTGATTATAGTTTCAATTTGGGGATTTTGATTAAGGTCTGATGCACATCTATAGATTTTTAAGTTTAACCTAATGCTTATTTGACATTGGGATATAGCTAGACTTGAGTATAATTTTGT
>JAOQML010000008.1:32365784-32383652 GCA_027568935.1 Erythroxylum urbanii
TAGTAGCCTATAATTTAGGAGGTGCTATTTCAATCACTAAAGAAGTATTATCACAAAAATGTTTAGAAGCAAAATTATATTAAAAAATTACGACATAAAGATATCTAATTACGTAGTTCTAAATATTCAGAAGTTCCTCAACAATATGGATGCAAATTTTCTATATATCCAGAACAACGTAAAAAACATAAATACAATAAATACAAATACAAAAATATTCTGAAAACAAATATAAACCTTTTTCACCCAAACCTTATAAAAAAATTTTAGAAGAAAAGTTTACAGACAATATAAACCTAAAAAGAAATACTACCCTTAAAATAAAATAAAATGTAAATGTTGGTTATGTAAACAAAAGGGTCATTATGCAAATAACTGTCCTAAAAGGACTCAAAATAAAATTTCAGGAAAAAATTAATATTTTAAATTATAGATTACAATATAATTTAGAACAATAGAATTAGAGTATGAAACTGATTCAACAATTTCTTCATTATACCAATATAATGTTCAAAGCTCATAATCAACAATTGAATCCGAATACTACATTTATTCAAGTGATTATTTAGAATAAAAAATTAAATGCTTATATAGATACAGGAGCTACTATTTGTATAGCTCAAGGAATAGCAACAAAATTAGGCTCTAGCTTAACACATAATTGGAACTTATAAGTAGGAAAAACAATATATTTCCAGAACGATTTTATATCCAAGCCTACTTGCTACATTATCATTTCTATTGATCTTTTTCTTGAGGCTTCTTTCATTGTATAAGTTTTCTAGTTTTCCAAAGGCCAATGTACTATTTGTAATACAAGTGATTGTTGCTTGTAACTAAATATTAATCCTCTTTTGATTAGTATTAATGCATTATTTATCTTTTAAAAAAAGCTTCTCTTAAACATATTTAAAATAATGTGAAGTAGCAATTTCAAAGTCTAACATCTTTCAATCACCTTTAAATAACAAATTTGATTTTCAAGATCATCAATGTTGCTTTCCAACATTTCCATGTAACTTTTGTGTGATAATCCTAAACTAATCAATGCTTGATTTAACACAAATTTTATATTGAGAATTCTTTTCATCTCGTCGTCATGTACATCTTTTTGCATGATTTGATTTCATACTCTTCAATAATATGATTTCTAAACACGATGCTATGAAATCTTTATTAGTGTTTTCTTTTGTTAAATTGAAATTCTATATTAGAATCCTCCTTAATCCAAGAATTTTAAATTCAAAATTGGATCCAATTTTAGCACAAAAGAAAATAATTATCTTTCTAAGTTCTTATAAGAAATAAGTGATAAAAGTAATATTAAAATTTTCTAAAATAATATAAAAATAGGCACTTTCCTATAATAAATAATCTTTCAATTTTTTCTCTTTTTTGTTACAATTATTTTTAGATAATCGTTACAAATGTTTTTAAATTCCTTAAATTGAACAATTTTTTTCAATTTTCTAACTTTAAAATCAAAAGAAAAACTTTCTATATAATGATTTTTTTAATGGATTATTTCTTTTCAACATTCTCGAAGTAATTAGATTGTAGTATTGTTTATGTCAAAGTAACTATATTGTAAGTAATTTTTTAAAAAAATGTGACGATATAATAAAAAAAATATATTGACTATTATCACATCTTAGGAACCTTTGTTAAAATTGAAACCATATATAACTGTAAAAAAAGCATACCTTAAATGTTCAAGGCTTGTTTACAATTTAGACTTGATTAATCTTTTTAAATAATTTTGTTTAATTGGATACCTTTTCCTTACTATTTTTAGGCTGAGAAAAGGTTTTACATCGTTCTCATAATGGGAAGATACTTCAAAGAATAAGAAATATACACTGTAAAAGGAACTATGCAACTTAAGTAAACTCCAGTTCACGTAACCCCTTCTCTGACTTAAAGAGGGCAAAATAATGACAAGTGTAGAAAGATGTTTTCATAACTCTAAAGCTACCGCTTCAAATGTCATTAGCAGAAATTAAGAAATTGCAAATGCCTTGTACAGAATGAAACCTCGTGCCCAAGGGTATAGCGTCCGAGAAAAATGGAACAGCGCCTGCAATCAGCAAGCAATCTTTTGCCCAACAAACTTGTCAGCAAACTAATTGAATCACTTATTACAGTGATCAAGAACAAATGCATGTACAGAAAAAGGCAACATAATCAGGATGGTTTACCAGAATAAACAATTAGCCATTTCGCAGAACAGCAGTCTTGTGTTTGAGATTGTCCTCCCCTAACCTAATGCCACAGCTTACTACAGAAACCATTTCTTGGCCTCTTGCTTGATATAATATCAGAAAAGGAGTCAACCAACTGTCCAGCCAAACTACTAGGATCATCATTCAAAGTTTGGATGAAGGTATTAACCACTCTACGTTCCTGTTCTGATGACCTCAAGCTAAACCAAGTTAGCAATTTCAACCTGAATTCTTGATTAATGTGACCCTCACATTCCAACCAGCGGATTATCTTCACGCAATACTCGAAGTTCTCATCCAAGCTACCTGAACCATTGGAAGCATGAAATGGTGACCCATTTATCAGTGTGCTGTCAGAGTCATGTATGTCTTCATTTGTAACTGCGCTTCTTTTTCTGCACAACTCTGGCCAAGAATTAACAGCAGGCACTTCTCCACTTGGCCCTTGGACCCATATCTGAAAGTCACCACTACCATTAGATCTTGCTAAATCATTCTTCTCTATTTCATGTGAGGCAGCATCATCATCTGCCTCCATAGTCTGCTCCAAAGTACATCCATTGTCCTCATCCCGAGAAGAGTCAAATGGTGGTATCACCTCTTCATTTAAATCTGGCACCGAAACAACATTTAAGTCCAGACCTCGTGAGACAGGTGGCAACTTCTCTTGTAAAATTTTAGGTTCAATTGTTTTGCTAACCGCACAGCATTTCTCAGTATCTGCACTACAAAATCCTTCAAGACAGCCCTGTTGCTGGGCTCTGGCCAAATAGAGGATCTTCCCAAGTTCTCGAACCTTAAATCCAGAAGAATTAGTAGCAGTTGTAGTTTTAGATGCCCCCTTGGCACTGGACATACTTCCTCCACTAAGGCTATTTTCTTTCTTACCATTTGTGGCAACAGAAGCACTAGGATTCTTGTGAATTACCTCAATGCTCTTAGTAAAACACTTTGCTTCAGAGTGGCCCAAGTCACCGGCCTGTGTGTAAGAAACAATCCGAAAGGTATACTCAGTGCATGGCTGCAGATTGGATATCAAAATCCTCCTCTGAGTTCTAGGAAATACACAGATAGGGTCATTTCTATGTATATCTTCTCTGCTCTTGCTAAACCATAGCTTGTAGCCTTTTATATCAGAGGACAATGCATTAGACAATTCAATTAGTATAATTACCACCGATGAAGAAGTCACCTTTTCAAATAAGAATTTGCAAGCTGCAGGAAGTGAATCCTCTGCAGAATATAACAGGGATTATTTTTTCAGAAAGATACTGTTTGACATACAAAACAAAAACAACAACCAAAGGTAACTTCCAAAATTTCTGACCTCTAAAATTTGGATCCACATTAGAAATGGTATCCAGCCATTCATTAGCTTTTGCAATGGCAGCAGAGCAAAGTTTCAGCACTTCACTACCAATAGAGAGTCTGCTGACAATACCACGAGCCATTTTAGCAGAAACACCATTGACTGGACCAACTTCTGTTTCTAACTTGGCTTTTGCATCTTGTACAATATCATGCAGTTCTTTGAACCTTGTAGTCCCATCCAGTAGCCTGTAACTTAGGTATATCCTATAGCAGAGCACATCAACACGACGGGCATCCTTGGCTATAAGTAGCTGTTTCTTCCAAGATCTGTCAAAAATAATTGCATAAAAGAAACTCAATGACAATCAAATTTTGAAGTCCATTATGCAACTTATAATTTCATCCCAATTCATTACTCTCTGCTTCACTAGCTATACTAGGAGCCATTGCAAGTCGAAACTGAGAAAATCATTCAAAGCACACTCATGTAAATAGTATAAATGAGATCAAGATATAAAAGATGCATCTACTCTTACAGACTTAAAATCAATGCCAAAAGTAGTGAACATTCATTAATATCACTTTTTCAAAACTGCGGGAAATTTTTCCAAGACAGATGATCTAGAAAGTATTGCAAAGTTGCAGAGAAGTGTAGGCTGTCAAGCACATCAACTTAACTTTCCAAAAATTGATGATAAATGACTGAAGCCAACTAGTGACACAAAGGTAGATGTTGTAATTAAAATTTACTCACCGAAGTATTCCAGAAACTTTACCGCAAAAAGCGCAACAATAACTACCATCTAGCTGCATCAATTGACCAAGATCGACAACCCCAACCTTTTCATGTTGAAGGGCACACTCAATATGACATGATAGCCCACAAGCATCATCCTGACCATTTTCAGATGTACAAACCAACCAGAGACTGGGATCTTTGTTGTCATCAAACAAATGACAAATACAACACGAACATCTTTTGCAAAATGTGTCATCAATGGATAGAACAGCTCTACAAGCAGAATTCTGGCATACCCAGGTACTTGAAGATCCAAAATCTTGCGACTGCTCGGAAGCTGGCAGAAGTCTTACTGGGTTTTCCCCCTTCCTATGCTTCTTAGAAGAAGGCTGCGTATTGAAACTAGATGAAGCTTTTTTAGGCTCCTGCCTCTTAATTGTTTTGTTATTCGTCTTTGTCAGTTCTGTCATCTTGTTTTTTGATGAAGCTGAGGGTTTCTTGTTCCTGTCAAAGCAAGTCTTAAGAATTTCTTTTTCTGGACCAGATTTTAGAAACTCCTGGAGGAGTTCTGGGCTTCTTGAAGCATCATCTGAATTCCCATTTTTCTCTGGCGTGCTTTGCACACTAGAAGAGAGGCTTTGAACTCCAGAAACTGAATGGAAGCAACAGATTAACCTAAAAAATGAGCAAGTCTTTGGAGAAAATGAGCAGTATTACTGCTAAAGCAAGTTCCAACAATAATCTCATCCATGCACAGTAAAAGAAGTTATCTAGTTTTTGGTTCCTTTATAATGCTTCAAGTTTTAAGTAACTAGATTATTTGTATAGTTACTTCTAAATGACAACCATTTGGTGATAATCAATGTTCTCTTTGGACCCCTAACAACAGTGACCTTGCTTCTTAGTTATTTTGCTAATCATAACTTCAACGCCACAAAGTTTAAAAGGAACAAATATATGTTCGCCAAAAATCTTTTCAAGAAACTGTAGGCCTACATAAAATCCAAACATATTTAATTTCATCCGCAATATAATGTTCCAGGTGAAAATTGAAACAACACCATCATAAATAACCGTTTCTTTATAGAAACTTATGCTTCTTTATAATTTCTGATTGTAACTTAAGCAGATGGTAATAAATTAGCCCAGTCAAAAGAAAATTCCAATTAGATTTCTATTCAACAGCAAATTAATATAAATATTCGGACTTGCTAAATGATAATCCAAATGGAACGGGAAAACCATAAAGCAGAACAAGTGATTTAATGCATAGATGAAATATATTGACAGGTCTATCAAAATCCAAACTAAACAGTCAAAGATAGGTTCAAACGCTTTCATAAAAATACAATATCCAATTATAAGGTCATTATGCTTCAAATACCACATCGAGATCTCATTGAAGTTCTAGAAATTGGAAGGGGAAGTTGTTAGCTGGGAAAGTCATGACTGATGATTCTCTGGCTCCCCAGAGTCAAAGATGAATGCTTATAAGAAAATAAAACACAAACGGTTATGCTTTAAGGATGACAGTCACGTTTCACAATGCTTCTGCTGTTTCACTATAAATATGAGCATCTACTCAAGGACATAAGAAAACAAGGTGTCCTGCATTTACATGGCGTAAACAAATATTGATTTCAGGGCAGAGCAAATTGTTACAACTATTGAATAGTAGCATTGCAATGTTGAGCTATCAGCATCTCACATAATCACTAGTTGCTATGTCTAACTACAAGCTTATGGCCAAGTAGTGGACTTGAATTAGAAATCCAAGTAAATTTAGAGATTGCACCTTTAAAAACAGACAGAGTTTTGATTGGAACGAGACTCCTGCAACTGGGAATCCAACTGTTGTTCCACAATAGGCATTAGAATTGTATTCTAATTGGAAATCACTTTGGAAAGGCCTAAGGATAAACTAGTCATCAGAAATCCTCATATAAAAGCCTCGACACCAGTTCTTTCTCTATCTCATATAATAGAACTAGCAATCATTTTAGTTCTAATGACCATAAAATATCATCGACAGTGAGGCTAACAGTGACTGCAGGATGTTGAGAAGGAATTAATTTAGGACTAATGCTTAGGATACACCAAGATTGGCATCAAAATCAAGCAACTCTCTTAGTAAGTTATCATGACAAGGCTATTCGCTTTGTTGATTATCATGTCATAATTGCACCCAGATACTCCTCTGAATGTCGACCCAAACAACATACTAACAGAAACAAGAAAGGGGGCCTCTTAAAGTCAACAACTTGCTATAGCAAAAGAAATAAACCAAACATCATCTCTGTTTTGATACCACACTGTAAGAAATGCAAACTGTGGAACACAGAAGCAAGGAGTAAATTAAGTCCCATGAGATAAGGAGGAGCGCAATCATAAATACCTCTTGCAAGAAACTTGTCCTCCAAATCCATTGTCAACAGGCCAGAGTGACAACTTTAGCAGCCTTGCCTATGACGATTAAATTCAAACACTGAAACAGCTTAAACTTTCCACCACTTCCTTAAAAAAGAACTTTGTCAAAAGTAAATTAAGAACATGTCAGTCTCAAACTAATATCGATACGTCCTATAAAAAAGAAGCTCAAGCAAATTCAATAAGACTATTGGAGTCAGACAGTCAAAAATATAGCTTACTATCCTTTTGTTTCTCCTCCTCCTCTAATCATCAAAAACTACAGTACGTACATTGAAAACCTGAAGCTCTGACCTTTCACTTGCTTTTGGATTGCTACGTTTCTTACCTCTAAATTTATAACCAGTGTGTAAAAAATGTTTAAAATATTTTGAAAAATGAAGTACCCCAAATAAACGTAAATAATTAGAAAAAGAAATCACATGATATCGCGCAAAATCAATGTTATTGAGTGGAAAGATAGATACTATCAAGCTGCGTTCTTCAGCTTAGTAGTGAGTACTCAAATTCTTTGTGTGTAAATACATCTCGACATATATATATACAATGAATCAGAGAAAAGAAGTAGGTAGACAAACTCAACAAAAAGGTAGTAAGTTTCGGACAGCAACTATAACAGTCACCAGCATATGAATCCCCGTACATTGTCTGAATTTAACGTAAATTACGTAATTCAATTTTAAAAAAACAAAAATAAGAAGATGCGCAACAATGAAAACTCAAATATTGAAAAAAATAAGAATTCTGAGGGTATGAGAAAGAAAAGAAACGGAAAACTGAGGGAACAGAAACAAGGGCGGATCTGATCAGTGCAAAAGCCCGAACAACAATTTGTAGAAAAAGCAAACAAAAAATAAGACAAATACGACAGAGAGAGAGAGAGAGAGAGAGATACCTGTAGATAATGGAAGAGGAATCTAGGGTTTTAAATGGGTCCAAGCCAAGGAATTCTCTATACCAATCCTAGGAGAAGATTGGTAGAGAGTTTGTTGTTCGTGGTTAGCGAGAGAGAGAAAGAGCGAGATGGCTCGTGTTGTGTTATATTGCAAGTTTGTGCGAGTCGTTCACGTTTTTTGAGAGTTTGACGAGAAAAGAGTGAGACGGAGGAGGGGAACAAAGATCACGCGCGATTTTGAGACGCTTGGGTAAATTTGTTCCGTTTAGAAGCAGGGTTGGTCCTGCCCAGCTGAAAAAGTACGCGTTCCCGCTGTCATCTACTTCTATTGGTAGGTGCCTACGTTGCACCCTCATGGCGCGTGGCGTATAAGTATTCAGTATCTATATGGTTTCACGCTTTATTTTCCGTGTTAACTTGAACTTGATCCTTCTCGGGGATTTTAAGATTTAAGAATATTTATGAAGAAGAGCGGAGCAGAGCAGGGCGTAACGTGTGTATGGTTGACTAACGCAAGTGTATGTGTATCTATTCAATTTTAAGAATTATAACTTTTTGAGTAAATGAAAATACTATCATCTCTTTTTAATTAAGATTTAAGACTGAATGTTTGTTAAGTCTGATGTAGAAAGGTTGTTGAGACCACAACGTGTGAAAACTGTGGAAACGGTGCATACGTAATTTTTACTGAACGTAATAGAATAGTGACTAGTACAGTGGAAACGAATGAAAAGACAATGCATTGACAAGTGTCCTATCTCATCTGTGTAATATTTATGAATTAGACAAATACATGTCGTAGTCCTCTCCTCCTCTCTCTCTCTCTCTCTCTCTGTGTTGGCGTGCAGGAGGAAATGCTTATACGTACGTATTCACTCAGAGATCTAAAGATCATTTGCACACAAATGTTGGTGAATTGAGTTTGATCGTTTTGCTTTGGTGAATTGACTCGTTGTTTACAAGGTGAACACAGACTTCGAAGAGAGAGAAATATGCTTAATGCAATATCACCAGTCACTTCAGTTGAGAAAAATGAGTTCATCGTATCGAGAACGCTTCGCTGCGTACCCTATAGGATTTATGGTAGATACATGGTAATAAACTGAAACACCACCTTACCATTACCAAAAAGGATTAGACAAATTAGTTAATCAAATCCAATTCAATAACGTTTATCTTTACCTAACACACTGTATGGTCTGCTTAAGCCATGAAACCATGATATAGATAAAGATAAACGTATGTGATTGAATTCTGACATAAATTCATATGTGCATATGTAGTTTTTTTTTCCTTTGTAAAGTATGTATATATGTATTTTTATATTTGGACATATATATATATATATAGTCTCTTGCTTTTTCTTGATTTTACTATTCTTGTTATTTTGAAAAAAAAAACTTAAGAGAGGCCTTTGAGTTATTTCATGCTCCACCGTAATGTAGAAAAGAAGACGTGAAACAATGTTGGAAAGAGGTAATAAACTGTAATACAAGAAGTTTGTTTTGCTTGTATAGAGTCTGAAATCTTTATGTAAATTGTCGTGTCATACTATCAACAGATTCCATACGCAACATTAAAACGAATTATAAAACGACTAACGATGTCAAAATGAAAGTAGTTGTAGAACAATGTTGAGATCGAATCAAAAAGTTTAGTATATGATTTTGACTTAGTCATTTGACCATTACATCCAATTTTAGTTCCAAACTTATAAATATCACAGCTCTGCTTTGGTTTCTCCTTCAACTTCATTTTGAACTCTTCTTCTCCGATTGTAGTGATCTTCCGATGACTTCTTTGGCTCTTTCGTCTTCTCCAATGATGCATTATTTAATTTGTTCGCTTGCCATCTGCAATTTTCTTTCTCCATGTTCACATTGTCTACCTCAATCATATTCTTGTTTGTTCACCATCTGCTTTCTCCCTTTTCATCCTAGTCATATTGATTGGTGTATAATTAACTTTGTTCTTATTCAATAATTGCAACTTGTGCAATTTGATGTTTTATGCATTCTTGATAAATATTTGAAGCTGCCATTGTTCTCCTACAAAGTTAATCTTGAATTCTGCATCTATAGTTTGTCTTTAAAAATTATTTAGTAATGATTATGACTTTGCATTTAGTCCTAATGTCTTGATTTTCTTGAATTTTTCTTTAGGGTTAGTTGTTCAACTATGATCCCTTCTAGAGGCCTCCACAATTAAAAGTTTAATTTTTTATTCTCAATCGTTACTACATATCCACAATTGTTAAGATACTAAATTTTATGTTAGGTGTGAAGTCATCTTATAGATTTTATTCATCCAATTCTTTATGTAATAGGCAATAGGAGGGTAAATATATGCACCTGCTTTGAACACCATAAATCCAAAACTTTGTCGTATTTTATAGTATACTTGTCCGTCTTATCTCACCATGATATCATAGCTTGCCATTGTTCAAATATGTCTTTTCAATTAATTATGAGGTTAGTTTTTGCCAACATCTAACTTTTTCATGGCACTTCTAAACTTGTTGCATTGACTATTACAGTGACAATTCCTAAACCTATGGAATCCTCCTCATCTACTAATATAACAATAAGTTCAAATATTGAAAATGCAGCTGGCTATTGTGGGTTAAAAGCCTCACTAAGGACTTCATGGAGTGATCATAATCTTGGTTGAAGATTCTATGGATGCCCCAATTATCTTGTAAAAGCATATCTTTCATTAGATTAAAAACTTGTGTTTGGAAATAATGTAATGAAATAAAATATTTCAAGTTGGGAGATGGAATATTTTAACATGGTATGATGATTAATTTATCGAAAGAACCATTGAAGTGATTTAAAAGTTAAGAAAAGAAGTATCAATGTTAAAACGGGGGTTGAAATAAGTACTACTAGAACAAATACTATTTAAATAAACATAATTAAGGAGTTTGAAGAACAAATGAAGCTCATATATAAAAGAAGATATAAATTTATTGGCAAAAGAAAAAAAGGAAATGAAGTTTATGTTAATGAATATTATAATAGGATTTGTTGTGCTTATGGTACTTGTTATTTTTAACTATGTTATAGGGAAATTGTATTAAATTATATTTATAAATGAATTATGTAATGTACAATTATATCATATAAGAATTGGTCAAGCAATGGAGAAAAACCAACTTCTTGTTGAAAGCTTTATTCCCACATTAAAAATCGCAATGTGTTAATCTCAATTGTTACTAATTTGTATGAAACATGGTTGAAATGACACTTACAAGGTAAAATAATCATAGTTTCTAGAATACATAAGAAAAGAAGAAACATATTAGAAAATCATAATCATGAGAATAAAACAAAGCAAGTTAGATTGTTAGAAAGCTATTAACAAGGTGGTTTGGTTATGTGTAAGTTTTAATTATTAACCCTCAATAATCTGCAAGCGCACGATTCATTAGCGTAATACCAAAGGTGTCGATTCTACAAAAAGGGAGTTAATCTGATCCTAAAATCTATGTGTAATACACCATTATCATAGAGCATATGCTCGAACATTCAGAGGACATTCAATAACATGCCTATGAAAAAGGCATGTTAGAGTAATCACATCAACTTATTATGGCATCATACTGATCATAAGTATTTCTAAAGATCAAACTCCTCATTTCATTCACAAAATGAAACTTACATTGTCATACATCTCATAATCCATGTTTCTACATAAATAACATTTGGGAGTTTAAAGCTCTATACAAAAAGTTCAACATGAAAGGAGAAACTAAACAAAAGTATTATATCTAGACTCATCAGTATCAACTGACAAGACCTTTGAGCCATTCTTGTTTCCAAGAAAACGCAATTACTATACTTTTACTCTATCACCTTAGAAGTTAAGTCCCACTTATACCTAAAAATTAATGTTGCAATTTGATGAGTTTGTGAACTTAGTGAGTGAACCATCATCGATGTGCTCACTCATATCAAAACACAAGGATAATTCATAATCCAATTCACAAGCAACTCATATCATCCAATATTGAATATTACGTCACATTTTATCTACTTCAACAAGTACAACTTCGATACAATATTTCGCTTCACTATTTCAGTACAATCCAATAATTTAATTCAATCATCTATATGATACATATCAAGTTATATATGCAAATGCACATCTGACTCCATTCATTTTTACTTTGTTTTAGCCGAGTGCCTATTTACTATCCCGTATCTATTGTGGATACTGGGATCATTTCATTTACTGTCCTGTACCCATTGTGGATACTAGGCTTATTAATAACTGAGCATATGGCTCTTTGTGCACATTTATGAGCTTTAAGCTCTTTTTTAGACTGGTCACTCCGGTCATAACTCCTTTATCTGATCATGCATAACAATATGATGAAATGCATTAATTCATATAGTATGCTATCAAAGCTTTCATCCAATGTGCACAGCCATTTATCACATTCATCGGATCTGAGTCCAGCATTCAACATTCAATTGAGTACACATTTTCCATATTCATATACAATTAGAAAGTACTCCTAATAAAATTCTGAATATCAAACTCCTCTAACAATCAATGTCTAGAATTATCACGATCATATTAATAACAGTTCAATAACTGAAATTTAGACAGAAATAAATCAATCATGGTGAGAAAACATCTAGGTTAACTCACAGTACGGTCCAAATAAGCTATTGCTTTAATGAACCGGTAATGTCTAGATGCTGACGATCAATTTGTGCTTCTTTAGTCATGCAATACACACATATTTTACACATTACTAAGTTGATCGATCATTTGAATATTCGATCATGCACATATATATATGTCATGTTCAATGCATGCTTAATTGAACTTCCAGGTATGTATTAATATATAAAGTTCTTAAATGTACTTATATGCTTTCAGATCATTCAAACTTTATAGCTTGTATACTACCATTTTGTAATTAGATTTATACCTTAAGTAAACTTGATTATTCTAAATTCATCAACCATACATTCACCAATCCTTTTCTAGCATTACATAATCACACAATATCTGAATTCTCGTTCACCATTACTTCATGTTCTACAATGTTCATTCATTTATATCTAATACACATTACTCATATCCTTTTAATCATAATTGCATTCATAAGAACATCTTAATTCCTTTAACGACTCATAATTTCTAGATTTTAATACATTGATATCAAGACAATCCTTTCCTTAAGTTATAACATCAATTAACATCAATTAACAACCTAAACTTATTAAACACTTAACCAACTAATTCAACATCAAACTAGGTTTATTTCAAGCCTTAATCAAGTCCAAATGCATAAAAGTAAAGTAACTTATCCTTAGTTGGTTCAACAATCAAACAAAACAGAAAATTTCATTACCAAGGCATCACCTACGATCATGGAGGACCTTCCCGTGATCGTGGGATGAGTGAAACGAGTGTTCAATCTCCATTCCCCTTCAATATCTCCAGATTTCTTAACAAATTCATACTAAATTCAAAAAATCTTCTTAATAGTTCGTTAATTGTACTTCAATTCCTCATGAATTTCACCTCAAATCATAACTCAAAATCATCGATACAATAACTCATAACTATTGTATTTCATGCACTCAAAAATAGGACATGATTGTATCCATTTATTCATCAATATCCCACCACTCATTAAACACCATTATCATAACCAGTTCATCCCTAAACAATCATCATAAATGTTATGCTAACATATGTCACAATAAGTCAATAATTTACTTACTTGTTCAACTCAAAAGCCTCCTCAATTCATCAAGTTAATCTATCCCTACAAGCTTGTAAGATCATCATAAATCTAGGGTGGAATAGGATGGGTTTTCAGTAACAAAAAGAAGACAACAAAATATTAGAGTGGCAAAGTGAAGAATTTTGCTAAAACTCAAAGTTGTGAGGGTTGGGTGTGAGTCTCGAAAATGAGAAAAGAAGAAGATGATAGCATGTAGCAAAAAAGAAAAAGAGAGAAGATGGTTATGTCAAGTGTGTATGTCGTGTGGGATAAGTGTATGGTGAGTGTTATGACACTTGTTAAGTAAAGAACCATCTACATGTCTTCTTCTTAACCTACTAAATGGCACTTAAATACTTAGTCCATTTATCTCTCAATCTCTAAGCCATTTGTCATTCAATCTCCAAGCCATTTTTCACCCAATTATCTAAGCCATTTGTCACTCAATCCTAATGCCACGTGTCACTTATTTCTACTACCATGTGTCAATTTCTCTTGTCACGTGACATTTTTTCTAGTCTAAATGTACATATTAATTCATTAATCTCTCAGTTGTAACAATTAATTCCAAATTATTAATTGTAACTAATCAAACTAAAGTTCAAGACATAAACAATACATAATTCACCTCATGATCATTTTAAACCTTTTATACCCTGAAATAAGTCAATTGAGTGGTTATACTATCTTTGTAACGTGTACAAAATCATAATTCATGTGTGTATGCTAATGATATATATGTGAATGAAATGCATTTCATAAATTCTCAATGGTATTACTTATGTGCAATAGTCTAAGGTTCTAACCCTTAGTATGAAAAACGAGCTATTACAATTCTGCCCCCTTAAGAGATTTCATCCTTAAAATTTTTACCTGATTGATCAAAGTATTGTTTCCTTATGTTCTCCTTAGTTTCCCATGTAGCTTCTTTTCTCAAATGATTCCTCCAAAGGTCTTTAACCTATGAAATCACTCAATTTCTCAATTGCTTAGTCTGATAACTAATCATCTTAACCAAATGTTCAACATAACTCAAATTATAATTTGTAATTTCAATTTCCTATGCTAGTAACATATATGTCGGATCTGACCAATACCTCCTGAGCATACTAACATGAAACACATTATGGATCTGAGTCATCTCTGCTAGTAATGCTAATTTGTAAGCCAATAGTCCAACTCTCTCAGTAATCTCATATGGACCAACGTATCTAAGGCTTAACTTACCTTTTTTACCAAACCTTAGCACTCCTCGCCAAGGAGATATTTTCATAAACACCTTGTCTCCCACTTGGTACTTCATATATCTCTGGTGTTGATCTGTATAACTTTTCTGTCTATCTTGAGCTGCTTTAATTCTACTGTAGATTAATTTAACCTTATCAATAGTATCTTAAATCAACTCTTGTCCTTCAATAATCCTTAGACCCTCTTCATCCTAATACAAAGGCGAACGACACTTTCTGCCATATAATGCCTAATATGGTGCCATATCGATACTATTATGATAGCAATTATTATATGCAAATTTAATAAGAACTACGTATTGATCCCATGCTCCTTGAAACTCCAAAACACAAGCTCTAAGCATTTTCTCAACAGTCTTAATAGTCCTCTCATGTTGTCTGTCTGTTTAATGATGCCCAAAGTTGTTTGTAAACTACCCCAAAATCTAAAAGTAAATCTAGGGTTCCAATCCAATACAATAGACATTAGAACTCTATGTAATCTTACTACTTCATTAACATACTTCCAGGCCAACTAATTCAAGGTATTATTCTCTCTCACAGTTAAGAAATGAGCCGACTTCATTAATCTGTCAACAATGACCCATAAGGCATCATGTTTCCTTGGAGTCCTCGACAAACTCATAATGAAATCTATAGTGATCCTTTCCCATTTCCACTTCGGAATAAGCAGTGACTGTAACTTCCTAACTGGAGCCTGATGCTCTACCTTAATCTGTTGATAAGTCAAACATTTAGTAACATACTCTACCACTTGTTTCTTCATCCCTGGCCACTAGAAATGTTGTTTTAGCATATTGTACATCTTAGTAGTACTAAGATGCATAGCATAAGCTGCTATCTGAGCTTCCTAAAAAATCTCTTTTCTTAAATCATCAACATCAGGTACACATAATCCTTGCTTCAACCACAATATATCATTTTTCAATTCAAACTTAGAATTCGAGTTCTGTTTCAACTTCTTAAATAACTTCACTAATTCTGGATCCTTACTCTGAGCTTTTCTGATCCTTTCATGCAATGATGGTCTAAGCTTCAACATAGCTAATAATGCTTCACTTTGCCCCAAATTCAGCTCAACATTCAATGCCCTCAGTTGTACTAGGTTTGGTAATCTCGACGTTTGAATTAGTGCTACACTGCTATGAGAATTCCTACTTAATGCATCAGCCACAACATTAGCTTTACCAAGATGGTATTTAATTGTGCAATCATAATCCTTAAGCAATTCAATCCATTGCCTTTGTCTCATATTTAGTTCTTTCTAACTCAATAAATATTTCAAACTTCTATGATCTATAAATATCTAAAATGTTTCACCATATAGATAATGTCTCCAAATCCACCACTATAGCACGTTCTAAATCATGTGCCAAATAGTTGAACTCATGAGACCTTAACTATCTCGATGCATATGCAATCACTTTGCCATACTGTATCAAAAACATATCCTAACCCCTAGTGTGAAGCATCACTATACACGACATAACTTCTAAATCCTAATGGAATAACTAATACCAGTGCTATAGTTAATTGGTGTTTTAATTCCTCAAAACTCCTTTGGTCAGTCCATTTGAGTAGTACATTCTTCCTCATAAGCTTTGTCAAAGGGATTGAGATTAATGAAAACCCCTCAACAAACCTCCCATAGCATCATGCTAGTCCAAGAAAACTCCAGATCTCAGACACATTCTCGGAGTTTCCCACTTCATTACTGCCTCAACTTTCTTTAGGTCTACCTGTATGCCTTGTCCAAATACTATATGACCTAAGAACACCACTTAATCAAGCGAAAATTTACACGTACTGAACTTGCAGAAAATTTTTTCTCTCTATTATCTATAAGACTAATCTCAAATACTCATAATATTCCTCTCTACTCCTCAAATACATCAAAATATCATCCATGAATTCAATCATAAAATGATCTAAGTAAGGCTAGATCACTTTATTCATCAATGCCATAAAAGCTACAGGAGCATTTGTCAACCTAAAAGGCGTCACTAAAAACTCAAAGTGCCCATGTCTTTGAGCTTCTGCTATCTTTAACTGATAATACCCTGATCTCAAATCCAATTTAATAAACACCTAAGCAACTGATCAAGTAAATCATTTATCCTTGATAAAGGATACTTGTTCTTCACTATCACTCGATTCAACTACTTATAATCAATACATAATCTCAAAGTCCCATCTTTCTTCTTTACAAACAAAACCGAAGCTCCCTAAGGTGACACATTAGGTCTGAGAAAACCCTTATCCAACAACTCCTATGACTGAGTCTTAAGTTTCTTAAGTTCCACAGGTGTCATCCTATAAGGAGGAACAGGTATAGGAGCAATACTTGGAACAAGGTCAATAGTGAACTCTGTCTCCCTATCTAGAGGTAAACCCATAATTTAGTAGGAAACACATCCAAAAAATCCCTAATAAGAATAGTCTAAATTGTCTGTTCATTCCAATTATTAGTCATATAGGCTAAATAAGCCTTGCATCCATATCGAATCAATCTGAAAGCACTCATTGAGGAAATCAACCTAGCTAGTACTGCTTGACTAACACCTCGAAATATTACTCTAGGCTAAGTGGGAGATTCAATAATCACCTCCTTAGTGTAGCAGTTCATCATAACCTTATGTGCAGTACGCTAATCCATACCTAAAATAAGTTCTATCTCTTTCAACTACAATACTATCAAATTGGCTTTCAATTTCACTTGATCAACCTAAATAATACACCCGTTATAGACTTCCTTAATAATTGTAGTACTACCTACTGGAGTACTCACCTCTAGGCCAAATTTCAACATCTCTCTCTCACAATGCAGTTTAGATGTCAGATGTAGCATGATAAATGAATGCGTAGATCCTGGATCTAACAATGCAAATTCTTCAAATTGAAAGACATGTAACATACTTGCAACAACATCTAGGAAGTTTTGGGCCTTTTGTCTGGTGGTAGTAAAGATTTTGGCCTGGGTATGTGGCTGGTTACTCTGCACCTTAGTTCTAACATTAGGACCTGCTGAACTTGTTCTACTTTTACCTTTGCTTCTCTATCCTACTCCACTAGCTCTACTTTATTAGACTGTCATCTCAGTCACTGATCCCCCTCTCACTCCAAACTATGGTCCCAAAGTTACAGGACAGTCTCTAATTTGATGTTTAAAAGAGCCACAAAGAAAGTAAGCTTCCAATATCTTCCAACACTCCCCATCATGTTTCTTTCTATAGTGCTCACAACTAGGCATCTGTTGTGTTTGCCCTCCTGGTACTTGA
>JAOQML010000008.1:32383752-32399709 GCA_027568935.1 Erythroxylum urbanii
GCTCCGTTATCTTAGGTTATGTGTCGGAATGACCTACGGGCGTTCCGGTGCGTATCCTAGGGTAATGGGGGGCTACACGAACTAACATAATTAAACCCTAAATGCATACTCAACGCTCAAATCCACACTAAATACATCACAAATTAAACCCTAAAACATCATGCAATTGACAACTATCAACATCCCCAAACTTAAACATTTGTTTGTCCTCAAGCAAACAAAACAACAGCACACAACAATCATAAAACACGCAATGCAATAATGAGACAATGGTTTTGATCTTCATGAAACGAATTTAATCTTGAACATAATCATTCAGTTATGTCAAATCATTAACATGAAACATATGCGTCTAGCAGTTTTGAACTAAATATAAAACTTAATCGAGACCTAAGTGTTAACTTATTTACCCTATTCAATTATACACACACATTAATAATTTTTCAGTCCCTCGGACTTTGTAACTATTCCTAAGGACATTTTCATAAAAATTTAAGCTTATTACAAGTCTGGTAGATTTTTATTAAGAAAACATACTTTTTTTAAAACTCCGACTTAGTCTTTTACTAGGAGGCAAACATTTATGATGAATGTTGATCCGGTTACTCAACTAAGTCATTTTACTAAACAACTTGGTTGAAACATCATTGTAGCCTATTTAAGTGAAAGCACACATTTGTTATGCATGTCGATCCCGTTACTCAGCTATTATGACATTTTCAACTAGCTACTAGCTCTATTCATAACCCGAAGATCAGTAGAATAGTAATTTATTAACAATTTTTTTATTGCCTACCTTATTGTTATTAGTTATTTGTTTTCATGAAAAATACTAGTTAACCTACATCAGTTAAAAGACCTCAAATTATGAATGAATGTGGCAATCCAGAGGATGCTAAACTTACACTAAGTCCTAATTAGGCTGTATATTTATCCAAAGGCCCCCTAATTCACTAATTTCGCAGGCTAATGATCGTTCACAACCTAGTGGACAATGTCCAAATTTAAATGGATTTCACTTATTCTAAGCCATTGGCACATTCACACACTTCACACAATGTAACCTAATAACTATCATACAATATGCAAAATCACATTTGAAAGCAAAACACACAATCCCTCCCTACACTTGAACAACACATTGTCCTCAATGTGAGAAGGAAACAAACATAAACATATACACAAAGGGTAAAGACAAGAAAATAATGTAGCAAAGAACAGACAAAATGAATAATAAAAATAGAAATAAAATAAAAACAAAAACAAAAATAAAATATAATTGAAGACTAATTTAGGAAAGAAAAATTTTGGGTTAGACATGAAATCCTAAGGAGACAGAGGTGGTGATCGTGTCGAAGGTGGCAGTTGAATGCCCTAAGACTCGAAATACCGATGGATCTGTCGGATATCTCAACTCTGGCGTCATTGTGTACGTGACAAGTGTTCTGTTGGTTTCAAATATTGCATCCAAAATGCTCTTCTTCGTCTTTGATCAATCATCCACTTTATCCCAAAATCTTATTCCTTCTTAATTTTGTTTGTAAACAAAAATATTCCTAACTACAGAATTCAAACTTTATAACACAAATAATCAAAGAAAGCAATTTTCTATGGGTTACCTCCTATACTGCACTTCTTTTAACATCGGTAGCTCGACGCTCTTCTTTGGAAACTTAGCTAGGATCAATTATAAGCAGCTTGCATGCACCCCTTTCGTTCAATATCAATTTTGTAGCCTGTAAGTAAGCTACAAATTGCAAGATGATCATAAAGACAATATTATAAAGTTATGAAAACTAATTAATTTTAGTACTACCCTTTTTACTAACAAACTGTCAATAAAATAGGGAATAACAAAACTCCCTGAATCATTTATTAACTATAACAGTTTGTCCTTTACGAAGGTGAATTGCTCTCCTTCTTTCTTAATCATCTTCATTTCCTCAACTTCTTCTGCTTCCCGAATAGAGACTTCCATACTTTCTTCAAACTCGATGTCTGTTGTTATCTGTTTTTCTTCCTCCGGTTCATCATAAGATTCAAACACATCAATTATCCTAAATGAGCCACTAACCTTTGGATTCTTGATTACATCATTCATGTTGAATGTCATTTGATCATCATCCATCTAAAAATTAGAGTTCTCTTCATGGATAATAGGGAGGGTTTATATTATTTTTGTCATCCTCTTCTTTGATTTCTTGGTCTTTTCTAAGGTTAGGTTTAACTTGATTTCTCGTTGATTATTCTAGTCTAACCCATTCCTAAGTGTAATAGCCCAATATGGCTCTATTGAATCCATTCTCATACTGCACAGACAGTTTTCAACACTTTGCCTACAAAATTCCCTGGAAAGCTGGCTTACTTGAATCTCCAGATTGTGAATAGAAGTGGCATGATTTTCTGTTACTCGATCAATTTGCTCTTCCAGTCTCTTCTGGCTCTCTTCCATGTCCTTGAGCTTATCCATGATTTTGTTCAACTTGGAATCCCATAAACTGGCTTCGTCATATTGAAATTCATATGGCTCTTGATGTCCTATATGAGCACTTGCATTGTTTGACCAATAGAAATCTAGGTGGTTCTGCCAACCAGAAGTGTACGTGTTCCAACAAGGATCGTTACTTCCCTAACCATACTGTGCCTCATTATAATTCACACAAGTTCCTTACTCCCTATAATATCTATCTTCCATCATTGTTCTTTCCATTCCTTATTGGCATCTAGCTCTTCAGATGTCTCACTCTCACTCTAAGATGTCTTGATATGTCTCTACTTTATGACCCAAATTTTTTTAATTTAAAAAAAATAGTGGAAAAACCTTAGACTAAAGAACTAAACTATCGCCTCCTTGACAACGATGCCAAAAACTTAATCGCAAGGTTACACGCACTAAGTTTTACTATTTATAACCTTGGTAAATTCTACAAATGCACGGGTCATTCGTATAGTACCTAAGGTATCGATCCCACGAGGAGGGCTAACTAGTCCTAAATCTAAGGTCAGAAGTACTCTCTCTCAAGTTATAACTGAAGCCTAAAGTATAAACCCTAATTAGATTATAGGAGGTTGTAATCTATCAAAGTCTCTTTTAAGGTTTCTTTGGGTGGTTGCTCAAAGTCCTTCCAAAGCTCTCTCCTAACCCCGCATCTGACTTGTGATGACCTATTTATACTTTTAATGTTGGACTCTAAACTTTTCTTACAAGTTAGGATTATTAAATGAGAATTTGTTGACGTTTAGTTATGAGTAAAAATTAGAATTTTTTAAATTAGAAAATTTATGGAGTTTATGAATATTTTTACTTATATATGGTTACATGGATTAAATGGAAGTGTTACAATTAAGTTAAGGAGTTAGAAGGTATTAGATTAAATATGGAAGGGTAAGTTTGGAAGATTAGAGTTGTTTTTTTAGATTAATAAGAAAAGAACAAATGAAGGTGCATGAGTGAAGTGCTGAAAAATAAAATAAGAATAAGAAAGAAAGAGACGTGTTCATTTAAGAAAGAAAGAAAGAGAGAAATCGTAGAAGAACCTGGAAGAAACTAGAGAAAGAAGAAGAGAGTCGTGCAACAACAAGAGAAAAGGGAGAGACGTGTTTGAGAAGTTATGAAGAAAAGAGAGAGTCATGAAAAAAATTGTAGAAAGAAGCAGAAGAAGAGAATAAGAAAAACGAACTAGAAAAGAAGAAGAAGGAAAGAGAGAAAAAAGAGATAAGAAGAAGAAGATTCAATTGAGTTTTTGGTAACCACTATCTTCTTTTCTTATTTTGATAGAAGAAGAAAGTAGAGAAAATCAGTTTTTGTGTTACAAAAATAAAAAGAGAAAGAAGAGAACCAGAGAATTATTTTCTTATATTTTCATGAACTTTTAACTAGTTTTTAGTTCTTCTAGTTTAGATAAACTAAGAGTGGATTACGTCTAAGCTCATTCTTAGATATTAGAACTTTAAGGATTTGTTATTTGTCTATTAGTTTGAATGGAAGTTTGTTAGTTTAAAGGAAATCAAGAAAATTTAAAGAAAGAGCAAGAGGAAAGACAAGTGTGAGCTTGGATCTATAAGTAAAGAGGTGGGTAATATGTTTATAGTTTTTGTGATGATGATCTGAATCATTTTCTTGTATGTGTATTTAAATGCTTGCTTTTATTAATTGTGAATGTGGGAAAAATATTTTGTGACTTTATATCATGTTTGCTTTATAAGAATTATGTTGCTTTTGTATTCATGAAAAATAGAAAATCTAAAAAGCATGAAAATATGATTATGGTATGAAATATTAAATATCAGAAATTTGCTTATGTAGGTAAGAGAGATACTATTTAATTCGTCACATGCATGTCGACTTATAGCCTTCTCTCGGCTACCCGCTTGTGGCATATGAGCTCTGAAAAATGGACTCATTTTGTTCATGGTGTTAACTTCGATTTTGCCATTTTGTTTTATGGGATTCTCTCGAGCCATATTGTTTGTGCATTGCATCTTGATTTATTGAGCATAGAGCATAATTGAGTGTTATATTTTGATGATTAAATGAATATATGATCTGATTTAGGTGATAATATGTTCTTGACTATGTGAATTCTCAAAGTTAGAAATGTGGATAATGTAATTTGCTAAGACTATAATGCAATATATATATGTGTATAAATATGCTTTGTTGTGTGTGTGTGGCTTATCACTGATGGCTATAAACTTATTAGCCACTGATCTTCCCAGCTCACCCCACCATTTTCCACTTCTCAGGTGCAAGAAATAGCAGATCGGCATTGAACTTTGCAAAACTTTGACTGATTCCAAGATCTTATATTTCATTTGTAACTAAGTTAGTTTGGATCATTTTTGGTAGCTTTATAAGCATGTTAGGTATGAGCATCAATTTAGTATTTTTTATTATGCCACTAAAATGGTTTTTAATATGTAATTTAAAGTTATGTACATCTCTACTTTTGTTAGAGAAATGGCAGTGAGAACTGCAAAAATTCTCTTTTGTATATGTTCAGAATTTCTTCTTTGTTAAGTGTCAATTGTGTTGGAAATAAAATTGACAGTTGTTCAATAACTTTTGAATGGATTTTTCTAAAGCAAATTGTTTTAATAGGAGTTTTGTATGTATGGTTTTAATTGTTATAATCGGGTCTTTTGACATGCATAGAAGTTATAGATATTGACATAAGAGAGAAAAGAGGAAAAAGGGAATAAAATGTGTTATGAAACTTTAATGAATCAATTGTATTGATTTAGGTAGAATTTGACAAATTTTTCTTCATGAAAGCTGTAGATCTTCCTCTTAGCTTTCGAACGACATAATGTTTATAATTTTTGAATTTTGGGATTGAAAGTTATGAAGTTTTGAAGTGGGTGTGCGCGACAGGGATGTCGCGATCATGTATTGAATGTCGCGATCGTGCACATGCACGATGGCGACAATCCCAGTTTCTTAAGAAAGTCATGATCGTTCTTAAGCACAATCACGACGACCCCTTAATACTATGACTATTCACCAAAAGTCACGATCGTGCACAAGCACGACCACGACTCTCCCTTCTCACACCTGTGACTTTTGCACTTCTTCTCTTTTTTTATTTTAGTTATTCATTTATTTGTTTATTTGTTCGACTCTTTTCATGCCTATTTTGTTTTATGCTATTTTATTTTTTTGTTTGTTTATTTGTTTTTACCCCCACCAAGAAATTGAATTCTTTTTATCTTGATGCAAATTTTATTTACATATACTTTTTATTAAAAGTCCCCCAATTTTTGTGCCTTGTTGTCACATAATAAGGACCAAGACCTGGGGCCAACATTTAAGACTCTAGGTCAAAGTCAGGGTCAAAATAGTCCCAGAAATCTTGCGAAACTTGAGATTTTTTGTCAGCCCAATGCAAGTCATGATCATGGCCCTGCCTGCCACAATCGTGGCCAGCTCATTAACCTTTCTATCATGATCATGGCCTCATGTGCATGATCATGGCCTGGATGTATGGTCTCTGTCACGATTGTGCCCTCATGCATACGATCGTGGCCTGGTTGCTCTAGTTCTTCCTTATCTATCAAGATCGTGGCCTATTGTGCCACAATCGTGACCTATGCTTTTGGCCTGAAAACTACTCGAATCTTCTCCGTTCTTTACCGTTTACCCTAAAGCACTAACAAACCCATCAAAGTATCTCAAAAATATAACAATTAAGCTCAAAGACTCATACTAACCCATAAAAACACTAAAACACTCAAACTAACATAATTAAACCCTAAACGCATACTCAACACCCAAATTCACACTAAATACATCATAAATTAAACCCTAAAATATCATACAATTGATAACTATCAATAATTATGAAATTTGGAACCCATTGATTCATATTACATTATTGAGTAGCATAGATAATGTTATTATGTTTGAGTCATGTAGATATGAAGCTAATAAGGATATGTGTTGTACATTAGTTGCATGTTCTAGAGGCACCTCAGTGACTGAAGTATGGTTACACTATTAAATTTAACATATATAAGAAACTACCAGACCACACACTGGAAAAGCATTTGAGGCATATATCAAGCATGATAAGTGAGTTGTGTGATGTTCATAATGAATTATCATATAAGCAACAAGTACAAGTTGTGCTCTGGTCATTACCTCAGAGTTGGGAGCATATAAAGATGCTTCTAACTCATAATAAGAGTATCAAGATGATGGAAGACACTATGAGGCATTTTATACTAACAGAAGAATGTCTTGAAGCCTCAAAAGGGCCCTTAGAGGTATATGCAGCTAATTCTAGCTCATATGAAGCTATCAATTTAAAGCGTAAGCATTAGAGTTCAAAATGGGAAAAGGTTAAGAAATATACCCATCATACTCAAGAATCAAAGAAGGTGAAATGGAACCAACACGGAAAAGGAAAACATCCTTTTAAGAAGAGCATGAAAAGAGTCAAATGCTTTAATTATGGAAATAAGGGTCACTTTGCTCGTGATTATAACAAGCCTAAAAATGTACAATCTTATTATAGGAAATTATTTTTTGTGAATGTCTCTTGATTTGTTTTACTAACCAAAGCATAACTTTTGTGGATTGCAGATTTAGGAGCAATCAACTATATAGCGAAAGAAAGAGATGCCTTTATAGTTTTCAAAAAATTCCTACATGGAACACGATGGATTTATGTAGGAGACAACTCAAGAGTTGTTGTACAAGGGAACTTACAAATTAGACATACATGGTGTTTGATCCTTGATCCTACAAAAAGTATTCTATACTCTAAAGATTCAACAGGATTTGATCTCTATGTTGATTTTAATAAGTCTTGATTTTGAAGTAAATTACCATAGTGGTGGTATAGATAAACTACCCTTATCTAACAACTCTTATGACTAGGTCTTAAGTTCTTTAAGTTCCACAAGTGTTATCCTATATGGAGGAATGAATATAGGAGTAGTACCTAAAACTAAGTCAAGTGAACTCTTTCTATCTATCTGGGGGTAAACCTGATAATTCAGTTAGAAACACATCTAGGAAATTCCTAACAATAGGAATATCCTATATTGTCTGCTTAGTTCGGGTATCAGTCACATAGGTTAGATAAGCCTCACATCTACCTCGAATCAGTCTTAAAGAACTCATTGAGGAAATCAATCTGGTTAGCACTATTTGACTAACACCTCGAAATATTACTCTTGATTGGGTGGGAGATTCAATAATCACCTCCTTAGTGTAGCAGTTCATCACAGCTCTATGTGCAATAAGCTAGTCCATACCTAAAATAAGGTCTATCTCTTTCCACTGTAATACTATCAAATCGACTCTTAACTCCGCCCGATCAATCCGAACCATGCACCCTTTACACACTTCTCTAATCACTGTAATATTACCTATCGGTATACTCACCTCTAAGTTACATTTCAATATCTCTCTCTCACAATGCAATTTAGATGTCAGATGTGATGTGATAAATGATTATGTAGACCCTAGATCTAACAATGCAAATGCTTCAAATTGAAAGATATGTAACACACCTACAGCAACATCTAGGAATTTCTGAGCCTCCTGTCTCGTAATAATATAGATTCTGGTCTGAGATTATAGCTAATTACTCCACACCTTTTTCCTAACACTAAGAACTACTGAAATTGTTTTACCTCTACCTCTATCTCTACCTCTCTATCCTACTCCACTAGCTCAACTCTGCTGGACAGTCATTTCAGTCACTGATACTCCTCCAACTCCAAACTATGCTTTGAAAGTTATGGGATAGTCTTTAATCTGATGCTCAAAAGAGTCATAATGAAAGAAAGCTGCCGATATCTTCCAACACTCCCCACCATGATTCTTTCCACAGTGCTCACAACTAGGCATTTGTTACGTCTTCCCTCCTGATATTTGACCTCTACCAATACCAGCCTGTATAAAACTACCTCCTGATTTAAATCCTAACTGTCTCAATCTAGTCTATGATCGAAATGATCTATTTTGGAATTTATTGAATCCCCTACTAGAATCAACGTGAGACTCACCATGTCTCTTCATTCTAAATTCCTTGATATACTCTCCTTTTCCATCTTTAAATAACTGTTCAATTTGGATTGAGATAGCTGGCAGTTTAATAAAACTACTCAAATTAGTAATGGCAAAACTCATTCTAATCTCCATATTCAGTCCATCCTCAAATTGCCTTGGCTTATCTTCCTCAGTCAGAATCAAAACAGTATTATACCCCATCAATTCATTAAACCGTACCTCATACTCAGCTACAATAAGACTTCCCTATTTCATTTCTAGAAACTCCTTCATCTTCCTATCCAAGTAGATCTTTGGCATATAGTTCTCCTTAAAGACCCTTAGGAAGTCTTCCCATGTTAATCTACAAGGTCGGGTAGAAATATCGGGAATAGTCTTCCACTATTGATAAGTTAGACCCTGCAGTAGTGAGACTGGGTAATCAAACCTCTCGTTCGACTCGCAATCCATTTAATGTAACACCCCATTACCGCTAGACCCGACCCCGATATCGATAGTGATATCTGAATCCGTGCCCCGTGAGGGTGGCGTGCCACATCACTTAACAATTAAAAGTTGGTATAATTTTTTTTAAAACCACAAACATCAATTACAGAAAATCAATAACCAAATATTTGTAATTGAGTATTACAGTTTGTATTAATTCTGAGAAACTGAAATGGTTGTATGTTGTAATTTCAAATGGGCCCAAGTGGCTAATAAAAGTTCTGTTGATTTCATTGCTTGTATCAAATGATTATTAAACAAAGTGGAATATTTAGGCAAGTGATATGTGTCACTTGCCACATGTCACCCTCTCATTGGCTCTCTTCATTTTGTTCCCAAATCAATTCCAATTTCTCTCCAAAATTCCAATGGCTCAACTCAAAAATTCTTAATTTCATAAGCCTAAGTTTTCAGTACCATTGGACAGTCAATTTCACCACCGGTAAGCCCCTATTCGGTCACTTGACAGTTTTTCGGGTCCGAAAATGACTCTGAAAAATTCCTATAATTCTCTAAAAATTAGAAAACTACTATGAACCTCTCCAACACAAATTTTATACACAAAAACATATTTTTCAAAAAAATCACACTTATTCACAATTAACTGGGAAAATGTCATGAATTCATGTACAAACATTTTTCATATGCGAAACTTATTGTTCACAAGTGCATGAGTATAAGACGTGTTTTCCTAATCTCTCCGATTAATCTCACGTGTACCAATTTCCATGATTCAACCCGTTACATGGAAATGGGATGTTACATTTAATCGAACACCTACTTCATTCTTTTCAACCAACCTTCTTCCTCAGCAGTATCTGTACTTTTATAGAAGTCTACAACCTCCTACTTTATAAGCTTATAATGCCTCCTTTCTCTCCTCTCAGGAATTCTCTGAGGCATTTGGTTAGACTGGGGTACTGGGGACTCCCTATTGGCTCCAACAGACTTAAGGCCAGTTGATTCTGCAACTTGATCTCCTATAGTGGATGGCCTATAATAAACAATAATTGTAATCACTACACAAGTCTCTCACTATATGTCAGGTTTAAATGCTTATATATGTCCTTATAGATGCCAAACCATGCTCTGATATCAAAAATTATAACACATCACTACTATAGAGCATATACCTGAACATCTATAGGACATTCAAGAACATACCCTATGAAAATGACATATTAGAGCAATTACATTAACTTATTATGGCATCACATAAAACATAAGTACTTCCAAAGATTAAAACTTCTTTCATTCACAGAAATAAACTTACTTACATTGTCATACAACTCATAATCCATGTTTATACATAAAATAACACTTGGGAGTTTACTACTCCATACAAAATGTTTAATATGAAATGAGAAGCTAAACAGCACATCCTAACCAGACTCCTCAATATCAGCTGACCAGACCTTTGAACCATTCTTGTTTCCAAAAATGCAAGTACTATACTTCTACTCTATCACCTTAGAAGCTAGGTCTCCCTTATACCTGAAAATCAACGTTGCAATTTTGATGAGTTTGTGAGCTCGGTGAGTAAACCATCATTGATGTGTTCACTCATATCAAAACACAAGGACAATTCACAATCCATTTCGCAAGCAAATCACATCATCCAATATTGAATATTACGCCACATTTTATCATACTTCAACAAGTATAACTTTATATAATATTTTGCATCACTATTTCATAACAATCCAATAATTCAATTCTTTCATCCATATGATACATACTAAGTTGTAATGTAAATGAACATGTGACTCCATTCACTTTTACTTTGTTGTGACCGAGTGCCTATTTATTATCCTATATTCATTATAGATACTGGGCTCATTTCATTTACTGTCTCGTACCCATTGTGGATACTGGGCTCATTAATAACTAAGCCTGTGGCTTTTTGTGCACATTTCTGAGCTTTAAGCTCTTTTCCTCACTAGTCACTTCGATCACAACTCCTTTATCTGATCATGCATAACAATGTGATGGAATGCATCAATTCACATAATATGTTATCAACAACTTTCATTCAATTTGCACAATCATTTTTCACATTCATTAGATCTAAGTCCGCCATTCAACATTTAGTTGAGAACACATTTTCCATATTCACATACAATTAGAAAGCACTCCCAATACAATCCCAAATATCAAACTCCACATACTGTCAATGTCTGGAATTATCACAATTATATAAATAACAGTTCAATAACTGAAATTTAAATATAAATGAATCAATCATGATGAGAAAACATCTAGGTTAACTCACAATATGCTTCAGATAAGTTATTGCCTTGATGACTCAGCAATGTCTGGATGCTGACGTTCAATTTGAGCTTTTTTATTCATGTAATACACACATATTTTACACATTACTAAGTTGATCAATTGTATAAATATTCAGTTATACCCATGTATATTTGTCATGTTTAATGCATGCTCAATTGACTTTCTTGGGTATGTATCCTTAATCACAAGTCTTGATCATTCAAACATCAAAACTTGGATTTATTTAATTTGTAATTTAGGTTTATACCTCAACTAAACTTAGTTACTTTAAATTCACTAATCATACCTTCACCAATCCGTTTATAACATTATATAATTACACAATATCCTAATTCTCATTCATTCATTCTTAATACATTACTTATATCCTTTGGGTCATGTTTGCATTCATAAGAACACCTTTATTCCTTAGACAAGTCATAAATTCCAAATTTTAGAGACATTGCTATCAAAAAATCCTTTCCTTAAGTTATAACATCAATTAACAACCTAAAGTTATCAAACCTTTAACCAATTAATCAAACATCAAACTAGGTTCATTTCAAGCCTTAATCAAGTCTAAATGCACCAAAGTAAAGTAACTTATCTTTAGTTAGTTCAATTTTTACATGAAACAAAAAATTTCACTTCCAAAACATTGCCCACGATTATGGTGGACCTTCCCACAACCATGTGATGAGTGAACTGAGTGTTCACTCTCCATTCTCCTTCAATTTCTCCAAATTTTAACATCTTCATACCAAATTCTAAACATCTTCTTAATAGTTCATTAATTATACTTTAATTACTCATCAATTTCACCTCAATCCCAACTCAAAATCATCTATACACAACTCATAAACTATTGTTTATCATGCACTAAAAAACAAGACATGATTGTTTCCATTTATTCATCAATATCCCAGCACTCATTAAACACCATTATCACAACCAATCCATCCCTAAACAATCATCATAAATGTTATGCTAACATATGTCACAATAGGTCAGTAATTTACTTGTTTGTTCAGCTCAAAAGCCTCCTTAATTCATTAAGTTAATCTAGCTATCCAAGCTTGTAAGATCATCAAAAATTCAAAGTGGAATAGGTTAGGTTTTAGTAACAAGAAGTAGACAAAAAAATATTGGAGTGGCAAAGTGCAGAATTTTGGCGAAATTCAAAGTTGTGAGGGTTGGGTGTGAGTGTCGAAAATGAGAGAAGAAGATGTTGATAGTATATAGCGAAAACAAAAGAGAAGATGGTTATGTCAAGTGTGTATTTCATATGGGGTAAGTGTATGGTGAGTGTTATGACACCTGTCAAGTAAAGAACCATGCTACATGTCTTCTACTTAATCTACCAAATGTCACTTAAATACTTAGTCCATTTGCTCTCAATCTCTAAGCCATTTTTCATTCAATCTCCAAGCCATTTTTTACCCAATTATCTAAGCCATTTGTCACCTAATCCTAATGCCATGTGTAACTTATTTCTACTACCATATGTCAACTTGTCTTCCCACTTGACATTTTTCCTAGTCCAAATGTACATATTAATTCATCAATCTCCCAATTGTAACAATTAATTCCAAATTATTAATTGTAACCAATCAAACTAAAGTTCAAGACATAAACAATACACAATTCGCCTCATGATCATTTTAAACCTTTCATACCCCGGAATAAGTCAATTGATTGCATATACTCTCTTTGCAATGTGTACGAAACCATAATTCATGTGTGTATGCTAATAATATGTATGTGAATGAAATGCATTTCATAAATTCTCGATGATATTACTCATGTGCAACAGTCTAAGGTTCTAACCCTTAGTATGGAAAACAGGCTATTACACTAAGGCTAGAAATAAATAACAAAAATTCAAGATGCATGAAACATATATGAGAATTTAATTCAATCAATCAAATACGAAATACTAATTACTAAGCAATTTGCAACATGCCGAAGAATCAACCGAAAGAAATCACTAGTTGAGCGAAATGAAATTTTACTTGTCCTTAATGCTAACCTAATTGATTATGAATTATTTGATTGTTGGTTCTAGACTATCCTAGGGTTGATTACTCATTCTTAAGTTATAACCATTAACCCTAAATCATAAACTGTAAACAAATTATGGAAGTTGCATTCTCTCAATTCACAATCTATCTAAAACCCTAATTAGTTCTAAAGTTCTCTAATAAACTATCGAAAACCTGTGCAAGATCTCTCTTCATATAATTTCTCAATCTAATTCAATTCTTGTTCTATTAAATCACCTAACTCTCCTTAGTCCAATTTAATTGTTTTTCATTCAATTCACCCTCTCAGTTTATTATCGAATTATGCAATCGCAGAATTAAACCATAACAAATCCAATAAACATATAAACAATTAGATTTTCAATAATTCAAGAATAAAATTCTGAAGGTGAGTTTAGAACATCCTCAACATTCTAAATCCTATCATCAACTATTCAATCCAATTGTATACAATAATAAAACTGAAATTAAATAGGAAATACATTGTAAATGGATGATGGAAGGTAGCGACGTTGAGAAACCTACTGATCCGGGTAGTGTCGAGTCATCTTCTTCTCCTCTTCTCTCTTCCTTCTTCTTTTCCTCTATCTCTCGATGATTTTCTCTCTGGGGTTTCTCAAGGTGGCTGATGCCAAAATCTCCTCACTACCTCTTTTCTTATTCTTTAAATATCCTCTTGTGTTTTGGGTACCCCAGGATCTTTCCAGGATTTGAAAGGTCTAAAAAATCACTCTAAACATAACGTTTTTAAGTGTCTGCATGTTTGCCCGATGCAGACCACGATCATAGGCTAGTTCCTTGCGTTTATGTCACAATCATGGCATGCAGTCCATGATCATGGGCCAACTTTGGTGCTTCTATCACGATCTTGGCCTAACATACTACAATTGTGGGCCATTGTTTTGGCCTGAATATCTCTAAAACTTCTCTATTCTTCGATGTTGACCTTGAAACAATAACAAACACATCAAGGTATCTCAAAAACATAATATTTAAGCTCAAAGATTTGTACTAACCCTTACAACAATTAAAACATAAATAATTAATAAACTAACACAATTATACCCTAAACACATAATAAACGATTGAATGAATAGCTAAATACATATCAAACTATGCCCTAAAACATGATGCAATTTGCAATTATCAGTTATTAGAAGGAACCATTCAAAGAATGGAGTTTTAAATTGTTATGTTCCACAAGAGCATGAAGGACCATTATACCTTTATATCTTCAAGTATATCCCTTTCTAAAGCATCAAACTTCCAATAGGGTCACTTAAACTAAGAGACCAAATGGAGGTTAAAAAATATTAACCAAGGATCATATCCACCACCATCAAAAGTTTCTTTAGTTCTTAATGATATCACTGATCTTGAAACAATTCAAACCAAGTTTACTTTATATATAAAGCAATGGATGATCACGTAAAATGAAAACTACCCTATGAATCTTATAAAAATTGAAGAATTTAACCCCAAAAAGTTAAAGGCAAATTATATACATAACATTGATTAAGTTACTCAAGATTTAGTAGTTCATATAGGTAAAGCAAAAAAAAAACCTACTATGAACTGTTTGTTTATACAACATAAAAATTTATCACCATTTTCACATATGTCAATAGGACATACATAAAATAGGATTGTGTCAATGATATTCTCCTTTTCATTGCTTAAGCTTGTAAATGTTATGAAGTAATGTTAAAATGTCCTCTGAACCATAAACCCATTAGTTTAAATAATAATTTGAACATATGCAACTTAACATCTCCAAACTTTCTTACTGACATGTCCAAATGTACCAACCTAGCAAATTGGTTGAAAAAAATATTAGAAACACATTTGCCAACTATTTTAACTAAGATAAATTGATTAACAAATCATATTTCTTACAATACTGCTTTACTAACTCAGGGTAGCATTATCATCAACTTTGTTTGTACCACTTAACTATTACTATAATGAAAACAATTTCTTAGTTATTATAACCAATAAAATTTGATAAAAAAAAGAAAGGTTATATACTTGTGAAGATGCCTCTGTAATAATCTAATTAATATAATGATAAACATTAGTTACTATAAGGTTTAATATCTATATTAATATGAATAAAATAAGGTTTACATACCTGTAAAGAAGCCTTAGCATATAAGGTTCAGTTGTCTTTATCGCATTTTTTGGAGTTATGACCAGAATTACCTTACTTCCTACATTTTTGTACTTGTTTTTTATAAGAATTTTTCAATTTTTGGCTCACTTTGATGCACCCTTCTTACATTTTTGGGCCTACTTGGCATTTCTATTTTAACTAAAGAATGTATCACCTCTACACCACTTGAAGGCCAAATACTTTCACCTTTAATAGGTTATAATACATAGCCATACAAATTCAAGAACCGACCCTTCCTATAACACAAATCTATAAATATCTCAACCTTTTCTTTTAAGTGATATATTGCACTAATTGCATATTTGTAAAGGTATCCATATAGGTCTTATGCCTGAAAAATATAGGTTTGTTATTTACCAATTCTCACTGTTGGCCCTTGAATTTTTATTTATTTATTTTTGATAAATAAGCATGATTAGTTTATTTTGGGGGTCTTGTTATATTATTTTATCTTGGAGTCAATT
>JAOQML010000008.1:32417465-32429331 GCA_027568935.1 Erythroxylum urbanii
ATGAGATGTGTTTTCCTAATTTCTCCGATTAATCTCTCGTGTACCCATTTTGTGTAATTCAACCCGTTATCTGGAAACGGGATGTTACAGCTGTCGCCACTTAGTTCTTCTGGTGGATGGGGGGGTTGGTGAAATATTAAAGAATTCGTTTCTATATTAGCCTCCGTATCAGCTGTTACTTTCTTTTCCTCATTGATGTCCTGCTAGAGTGGTCCTACCACTTTGGATAATTCCATGGAGCTCACCAGAGTAGGGGCAGTTTCTGGACTTTGCTTGGGACACTCTGCCGGTTGCTCATGGGTCAAATGTGGCCCAAGTTCCATGTTTTTCTCCAGCTCTTGGTAGAAACCAGTAGCAAAAGTTTTCCCTGTAGGCACCCAAACCTTCCTCTACTCTCTTGCATATGGCTGCCATTCATACTCGATTGTGACTTCCCTAAAGAAGAGTTGCCCATCCTCACCATACGTAGCCAATTGGAACGTAAATGGCCATTGCTTTGTCAGCTCCAGTTCCACGCACAATCGAGCATAGTTGATCATGGTCATTCATTCTATTGGAGTATCCATTAGCAGGGGAAGCCGCACTGTACTGGCTATCCTGCCCAAGCCTTCCGTATTCCAGTATTCAACTGGGATATTGTAGAATCGTACCCATATTGGGGCCTTATGAATCTCTTCCAATTCGCCACCATTTAAGCTCCACTGTCGTAGAAACAAAGGCTTACCTTGAATGTGCCATGGTCCTCTTTCAACTGTAAATTTCATACCATGCTCAGAATCAAATCGAAAAAGAAAGTTGTTGGAGCTGGTAATCAATGTCTCCTATAGCCCAAATTCTGCCCATGATCTTGCCAGGGCTCGTTGCACCACTGGGTAAGCTGGCCTCTTCCCCAGAAAGAACCCTATCAGCGCGGTTCAAAACTTTGAAGCCCCCTTCTGCACGAGCTCCAAGGGAGGAATTACGAAGACCTGGTTCTCTCTAACTTCTGAAGGTTAAAAAGTGAGCTCCGGTGCCTCAGAAGAAGCCCCACTACCTACCTCCACAATGGCCTTCCAGGATCTGATCGGTGCCGGGAGAAGGGGGATCTGGTGTGGATGTGGGGGAATGGTTTCAGTGGGGAATTGGGTACCTTTGGATGGTGAAGGAGAAGGGACTGAAGGGGGGTTGATTTCTGGAGGGGACAAGGAGACGGGGATGGAACAGGTGTATTTGGGTCAGTGTTTTGGTTAGGGATTAGGGTTTGAGTAAGGTGTCTCTGGTTAGGGATTTTGGGAACAATAGGTGGAGAAGGTAAAGGGGACAGGGGAGAACGAGGGAGAACTGGAGAAGAAGAACTCGAAGCCATAGCTGGAGGAGTGATCGCGCCTAAATCTCCACCGTTAGGAAAGCTCTCTCTCTAGAATCACACTCTCTCTCTTCCATTCGCCAGATAATAATTCAAATGGAGTGTAACATTTATTAAATTGTTTTAGTTTAGTTTTAAATTTTTTAAAATTTGCACTATCCAACTTAAAATATTGTCTTTCTTAATATAGGGATGACAATTTTTAGCCTATGGGCTTAAATTTAGTTGTTTTTAGTGGGCCGGCTCATAGGCCAGGCTCAAGCCCATACAAACTCGAGGTCCAATTATTCTAAGCAAAATAAAATAGTCTTACTTAGAAGAATTGGGCCTCAGGTAAGCTTGGGTCTGGATAACCCAGACCCTGATTTAATTAAAAAAATTATTCTATATTTTTAATTTTAAAAAATTATTTAAAAACTTGGCAGGCCAAATTGCCATCCCTATCTTAATATTTTGTCGATGTGAATGATGAAGAACATGACTATTGACACCTTGGTAGCTTACTTTGCATTTTTATTTATTGACATGTAACAACTTGTCATAAACGAATTGGCTCCTTTCATCGCCTTTTTGTTTATTTCTTGACTTCCATATGAGAAAGAAGGTGAACTCAATTACAATCTTGTAACTAGTTTGGAGGAAGATATAAAAGAACACTGCAAGTCAAAGGGCATAGGCTTATTCAAAAATTGAGTTGGATCAAGATATTTTCTTCTTTTTTGATCAATAAATATCATGTGTACTTTGTGGATAAAAAAGAATTCTCTTGTACTAGACACACAATGAGTTGTTTAAATTATTTGAGTTTCTAAGCTTTATGTATTTGTTGGGTTTCCTATGTTTGATGTTTTATTTTGTTTTTGGTTTGCTCTGTTTTGGATTTTTTGAAATTTATAAAAATCTTGATAATTTGGTTAATTTTTTATTTTATGTTCAAATTCAATATGGAACTTGTTGGTTTTTTTAGTAGTTTTATTGTCTAATATTGAAAGAGCTTTGAACATTATTATTGGTCAGAAGATAAATAAGTTGAAAAAAATCAAATGAACGTTAAAATTATATTTTGTAGGTTTGTGTTATTTGTGATTGCTATAAACAATGATAAGAGTGGATGTAGAAGTAGAAATTGATTTGAATTTGACCTTTGATATACTTTTTAATTATGAAATTAGAGGTATTGTCCTTGTGAATGACACTTGGGAAGTAGTTCAATTAGGTGTTTTCAACATTTATGGCTTCTTTGGCTAGTTGACTTGAAATTGCGGTTTGAACTAGTTTTAATAGTTCAAAGAACTTGGATCCTCGTTCTCTCAAGTGTGACATTGCACTTCAAAATTTACATCATAACTTGAAGAACATATTTTTTTTAGGGGGAAGACATATGTGTAGTTACTATAAGAAAAGGCAAACAAGAAAGAATATTAAGAAAGTAATCTACATTTTTAGTATATCTATAGAGATAAGATATTAATGAATTTTAGTCATCCAATGGGGAATGGATTTTAATTGTGTTGCTATCTAACATACAAGTTGTCTTATTCCTTCTTGGTTTGTTTGAATTTTCTAAAATTATTGACTCTAACTATAATTAATATTTAAAACACAAATATTCATTTACAAACTAATCTCTCTATTTGAGAAATGGGATTTGCTCTTCTTTTTTAACTCCTACATTTTACAATACACATATTTTCCTTATGTGTTCTGATAATTACCTAAGCATTAGGCTTATCAGTTTAGTGATATGGATGATTATAAGCTAATTACTAGTGCAACATTACCTACTATTGTTGGACAAGGATATTGTGGGAAGAACACAACCATTTTTCCAACATAAGGAACTCTTGGAATTAAGGGAGGAAAAGAAAGAAAACATTGCTATGTACAGTCATTCATCAATCATAACCCTAACCATGGCCAATTTAGAAAATTATAGGAAAAGGAAGAGGAAACAAATTCTAAATTCTTACATCTTTCTTAAAATTAAAATGCAAATGTTCCCGACATTTACAAAATGACCAAAGTTGGTATTCTCCAAATTCTAGAAGTCAATACTTTTAGAATTACTTTCTTAAATGCTATAATATTAAAATAACAAAGTTAGTATTAACAAATTTAACACTCTTAGCACTTCAATTTAGTGAATTTCATTGTAATTTTATGTGCTTTTTTTCTCATCATCCTCACCCTTGCTTTTGTTTCATCCTAAGAAAAATAGTAACAAATAATTAAATGCTATGCCAATTATTAAATTAAATTCAAATTCCAAAAGTTTTTGTGATTCTCTTTAACTATAACCTTGGTCAAGTTATTAATCGGCTTTTTCTTAGTTCTTGAGGTTCCTTATCCCTCTAAGTACCATGTCCATACACTTGTCTCTTTCATTTAATTGACTTTATCAGTGGTGGTAGTCTCGATGGATTAATAGTGAAACTACTTACTTAATGTTGACTTGACATCTACATTTGAAATTATCCAGTGTTATTTCTCCTCCTTGTATAAATAATCGTCACATAAATGAAAAATAGTTAAGCATATTTAAGAAATATAATTGAAAGATAAAAAGTAATATAATATTTATTAGGTACTAATTTACACATAAATTTTTAGGCCTATAAGCTACAACTTGTTATGACATACATTTCATTGGATATACACTTTTATTATGTCTTCGTTAGGGATATATTTGATAAGTCATTTTCATTTCTTTCTTTGACAACTTATTGCATTTGGTGGAATTCTCCCATTCCTCTTTTCTTCATTCTTTTTTGTTTTGCCTCACATTTTTTTGAATAGAGGTGGTAATAATGAATTATGTTTAGTTTTAAGCCATAAATTCTCTCCTTAGACTGGCTCCATCATATATTGATAAATTTGTAGATTTTTATCTTTCATAAACCAATGTGACATATATTTTTAATAGGTTGTCCTCTTTGGTTCTCTCTATGCTTTGAACTTCCTCAAAGCTACATCTCCAAGCCCATAACATTAAACTAGGCATGAAATGGAGCTTCCACTCCCCATAAAGCAAAACCCTTAGTGTTTGTTTAATTATTTTATAGTTTTTGGATTTTATTGCCTATAATTTTATAGGGTAAGGCAAATGTGGTCATCATAGAAAAATGCATAGCTACAATTTAGAATTTGAATGCAAGGCCTAAAGGGATGTTTTATATAAGTCTAGGTAGCAAAACACACCAATTATGAAAGCATCTCACTAAACTGTAGTTGATAGATTTTTACTCGAAGACAAAGTCACAATATCAAATTTTTTTAATAAAGATTACTTTCATTTATGTACTTTTTGTACCACCAACTTTTCTTGTTCCTTTTATGTTATGTATGCATACATTGGCTTAGCCTGAATTCTTAAAATAAAATATTAGTTGTAATAATTTTTCATATGGTTTTAAAATTGAATAAAGAAAATTAAAAAATGTTGGCTAGATTTTTAAAAACAGAATAAATACATGAAGTGAAATAACTATAAAAAGTGATGTATCAACAGTTTTAATATATGATGTTATTTTTCTAAAAGCAAAAATAAATATGGGTTATCTTTTGATAAAGATGATTATTATTTTAAGATTAATGTTGAATGACATGAAAGCTATAAATAGTTAATTAACTTAGATCTTTAAGGGATAATGAATTTTTAAGTGTCAAAATTTATAAGATTTTTTTAAAATTAGTGTCCAACTTTTAAAATATTTCAATGTAGTTATAAAACTTTAAAAAATCATATCATTCAATTTAAAATGTTATTTTTGTTAATGCTTTATTGATGTAATTAGTGGAGCACATGAATATTGATATTTGGACAAACTTGTGGCTCTTTTTATTCATCACTGATATATAGTAGCTTTCGAGAAATAAATTGGCTCCAATCTTTCCCTCATTTCATTCTTTTTTAATTCATTATTTTATGTGAGCTCGACTAAAACCACATTACAACTAGTTTGGAGTAAGAAGAAAAGGAACAATATTAATTGACAGATAGAGGCAAGTTTGGTGACTGTATTGGGCCAATATATTTCTATTTTTATGGATCAATAAGTATCATAGACAAAGAGAAATCCTATGAGACACTTTATCTCTTGTGATAGAAGTGAGTTGACTCATTTAAATTATTATGGCTTTTAGGTTTTCTAAATTATTTTACAAAAAGTCATACTTGATAAAAGAGAAAGAAAAGGCTAAATAATATTGTTTTGGCCAGATGCGTTTAAGTAATCTCATGAACTTGGTTGATAGGTATGTTCTCTATCCTTTGTTATCCTTTGAGAGAATTATCTTATTGGCTAACTTAGACCCATTTCTAACTAAAGAATATTCGTATTCTTTGGGTTAATTTGGGGAAGAAATACTATTCTTTTCCTCATATGCTTACTTTAATTAAGGAGAAGACCTCGTCCTCCATTTGTGAGAAGAGCATAGAGGCAAAGGCTAAGAGGGTAGGGAGATAGGGGTGGGTAAAGCAAAGATGTTTGGCTTGATGATGGTGACCTCATTTCTACGCATTAGCCTTTGCTTCTTTCTCTCTCTAAATGATGACCTTAGATGCCTATAGACTAGAATTTTTGCGACATTTATGACTAACAAAGTATAAGAGGGATGTTAGTAAGGTATCTTAAAATATTAAATGACAAAAGATAAATAAACGAAACTTATAAGAATGTTCTTCTCTATAAGACACCCCTGACTTGCTCAAACTTTGATTTATTAAGAGTTACTCTTAAAGTGAAAGAGGGATATTAGGATCTAAAAGTTAATGGGATAGGAGTTTTAGTGATATAAATTTTGGGATGCATTGTCCCTATCCCATTGGTGAAAACTCTAATCAAACCCCTCCATATAATTCTTAAGGCCATATGCCTACTAGATTTTGAAAGAAGATGAACTTCTCATTCCATAAGCATAGCCCCTTTAGAATTAGGTTTGTTACATTTAATATCTTCTTAATAGTATGATGGATAGGTAGCTGAAGATGTTAATTGAGAGAATTGTAATAAAACTGCATATGTCCAAGACTTGGGTGACATACTCACTTGTCATCATTAGGAAAGCTAAGTAATATCATCTCAAGAATGTGCAACTTCTCCTATTCTTCTCTAATTTAGCTTTGTATAACTTATTTAGGTGTAAGTGTGATTTGAAATTATTATTAAGGTCCCAAAGCATGACTAAACCAAAGTTTTAGATTTAGAGCCTTTTTCTAAGACTGACTGAAACAGGGTCATATGACATGTACAAAAGAGGGATGATTGCTATAGATGACGTGGAGAGGCTTTCTATATGCTTGATGAACATGTATTATGGTTCTTATGATTAGAGGCTACTAGCCCTACATCAGTTTAGATATTTGAGGTAAAACTATTGGAAATACTTATTTCTCTTCCTAAACTAGTCTGATCATCCCTTTTATCCTCCAGAACTTAGAAAGATCAAAGATATACATGAACCTATTTTTGGGAGAAGGAAAAATCTATTAATCACCTAAATTTGGAGATCTTTTTAAAAAGAGAAGTAGGTGGTCAAGGATAGGATTGTCTTCTTTATCTATAACTATCTAAAGATGAAAAGATTGAGTCATGAAAATATTATCCCTTATATAGAGGGATATAAGTAGACATTAGTCTAAATTAATATTTATGATTAAAAAAATGCTTCACCTTCTTATAGGCAAGAAGAACATCTTAATGATAAATATATTTTATAGGCAATATTCTTTAAGAATATTTCTAGGAAATATTTTGATCGAAGATTCTTGGTAAATCTTTAGTTTGTCTTAATATCATCAACCTTTCATATACAGGTTTGCATGTGAAAATAAATTATATAGTTATCAATATGACAGAAACAGACTTTCTTAAAAGCATTGACTTTGATTGTTTGCTCTTTCACCTTTGTGTTTGTTTCTAAAAAAACATATATGGGTTTATCATTGGTCTTTAAAAATCATTATCATAATATCCTTTTCCTTCTCTTCGCATACTTGTAGTGCTCATTATTAACTAATTAACATATGATTTTGGAGTTGTTTAAAGGATACTTCGATTAAGGTAAGATCCCTATAGAATTTAAGTATTAAATGTTTCATTATCGAGAACCCAAGTTTTGATTAGAAATTTTGGGACAAATGATAAGCCTCTAGTAAATGTATAGATCAATTTAAGTTGATCTAATAGGCCCACCATTCGTCTAAAGACCGGAGTGCTTCAAATCTATACAAGAGATCAACCACTAAAGAAGGACAAGTCCAATTAAAGAATTCAATTATTTGAGAAGTTAGAGTCCTAATCAAATACTAGCTAAGCTACTTATTAGAGGTTGGGTGGATAATTATAGTCCAACTATATTTTAAATAAGGATTGACTATAAAAGGGAGATGTCCTAAGGTAATTTCTTATAACCACCCTTATTAAATAAAATTGATAATTTTCTTCCACATATAACACCCCTCAACTTCACTAACTTATGCATTAGAGTATCTTTATTAAAATGCACCCATCCTACTAGTATTCATTTTTATAGGCCAACTAAGTTGAAATCAGCCCACCAAGCCTATTATAAATTCATTTTACGCCAACCTTAAAGATTGTTTTTGCTTTATTTATTACGTAAAAGGTTATAAAATAGCTAAAAATCGATCTTTTAACCTTACATATTTTTAGAAAGGGGTTACTACACTATATTAATATAGGTACGATTCTTTTTATCTTATTATTTAAGAGATGAATTATTTAAGAGATAAAGTAAAAGACATGACATATTCCCCTTGTTAATGAGATAGAAACACATTTATATTCTTAATTATACTCACACATACAAAAACACACAGAGACACACACACACACACACACACACACACACACACACACACACACACACACATCTAGGTTTTTGAATATTGGTAAAGAATTCATAATCCTTCACTATGAGAACTCAAATTTACTGAATTTTTCCAAAAGATGTTAATATAAATAAAACATATCTTTTGGATAAGCTCATGACCCAATGGCCTTTGGAATTGAAGAGACACTTTCTTGTAATCATAAGTGATTAAATTATTTCATTCATAGTGTAATATTCAACCAAAGTCACCACCTATATAATAAGTAAGATACTATAATGCACTTAGAAAATTTGAAACATGGTAATGTAGTCTATTTCCCCCTTTTCCTATAAAGAGATTAGTACCTAAGCTATAAATAATCCAAATCCCTTGTAAGCCTTCCATTATTAACCAAGAAACTATAATTCAAGAACTGTTTGGCATTGATGTATAAAGTACATGAGAGATCGGGGAGTTAGTGTAATAAGGACCATTCGTTTATAAAAAAATATTGGTTAATTCCCTCCTTATCTATTGGACATCATATATAATCCTCTTTGAAAGTTTAATTAATTAATTGGAAAGGATAACGAGGGAATTCTTGTAGGATGGTATGCTCAATGAAGAGCATCCTTATACTTTGATAATTGGAGCCAAGTGGTACCTTTAATCCATATAATGGTGCTTTATATATATAAACAAATCCTTAGAAATGTTAAGGTGAAGGTATGGATAAATACTAATCAGTTGTCAAATGTTCTAAATAAGATGGCATAGATCATTTCAGATTATAGTCCTAACCTTGGCATAGAAGATAGGTATAAGTGGATTGATTACTCTTTTATTCAATTAACTAATAACTCATGTCGTAAATAGAAGGGAAAAGATAGTCTAAAGTAGTTAGCCATCAAGCAGAGAACAAAAACTAAGGACATGTTAAGAAACCTTAGTGTATCTAATATTTGTCTCCTATGCCAAAAGTAACTACAGTCCTCTAAACATCTATTTTTTCAATGTAGATTCTTAAAAAGCATATGGAGGAGGATCTAGAAACTTTTTTAACTTTAAAAACACATCTGAACTGTAATAAATACATTGGTTGATTGTATGAGGACAAATTAATACCAACAGTTGATCATACAATGTATGTGATAAGTTTTGGTTGGTCTCTCAAATCTTTAACAAATTTATAGTATGCCAAAGATTCTTCTTATAATATTCTTTATATCAAAAAATAACTTAATTAATAGTTAGACATACAAACTAATTGTTACAATAACTAGTTTCTAGGAATGAGCCACTAACTGATCACCTACGTTAACTAAAAGAACATCTTTTAGCTAGGCTATTGACTAGTTATACCACTAGCCAAAAAAATTTCCCTCTTGGTTACTTCTAATAATTATCATTGGTATTGATAAGTCAGTTGTAAACCTTGTATTATGTTTCTTTTTGCCCCTATTTCCAGCTAACTAACCAAAACCCTTAGGTTAACCTAGTCCATATAGATATCAATTTGAAAACTTAAACTCACAAGTCTTTTCAAAGATAAAACACACTCTTCTGGTAAAATTTTGATTAAAATTATTTTAAAAATTATTAAATATTTGGTTATAGATCAAGAGGCTTTCTTTAATGTTGAAAGAAGTTCCTTTTAAATATGACATGATTTTTGCATTATGAACTACATTTAATTAATCATATAAGACTTTAGCCTCTAATTAATTAAAATTACTAAGATAAGGTTATAAGAAAAATTTTAATAATTTTGACATAAAAAATGAATTTATTATTTCTTCTTTTTTGGTCCATTTGAATTGTATTTCTTTAAAGCTCTCTTAAATTGTATTTGGTCCATATTTTGTTCGTTTTGATCCTTCGATCACTATCTGCTTCCATTGAACTTTATCTTTGATCTTTGTTTTAAATCTTTGTCAAATTATGTTTTCTTATGATCAAAATCATGAGTTATAACTTCAATTGGTTTAATAATGTCTCCTTTTCAATAATAAAAAAATAAATGACATTGAATAAACTGTCCATAGTTCAAAGTAAAATATATTCATATTCCCTTTAATTCATGCATAATCTATTTATAAAGTTCAAGTTGAATATCATCATTCTCTTCCTTTTTTTTGGAAACATTGAAAAGCGTATTGAAAGAAAAAATAACTTCTCCTCATCCCTTTTTCAAAAAACTCTTATTATATGGGAAAATTTTTCATTAAGGGAAAATGTTTCATTAAAGCAGCCATAAAATCAAAGAAAAATTCTTAACTCTTATTTTCCAAGTGATGTATGTATATACATATATAATGCGTATGTATGTATGTATGTATGTATGTATGTATGTATGTAATGTGAGAAAGCACTATATGTGTGTGTGTGTGTGTGTGTGTGTGTGTGTGTGTGTGTGTATGTATATATATAAATATATATGTGCCGACCTAAGATGATAAAATATTATCAATATGAAAAGTTGTTACATTTTTTTCCATACCATTGATTTTTACCTCCTCTTTTTTCTCTTAATTCAACAATTGTCCTTTTCATACCAATTTTCTTTCTTTTGCCAAAATGAAGGTTCTTAGTATTTTTTAAAAATAAATTGTTGCGATACCCTGTTTAATTGACATTGGTATTTATTTGATATCACTTGATATTGACCTACAAGATAAATACGTTAGGCACTCACATAAACATGGGTCTTTTGGGGTTAGCTCTAAACTTTTTCTTAACTTATATTCTTTTAGGTTAACATAATAGATATTGTCTCAAAGTAAAATTTCCATTTATATTTTTATAATCATTACAAAGATAACATCTAACATGATATGAATAGTCAAAATTAGAATCATAAGAGTAAGACCTATAAAATTATGACATATGTGAACATTTAGGTATTCTTTGGATATATTGATGAACAAAATCTCTCTTTTGGATATTTTAGGAGTAATATACTCCCCTATGCAATGAGAGGACTAGTATATAAATTAACATATGAAAATTTTCTTTAATAAAGTTGTGCCTTATGAGAATTGTGAATATGTACTAAGTACTTATATAGTTTCGGTCATGATTATGAACATATTTATACCATTTTGATTATAAATAGGCCTATATGAATGAGAAAGATGTTACATGACCTTCTGATGTAGACCAGTGTTGTGTTTTGTTTTACCACTTGAGTTTTCTATATCACAATATATTACTCATAACTTAGGGCAAGTGCACTTATCTCTCGATAGTAATATAGTGGTGAATTAGTATTAATTCCATGAGGAAGTAGTAGGAATTCATTTAACTCTCTTATTATTACCTAGTCAACTAAAATAAAAATATATTTTGATGATGGAAAATTAAATATAAACTAATCCTAAATCTATGCCTAAACTTAGTAGAGTAAAGAGTAATTAACTATTAGAGATAGAACAAAATATGTAATCAAGTGAAGAAAGTGTAAATGAATTTCATATAAATAAGAATTCTCCATATTATTATTTTAGATGACAAAATTAAATTAATCAGGAATGAATTTATCTTTTGGACCAATAAAATTTCTTAGACACTTAAATTACACTCTATTGAGTTATAAATATCTATTCTTCAGTTGATAAACCCATATCTCCACTAAGCTAACACTTCTTTAAATGCATCAAGATCAATGAAAGTTATGAATGGTTTGT
>JAOQML010000008.1:32455699-32470100 GCA_027568935.1 Erythroxylum urbanii
AGATATTGGATCCTAACTAATATTAAATTAGAATTATTTGTAATTTTAATTAAAACTTAATTAAATTTAGAATTTAATTTTAATTAAATTATTAAAATGTTCGAAACTTATTATAAATATTTGTAAAGCTCCAACGCTCTTTGTCTAAACTTTTATATAATCTTAACATATTTTTTTAATATCTTAGAGGTCAGACACTTCTATAACTACAGTGATTAAAATAAATTAATTTAAAAATACAAAAAATGATAAAGATTTGTAATAAGATATTAATTACGATTATTGTAATTTATGTGTTAATCGTTTATAGAGTTTTAAGTCTTGGGTTTTGAAAAATCAAATTACGAAAAAAGTTTTATCCGGAATTCAGACCCGACCTGATTTTATAATATCTTAAAATAGACAACACTAAAATTCTTGAAATTCCAAACGCGAGAGCCACGAATTGCAAATCCACCAACCTCACCCCTTTCTCTTCACCTACGGTGCGTCTCGTTCTGTGAGATTGAGAAAAGTGCATGGCAGCAACAACTATGCAATCTCGTTTGGCATCTATAGCTCGCACGCTTCGCCCATGCTCTTTCTCATCTTCCACTGCCGACCCCGCGAAGATCGACTTTCCCCGGACCTTAGCTGGTCTAAGGGCCAGATTAGCGGAGGAGTCTCCGACCCTGACCGACTTTTTTGACCACGGAGGCGGCTACTCAGTGGAAGTTGGCACCAAGAAAAAGCCCCTCCCAAAGCCCAAATGGATGAAAGAAGCGATACCAGGTGGGGAAAAGTATGTACAGATCAAGAAGAAACTGAGGGAACTGAAGCTTCACACCGTCTGCGAAGAAGCCAAGTGTCCTAATTTGGGTGAGTGCTGGTCTGGTGGAGAAACCGGCACGGCCACCGCCACGATTATGATTTTGGGTGATACGTGTACCCGGGGTTGTAGGTAGGTATACATTGTAATGAATTTTACAAACCCTACTACTTGTAATTGTTTATTTGTTAAGTTTTATTTTGGCTTTCGTTTCTTTCTTCCGCTACAGGTTTTGTAATGTGAAGACATCACGTACTCCCCCGCCACCTGACCCGAATGAGCCTACCAATGTGGCGGAGGCGATAGCTTCGTGGGGTTTGGATTACGTGGTGATTACTAGTGTTGACCGTGATGACTTACCTGATCAGGGTAGTGCCCATTTCACAGAGACGGTTCAGAAGTTGAAGGCTTTGAAGCCACACATGTTGATTGAGGCCTTGGGTATTGAATCCTGCTGTTCTTGTTGTTTTCAATGCAATTTCATACATATGTTTCAATTTTCGTGCTTAAGGACACTTTTAGGTCCCAGTTGATTTTTGTGTTAAATAATCTTATAGTGTAATTTACCCGGTTACTGTCCTAAAAATGTATAAAAAGTGACATTGCCTGGCATATATTGTTTATTTACTTTGTACTTCTTCTTGCACAAGTGAATAGTATATCATTATTCTTCAGCATTGAATTATATTATCATTCTGAGGAAGGCAAGGTAGCATATGGTTTCTTTTGTTGGGCCCTCCTTAATAAATTGCAGTGTTACATGAACTTGCACTGCACAGTTGTTGAACATGATTTGGAGTAATGACAATTGGTAGCTTAAAGAAATTAATATGAAGAAAATTACCACTAACATAAGATCCTATATGCAATATGCATATTCTTCACCAGATTAATGCTTCTACATCTATCAAATTGATGCTTATCTACCTTGAGTAATACTAGAGTTGCCTTTGTTCATCAATTTTTGATTTTGCATTTTTGGTTTGTATTTGTTCAGTTCCTGATTTTCGAGGAGATGCTAGCTGTGTAGAAAAGGTTGCAAAATCAGGATTAGATGTTTTTGCTCACAATATTGAGACAGTTGAAGATCTTCAAAGTGTTGTCCGGGATCATCGTGCTAATTTTAAACAATCTTTAGATGTTCTAATGATGGCCAAAGATCATGCTCCTTCTGGTACGCTTACCAAGACGTCAATAATGTTAGGCTGTGGGGAAACACCTGATCAAGTTGTAAAAACCATGGAGAAGGTGAGAGCAGCTGGTGTGGATGTGATGACATTTGGTCAATATATGAGACCGTCAAAGCGACACATGCCAGTATCTGAGTACATCACACCTGAGGCTTTTGAAAAGTATAGAACTCTTGGCGAGGACATGGTACGATTTGACCTTTAATATAGCTGGCATTTCATGGACGTGTCTTTGCATTGCTTGTTTGCTCTAGCATATATAAGTAATCAACTTCTACCTGTTTATTTTTTATGGTACGATTTGACCTTTGATACAGCTGGCATTTCATGAATGTGTACATCAACTTCTACCTGTTTATTTGTTATTTGTGTCTTTGTATTTCTTTAGGCAACGATCTATTGGGTGAGAATTTGGACTACTGAATTATTACATTAGGCTGATTGCATGAGTCTTATATACTTTTTGTACATAATTTTTGAACTCCAACTATCTTGTTACTCTGTGATACTTTGAATTAAGTATTCAACTTACGTATTGGTTGCAGTTCCGCAATTTACATTCATTATGAAATTTCTTATAGAATACAAATTGGTTTTCACTTTTAGTCTCCTCAAAATTCCTTTCTGTTGCCAGTTGTTACGGTTTGTGTCAGTTGCTGGAGGCAAGCATCTTAATAAAAATTCAGCATTGGTTTTCACTAGTGACATTTGAATTGAGGAATGGAATGCTTACATTACATGCCCTCCATTGTTCCTGGATGTACAGGGGTTTCGATATGTGGCATCAGGTCCAATGGTTAGATCATCATACAAAGCAGGCGAATTTTATATCAAATCTATGATCGAATCAGATCGAGCTGCATCTTTGCAATCTCCGATGTCTTGATGAATTCTTTATTGTATTCTCTTCATAAATGATTGAAGCACAAGCCTCAATTGCTTGAGTACATACTTGGAAGTGATAGAAGATTAGGAGGGCAACCACATTCAGCCTATGTGCAGATTTAACTTGTGAGATCACGAACTAATGTTGATCATGTCAATTCAATCACTTGTGACAATTGTTCGTCAAATTTATTTTGGTAATATATCTGATGTTTTTCACTGAGATGTATGGTTCTTGTCCATTACTATATCATGATACACCCAAATTATTCCTTTTAGACAACATGTAAGGTGGCATTTGAATTTACCATGCTCAGCTGCATAGGTTTCGTTGAACACCAAATGATAGTTTTTGTGTATGCGTAGTATGTACTCTGTAATGCTTATCCAGATGATTTAGCAATGGATGGGCCGAGTATTAATAACGCCTTCATTCTGTGAAGTTCCCAATTTCATCCTTTATTTAGGCTGACTAATGATATCCATAAAGCATGGAAGCACCCTCACTGGAATGGCTCATTATGAGCAACATGTGGCAGGGGATGTACTTTTATGTCAAATATTTTCGTGAAACATGGCAGGTTTCTCACTTGTCCAGCTTTCATGGATTTCTTATTGTTGTTACGAGAGGCAAATTGATAAAGAGTAATTGTTGCACGTTTCCCTTTTGGTGTAGTAATTCAGGTGGATCTTCATTTGTTTGTTTCTTAGGTTGAAAGGACAACAGAACTAGTTTGCATGTAACTTCTGAATTTTGGGTTTGTAATTAAGTAAACTTTTATTTGTGTCATGGACAGGGATCGATGTTACTCCATATATCAAGAGAAAACACTTCTAAATTGTTGATGATTGAGAAGATTAAGAGTTTAATATAGAAAAGTAGTTAAGAGTTTAATATAGAAAAGTAGTTTAGGGCCGTTTATTTCTGTTCTTTGTGCTATGGCTTATGATTTTTGTTTTTTATTGTTCTTTTTTACTAAATTTTTTTATTTGATTGATATTTGTTCTAAAAGTTATGAAATTGAAATTTGTAAAAAATTTAAAATAGAAACTTAGTTTATTGAGATTTGTAACACTTATTTTTTTGTTTTGTTTTACTTGTATTGTTAGAGGCTACTATTAAATTTAAATTTAATCTATTTCTTAACGTATGAAAATTTATTCGTAAATTAATGAATTCAATTCATTATTTAACATATCAAATTTTGTTTTTAATTAATTAATTTAATTCTTAAATGGATGTTGGCTTATTTTATCTTTTAATGCCAATGTTATTGGCATTTGGAATTCAGTTTTCTGCAACCAATCAAAATTTGGTTAAGAATATTCTACTGCGTACTAACAAAAATTTGGTTGAAAGCATTCGCTTGCATTAATGCTTTATGCTATAGGCTGGCTTTCAAAGCGTAAGTATGTTAGGCTAAAACATTTTTCTCTTATCTTTGGTCTATGAAAACTCTTAATAGTGGGTTTGATATAGAAACTTTTAAATTATAATTCTCAGCCTCAATATATATCGCATTGTCTATTATTTATAAATTAAGCAACCAATCTAATGGAACAAATCATGTTCTAATCCTATTTACCCTATCATATTCCAGCCATATTCTTAGTGAATAGAACAATAGGACTCTAGTAAACCAGAAGATAACATTGATTTGATTGAAGTCCAGGCTATTCAAGAAAGTGATCAATTTATTCAGCTGAAATGTCAACTAAGAGGTATGTCATAACTTTGATTTGTCTCCAATCTATGCTTCAAACTTTGGCTGTCAAAGGAACAAACTTTGGTTGTGATAGTTGTAGTTAACATTATGTTTTGGTAGGTGTTTTAGTGTGTGTATAGGTATTGATTAGATGATTTTTGCATTTTTAGGCTTCGAATTATGATAATGTGATTATGTGTTTATGTTTTTGAGCGTTGTGTGGTTTAGGGCATGATATTGGACCATAATTTTGTGCACTTGACATTTTTTGATGTGTTTGTTAGTTTATAAACTCAGATGAATGAAGATCAAAGGAAGTTGGAGAAAGTTTGGACAAAAGGACAAGGTCACGATCGTGATAGAAGATTTTAACCCAAGGTCACAATTATGACTAAAGTGTCATAGTCATGACAGAAGAGCTCTACACTAAGTCACGATCGTGACAGAAGATAGATTCTCTGTGTCACGATCATGACAGACGCTTACCAGACACGAGGATGTCCTTCTATTTTGATATTTGAATGGTCTTTTTGGACAATTGGATGTGGTTAAAACCTAGACTTTACCCTAAATGACCCATGAACTATATAAGAACATAACAAGACCCAAAAAAAGAGCTAGCCTCCATTTGCCAATTTGAGAAAGAACCTAAAGGAAGATCAAGAAGGAGAGAAGAGAAGAGGAGCATTTGTAGCAATAGTCTAGCCACTCCAACCTAGTCCATTCAAGTTCTTTTCTTCTTTCTCTTATTTATTTAGTTCCATCAAATGTATGAATTGGGATTGAGGATGTTCAACATGTTGATAATGTTCTAATTTCATTTTAGGATTTATTTTTGATTGACCTAAAGCGTAATAGTCAATATTGTAATAAACCGTAAGTGCACAACGTAACTGTAGCTAATACTGGCAAGCACGGTTCAATACATGAAGACTATGAATACTAGTAATTACCCTTCCCCAATTATCTAGCCTACGGATTGATTTTGGATTTTTAATGAAAATAAAAACTAAGGAAATTAAAACAAAAGGAAATAATAATGAACACAAAGATAGTGGAATTCAATTAGAAAATTATCATTATCAGAAATTAGGATCTAGGTTCGAATCTCCCAAAAACCTTAACATATTAATCTTTTATCATGCAATTGTTTGTTGATGTATTGGACTGTTGAGATTCCTATGGTATGTTAATAGCTGACCTTGAGTCTACTAACAACTAATCCTAAAGTCTCTAACTGAATTACTCAAGTTAAATCTTATAGGATTACGTTACTGATTTTTGAGTCCCTTTATTAGGTTTGACCCTAATCTGGACGATTTATGTTATCATATCTTTAGGACTGCAAAAAACTCCTTCTAATTACAGTAAATCTATTGTAACATCCCACTATCTTGTGAGTAGGCTTAGAATCCTATAATACTACATGTGAGAGTTTATTGAGAATTTAGAAGTGCATTTCATACATCATATGACATACACATATACGTGAATATTGTTGACGCTCATTAAAATAATTGTACATGCATTTATTGACATTTTCTGAGTATAAGTGATTTTAATGTGATTAAAATGTGAATTTGGAATTATTTGACTTGAAAATTGAATTGGCGTGTAGTAACATTGATTTAGCATTTTTGGTGACATTTTGGACATTTAAGAAGTTTTTGAATATTTGGAGTATTTTAGATTAAGAAAAATATAGAAACAAGAGATAAATGGAAGTGTGACAATTGGATTAGTAAGTCATTGATAAATGGACTAATTATGGAGTGATAAATGGACCCATTAATGTGTGACATAAGGACCAATAGCTAAGGAAAAAATGGTAGTATAACCAGTAGACAAATGTAACAGATGCATTGGAGACATGTGTCAAGACCTAAAAGAGACACCTAAGTCACGTTTTTGGGAAGGAGATTTCTGCAATTCTTTTGGCTTGTTCATCACCGTAACACCAAAACTTTCTCCTTGTTGTCCATCACCGAAACACCTAGCTAAATATTTTTGAGTTATTAACTTACCTATGTTACTCCTTCCAAAGAAAACATTCCAGTCCATATTTTGTTTTATTTCTCTCTATTCTTGTCTTTGTTTCATCCGCTGAAGCCTCTCATTTGCTCTCCCCATTTTTGAAATTTGTAGTGCAAATCAATAAAGTTATGATTTGAGTTTTATGTAGTGTAAATGAATTTTGATGATGTTTTCATGTATGAAAATGGATGCATGCGTGAATGGTGTAACAGGATGAATGGATGCATGCGTGAGTGGCGTAGGAAGAAGCAATTGCTAAGATATAAGTAAAGTGATAAAGGAGTTAAATCAGTAGAAAATGTGCAGAAAGTATATAAAGGATTGTTATAAGTGAAGTTAAATGAAGATAAGTGAAGTGCAGAAAATGTGATATGTAAAAGTATGAATTAGGTTCTATTTTTGTGTTATGATTATTCATGAACTTGTGAATTGTGTATAGAGATTACTGAACTGAAAATTGAGGTATAACTGAATCATCAACGTGAAAGGAAAGAGAAATGATAGAGAAGTAATAGAATATCGACAATGAATTGTGTTGGAGTACATTATATATAATGTTTTACTAAACATACATCTATATTTTGGCCATAACTTAATTTGTGAATATATAAATTGGATGAATTTTGATCTAGAGTAAAATAAAAACATATGGCTACATTTTTCATGAAGGAATAGAATTTGAATTCTATCTTTAAAAGTCTTGTAATTTGTATTTAAGTTGAGAATTGTGTTTTGTCGAGGTATGAGACATAGAGCAACATTTGATTAGAAGAAAGTGTTGCCTAAACACTTCTGTTTCTAGGTCAAAAATGGCAAGAAAGAAGGAAGAAAATACTGCAGGTTGGAGGAGAAGCACGATCGTGATTTTTGATGAAAGTCATGAAAGTCACGATCGTGCACCTGCATGATCGTGACTTATAAGGCTATATGAAAGGGTGTTTGTTTGTTTGGATGTTTTTCAACATAATTCAAGTGAGGATGTTACCATATGAGGTAAGTAGGTTTAAATGAGAACTTAAATAAATGTAGTTGATATTGAATGAGGGGATTAAAGTGAGTAAAGAGTATTCGAGATTAAAAAATGTTTGAAAGGTGTTGTAATTGCTTATAAAGAGTATTACGGAAACATTCCTAAAAAGTTGTCATCGAACATGCATAATACATGATACATTCATGAATGTGCTTATGATTGACTATTTATCTGAATGTGTAAATTTTATATATGACTGCATTTTATAAAAGAACACATTAAGCGACCGTTTACAGACATTGCTAGGACTTCAAGGCAATAAGCTGAAAGGAGCAATAGTGAGTAACCTAAGATGGTCTCACCTTGATTGTTTGTCAAATTGTGTACTGAATTATTGTGATGTGTTTGTACTGAATTCCAAACATTCAATGTCCAAGGCATTTTGATCCATGAATAGAACATTAGAAGTGCTACTTGAATGTGATTGTGATTGACTAAATGATTCTCAAATATTATGTTGAATGCCAGACTAAAAGTTCGATGACAAATGTGAATGAGAAAGAATGCAAATGTGGCAAAATTAATACACATCTTGCATTCATTACATGAATGCAAGAAATATAAAGGCAGTCATGATCGAAGTCGCTAGTGACAAAGGGCTTAAAGGTCAGACATCTTTGGTATGATCCTATGGATCAATATGTATAAAGAGCCCTGTATCCCTAATAGATAAGGGACAGTATGATAGAGCCAAGTATCCACAACGGATACGGGATAGTGAAAAAGGCACTCAGTTATAATAACGTAATTAAATGAATTTGCTTCTCATAAGCATTGCATATACATATGATATGAATAAATTGAATGATTGCAATGTTTTGAGGACTTTTATAGTATGATATGCGTGATTGATTATCGATGATTATAATCTGCATAATTGCAATGGAATGATGAATTGTATGGATTCTGAAATGTGTTCTATGTGAACAAAGAGTTTCTTAATATTACATGATGAAAATTGAGATGATGTGAATTATGTGATGACATAAATTGTGCATTGCAAGACAAGAGTGAATCATCAAGGATGGTTACTCAACTGAATTTGCAAAACTCAACCAAATTGCAACGTTGATATTTTCAGGTTCCAGAGAGCGACGACCTAGCTTCTAAGACTGCTTAGAAGAGATTTTGTATAGCTGTTGAATAGAGGACATAGCTCAAAGGTCGGTCAATTGGGACTGAAGGATTAGTTTAACTTTTCTTTAATTCCTTGTGCATATAGCATACTTTGTAGATAGAGCTATAACTCTGATAGGCTAATATTATACAAGCATGGATGATGGTTGTAATGCTACATTGTAAATATGGTTTATGAAATGATATGAGGAAATTTTAGGGTTTTAAACATTGTGTTAATTATGAAGTAGTTATGATGCCATGCTATATAGTGAAAGTGTAGTAGTTGGCACACCATTTCTGTCAGGTATGTGCACGTGCGTTCGAAGTGCATACAGACACGTGTCGGATAAGGGTGGGGTACTACAGTTGGTGGTATCAGAGCATGGTTGGCATCCATAGGGTTAAGAATGTTAGGTATGAAATATGATGAGAATTTTGGACGGTAATTGAAGTTATTGTTTATTATAGGTTGTCCGCCGTAGGAGATCAAGTGGAGCAATCAGCTGACCTAAGATCAAAAACAACTAGTAGAGAGTCGTCTGTGTCTTGACTTGAGGGAATGCCTCCAAGAATACCCGAGAAAAAGGAAAGGAGGTACGATAAACTACAAAACTAGGGGGCTGTGAACTTCTACGGAAGTAAAGACCTTGCAGAGGTCGAGGGATGATTAGAGAAAATAGAGAGAGCCTTTGACCAGATGGACTATGAGTCAGATGAGAGGTTCAACTATGCAGTTTCACTATTGCAAGGCCCAACTTAACAAAAGTGGAAAACTATTCCAGGAGGTACCATCAAGCTTTGTAGTCTGAGATGGGAAGACTTCTTGAGGGTCTTCAAGGAGAATTATATGCACAAGATCTACATAGAGAAAAAGATGAAGGAATTTCTGGATCTGAAGTAGGGCAGATTGTCTGTGGTAGAGTATGAGGTTAAGTTCAATGAGCTGATGTGATATGATACTACCTTCATTCCTACCGAGGAAGACAAGTGCAGAAGAATTAAAGATGGACTGAACATGGAAAATTGGACGAGGTTAGCTATTTCTAACTTGGGTAGTGTTACGAATTTATGAGCTACCTCGATCCGCATTGAGTAATTGTTGAAGGATAGTAAGGTAGAACATGGATCAGAGTCTAGACAGTAGAGGCCCAGTGAATCTTAGGGTGGTTCTGGCAGAAGGTTCAACAAGCATCAAAGCCGAGCTTTCAGACCACCGACTGGATCAAAGCAGTCAAGGTTCAGACAGAGGGGTAATTTTGTTTAGTCTGGCAATAGCAAAGGTGTAGTATCGGATTAGTGATTTTAATGTGATTAAAATGTGAATTGTGAAATTTGACTTGAAAATTGAATTGGTGTGTAGTAAAATTAATTTAGTAATTTTATTGACATTTTGGAAATTTCAGAAATTTATGAATATTTGGAGTATTTTAGACTAAGAAAAATATAAAAATAAGAGACAAATAGAAGTGTAACAATTGGATTAGTAAGTCATTAAAAAATGGACTAATTATGGAGTGACAAATGGACCCATTAATGTGTGACCTGAGGACCAAAATAGCAGGGACACCTAAGTCACAGTTTTTGGTAAGGAGATTTCTGCAATTCTTTTGGCTTGTTCATCACCGAAACACCAAAACTTTCTCATTGCTCTCCATTATCGAAACACCTAGCTGGATATTTTTGTGTTATTGGCTTACCCATGTTACTCCTTCCAAAGAAAAACTTCTAGTCCATATTTTGTTATGTTTTTCTCTATTCTTGTCTTGGTTTGATCCATCGAAGCCGCTCATTTGCTCTCCCCATTTCTTGAATTTGTACTGTAAATCAAGTAAGTTATGCTTTGAGTTTTATGTAGTGTAAATGACCTTTGATGATGCTTTCATGTATGAAAATGGATGCATATGTGAATGGTATAGCAAAATGAATGGATGCATGCATGAGGGGTGTAGGAAGAAGCAATTTCTAAGATATAAGTAAAGTGATAAAGGAGTTAAACCAGTAGAAAATGTGCAGAAAGTGTATAAAGGATTGTGATAATTGAAGTTAAATGAAGATTAGTGAAGTGTAGAAAGTGTGATATGTAAAAGTATGAATTAGGTTCTGCTTTTGTGTTGTGATTATCCATAAACTTGTGAATTTTGAATAGAGATTACTGAACTGAAAATTGTGGTATAACTAAATCATCAACGTGAAAGGATAAAGAAATGATAGAGAAGTAATAGAACATTGACAATGAATTATGCTGGAGTACATTATATGCAGTGTTTTACTGAACATATATATGTATTTAGCCATAACTTGATCTGTGAATATCGAAATTGGATGAATTTTGATCTGGAGTAAAATAGAGACATATGGATACATTTTTCATTAATCAATAGAATTTTAATTCTGTTCTTAATAGTTCTGCAATCTGGATTTAATTTGAGAATTGTGTTCTGTCGAGGTACGAGAATAGTATATGGTATTTTGATTGTAACTTACACGATACTGAACAAAAATGTACGAAATTGATGTAATTAGAAACTTAAAAAATAGAGGAACATTTTCTTAGAAGGAGATGTTGCCTAAAAACGTCTGTTTCTAGGCCAAAAATGGCAAGCAAGAAGGAAGAAAATACTACAGGTTAGAGGAGAAGCACGATCGTGACTTTTGATGAAAGTCATGAAAGTCACGTAAGGCTATATCAAAGGGTGTTTGTTTGGATGTTTTTAAACCTAATTCAAGTGAGGATGTTACCATATGAGGTAAGTAGGTTTGAATGAGAACTTAAATGAATGTAGTTGATATTGAATGAGGGGATTAAAGTGAGTAAAGAGTACTAAAGATTAAAGAATGTTTGGAAGGTGTTGTAATTGCTTATAAAGAGTATTAAGGAAACATACTCGAAAAGTTGTCATTGAACATGCATAATACATTATACATTCATGAATGTGATTATGATTATCTATTTATCTGAATGTGTAAATTTTATATATGATTGCATTTTATAGAAGAACACATTAAGCGACCATTTCTAGACATTGCCGGGACTTCAAGGCAATAAGGTGAAAGGAGCAATAGTGAGTAACCTAATATGGTCTCACATTAATTGTTTGTTAAATTATGTACATAATTATTGTGATGTGTATGTACTGAATTTCAGACATTTGATTGTGAATAAACTAGGATGGTCTCACCTTGATTGTTTGTTAAATTGTGTACAGAGTTATTGTGATGTGTATGTACTATTCCGAACATTCAATATCTGAGGCATTTTGATGCATGAATAGAATATTGTAAATGTTACTTGAATGCGAATGTCATTGACTAAATGATTCTTAACTATTATGTTGAATGCCAGACTAAAAGTCCGATGACAAATGTGAATGAGAAAGAATGCGAATTTGACAAAATGGATACGCATGATGCATTTCATTACATGAATGCATGAAATATAAAGGCAGTTGTGACCGGAGTCACCAGTGAAAAAGAGCTTAAAGCTCAGACATCTGTGGTAAGAGCCTATGACTCAATGTGTATAAAGAGCCCTATACCTCCAACAGATAAGGGACAGTGTGATAGAGCCTAATATCCACAATGAATACGGGATAGTGAAAAAGACACTTGGTCACAACAATGTAATTAAATGAAGTTGAGTCTTAAAAGCATTGCATATGCATATGATATGAATAAATTGAATGATTGCAATGTTTTGAGGACTTTTATTGTATGATATGTGTGATTGATTATCGATGATTATAATCTGCATAATTGCAACGGAATGATGAATTGTATCGATTTTGAAATGTGTTCTATATGAACAAAGAGTTTCTTGATATTACATGATGAAAATTAAGATGATGTGAATTGTGTGATGACATAAATTGTGGGTTGCATTACAAGAGTGAACCATCAAGGATGGTTACTCAACTGAGTTTACAAAACTCAACCAAATTGTAATGTCGATAGTTTCAGGTTCGAGAAAGCGACGACCTAGCTTCTAAGACTGCTTAGAAGAGATTTTGTACAGACATTGGATAGAGGACATAGCTCAAAGGTCGGTCAGCTGGGACTGAAGGATTAGTTTATCTTTTGTTTAATTCCTCGTGCATGTAGTATACTTTGTAGACAAAGTTGTGACTCTGATAGGTTAATATTGTACAAGTATAGATGATAGTTGTAAGGCTACATTATAAATATGGTTTATGATATGAGGAAATTTTAGGGTTTTAAACATTGTGTTTAATTGTAAGTAGTTATGATGCCATGCTATATAGTGAATGTGTAATAGTTAGCACATGATTTCTGTAACATCCCGTTTTCATGAAAAGGATGAATTATAGAAACGGGTACACGAGAGAGAGTAATTAGAGAAATTAGGAAAACACATCTCATGCTTATGCATTTGTGAACAGTGATTTTTGCACATGAAAAATATCTGTACATGCATTCATGACATTTCCCGGTTAATTGTAAATAAGTGTGATTTTTGTAAAGTACGTTTTGAGTGTGTAAAATTTGTGTTGGAGAGGTTCATAGTGATTTTCTGATTTTTATAAAATTATAGAAATTTTCGGGAAATTTTTCGGAGTCAATTTTAGACACGAAAACCTATCAAGTGAAAGAATAGGGGTTTACCGGTAGAGCAAATGACTGTCCAATGGCACTGGAAACTTAGACTTATGAAATTAGGAATTTTTGAATTGAGCCATTGAAATTTTGGAGAGAAATTGGAATTGAATTGGATGAAAATTTAGGAAACTAATGAGAGTGTGACATGTGGCTTCATGACCACTTAAGGTGATGATGTCGTGAGTGTGAGTGTAGTGTAGAGAGAGAGAGTTGTGTGAAGTTTTGAAGGATTGAAGAAAAGGAAAGCTAATTGGTAAGTAATGTATCTTTTTATGTTCTTAATTGATCATTAAATGCATAAATTGGGGTATGATATGAGTTAAATGCATGAGATGTGTTTCTTGATTTTATGGGCATGTTAAGTCTTTGGGTTGATTGATAATTGATAGATGATGAGTTTGAAGTAAAGAAAAGAAATGTGATATAGTTTAGGTGGATTAAGATGTTTTAGGTGGATTGGAATTAATGGAAAATTGAATGTGTATGTGCTGTGATTTTGTGGCCTAATGGTGAAGGATAGGTTGTTAGATGAGTTATGGTGAAGTTGTGAAGTGAATTGAGTGTTGAATGCTGTAGAAATGGTATGGAAGATGTAGAATGAGAGTTAGGAGCAAATCTGGAAAAATTGTGTTTGTATGTGTTTTCAGTGTTTCTGCCATAACTTTTTACGTGGGTGTGCAATAGAGATGATCTTTGTCTTAAATTAAACTAGAATATTTTAGCTACACTTCATGTGAAGAAAGTGAAATCTAATTCTGGCCTTAAGAGTTCTTAATTTGAACTTGAATGTGAGCATGTGTGTAGGCATGAACAGTGCGATTTAATGACATGAAGGTTGGATTTATGATCAGAAACTTTAGAAATTAATTGGGATTGATTTAGGCAGAATTTGCTAATTTTGTCTTCATGAAAGTTATAAATCTTCTTGTTAGATTTCTATCTCCATAAAGTATGCATTTTTTTGATATAAGGATTGAAAGATATGAATTGTTGAAATTCGGATGTATTTTGAAGA
>JAOQML010000008.1:32470200-32493085 GCA_027568935.1 Erythroxylum urbanii
GTTTGTAATAATTTTGAGAAATTGAAGAGCATTTGTATTGTGTAATTTGAAATGTGCCCAAGTGGCAAATAAAAGTTTATGTTGATTTCTTTGTGTTTGTATCAAATGATTATAAAACAAAGTGAATGTTTTGGTTATTGATTTTCAATTCTTTATGTTATGGTTTTGAAAAAAAATTTATACCGAGTTTTAATTGTTAAGTGATGTGACACGCCACCCTCGCAGGGCACGGATTCGGATATCACTATTGATATCGGGTTCGGGTCCAGCGGGACTGGGGTGTTACAATTTATGTCGGCTATATGCACGTGCATCCAAAGGGCGTATGGACACATTTCGGATAGGGGTGGGGTGCTACATCTATTCACGTTAGGGTTTCTCAGTCTCTATATATGAAATCAGATTATGATCTAATATCTTAGGTTATTAAAGCATAAATGAAACGCATAATTAGATCACACGTATGAAACATCCAATCGCATTAATGAAAGAATCAAATCATGTCAAATTATTGACATAAGGTTCGTCTAACCCAAATACTAACTAGATTTTTAGTTACACATAATCAAATACGAAATCAAACATACATTGATGGAAAAACAAATAGAAAACAACAATATAATAATTTTGAATCTCCCTGAATGTCTTCTATTGAATATAAGATCAATGTAGAGACTTGATATTATATTCCAATGGATCTTTCGATGAAATCTTCATGTTTCCTATTTTTGGACCAAAATTGCACCTAGAGAATGACTCCACGCCTAGAAATCACATCCCAAAAGTCTCCTGTTCTCTTCTGTCCATGAAACATGACTTTTATATTAAGTTCTAGATTTTTTAGTTATGTATAGTTGTGTCCAAGGCCGTGCGTGCACACATGCATAATCGGAAAACACTGGATATAGCAAACGTGTATAGGCGTGCAGAAGTACACAACTATGCAATCTTTCAAATTGTTGTTTTTCCTATTAAAACTACAATTTTGCTCGAATTCCTCTCCTTGACATCCATGAAGGCAATTATCATCTGTAAACACACTTGAAGCATATTAAGTATCAAGTATACAATAAAAGAATCAAATATCAAGCAAAATACATCAAATATGGGTGTCAAAATATAGTGAAGTATTCATCTATCAAACATCCTAATCGTGTCGTTCGAGCTTTAAAATTTATAATCCCTCAAATACCACAAGTGCACAGATTGTAATTGTAGTATAAGAGGTGTCAATTCCACGAGGAGGGGGATTAATCTAATCCTAACAATATAAGGCTAAAAAGATATGAAACTAAAAATAAATAAGAAATGAGAAGTAAATACGAGAATTGAATTCATCCAATTAAATCAGAAATTAAAATATAAGGAATTAACAATTGAACAACAATCACACACGATGGAAATCAACCAAGAATTTAACAAGTTATGAGAAAGGGGATTTTACCTATTGTTAATGCTAACCTAGCTGATTCTATGTTAATGTGGTGTCGGTTCTAGACGATACTAGGGTTGATTGCTCTCTCTCGAGTTATAACCGTTAACCCTAATTTATAAACCCTAATTGGATTATGAAACTTGTAATCTCTCAATTCATAAATTATCTGAAACCCTAATTAGATCTAAAGCTCTCTAATAAACTATCCGAATATCACATGGAATCTCTTTCTACACAATTACTAATATGATTTGTCACGGTTTCTATTAAATCGCATAACTCTTATTAATCTATTTTAATCGTTTTTCATTCAATTCACCCTCTCAGTTTATTACCAAAATATGCAAGGATGCAATCAAATCATGACATTCATCCAATAAACATAATGAATTAAATTATCATTAAATAAAAATAAAATCCTGAAGAAGAGTTAGAACATCATCAACATTCTATCATCTATCATCACACAATCCATGCTAACTTTACACATAAAGAATTGAAATGAAAAGAAAATAGAAAATTAGAATGGACGATTTGGGAAGGCAATAACGTCAGGAAACCTTCTGATTTAGGAAGCATGTCGAGACTGCTTCTTCTTCCTCTTCCCCTTATTTTTTTCTTTCTTTTTCTCTCTTAGGGCTTCCAAAAATGGCTGGATGAAAAGATCTTTTCTTTTTTCTCTTGTTGTTTTCTAAATAGGCTCTTATGTTTTGAGTAATCCTAGGGCTTTTTTGGGATTTGAAAGGTCCACAAAGTCCCTCAAAATATAAAGTTCATAAGTGTTTGCGCATTTGCTAGACGTAGGCCACTATCGTGGCCCTGTAAGCCATAATTGTGACTTACCTCTGAGCCTTCTGTCACGATCGTGGCACGCAGGTCACAATCGTGGGCCATTATTAAAGTTTTTATTATGATCGTGGGTTGTTTCTTTTGCTTGAATGTCTTCCAAAACTCGTCAGTTCTTCGATATTGACCCCGAAACACTAGCAAACACATCAATGTTCCTTAAAAACCTAATATTTAAGCTCAAAATATTGTACTAACCCTTAAAACACTTTAAACACAAATAATTAACAAACTAACACAATTTGAAGAATAAATTAATGGCTAAACACATATTAAACTATTCCTAAAATAGGATGCAATTTACACTTATCACATTCCCGTAATTTAGTTTTTGTTTGTCCTCAAGCAAACCATAATCAAAATTATACATTTTACAATATCAATCCATCATTAATCTTAACCTGTCCATTCATACTATACATCATCATATCTTATTAAGTCAAATGAACACACAATTAGAGTCAAGTTGTCCTAAAGTTAACTTCCTAAGCAATATTAATAGTAATCACATCAACAATCGTATTGAAATCAAAAGCATATCTCTTTACATCCTCACCAAGATTTCACTCAATGCACTCAAGTGTTTGGGGTAAAAGTATTAAAACTCTTAATATATGCATAATATAACTCTAACCATAGGTTTGTAATAAAGTCACATCTCCTCCACTTATGTAAAAACTAGAAATAAAAATCAAAAGTCTTTTGTGTTAGTTGTAATAGGGCTTACGTACAACATGAATGGGATAATAAAAGGGTTAAAAGTGAAGGAAATTTACTCAAAACAACATTACAAGACTTGGGTTACATAACGCATAGGTCCTTTCGACGCAACTCTATTAGTATCATAAATTTATTCTTTTTTGTTATTTTTATGCATTTTTCACACTATTCAATTAGTACCACAATTCAAGAAATATTAGACCTTTCACAAATTTAAAGTATTAACAAGTAAATAAAGTAAATAACCTTCAAGGTTCAAATTAATAAATAGGTCTTGAAATAAAAATAGGATTAACTTTAATATGTGGGTTTAATCAACGAAAAAGGCTAAGACTCAACTTGGTTATTCCTAAAGGTAAATTTTTTGGTGTGGTAATTTTCAAGAAAAATGCTAAAGCAAGTTATTGAATTTAAGTGCCTTAATCATCTCAATGCTTTTAATTTGATAAATAGGGTCTCAACATGTACAGTAAAGCAAGTTCTAGAATTATCCTACTATGCATTGATAATGATCGAGATGTTTAATGTGTGTAAGTTTTAGTAAATACCCTCGATAATCCACAAGTGCATGATTCATTTATGTAGTACCTAAGATGTCGATCCCATGAGGAAGGATAATCTAATCCTAAAATCTAAGGCCAAAATAAATCGCAAAATGTCAAAATATAATGCAACTAAAATGAGAATTCAATTCAATCAATCAGATCAACTTAAGAATCAATCACGAAAATATTAATAATTCAACAATTGCAACACACACGTAAAACTTAAACTAAGAGAATTACCAATTAAGAGAAATTGAATTTTACCTATCCTTAATGCTAACCTCATTGATTATAAATTACCGGATTATTGGTTCCAGACGATCCTAGGGCTGATTACTCTCTTTTGAGTTATAATCATTAACCTTAAATTATAAACCCTAATTAGATTATGAAAATTGCAATCTCTCGATTAACAATCTATCCAAAATCCTAATTAGATACTAAGTTGTCCAATAAGCTATCAGGAACCTATGTAAGATCTCTCTTCGCACAATTACTAATTTAATTTAATTCTTTTTCTACTAAATCACCTAACTCTTATTAGCACAATTTCATTATTTTCATTCGATTCACCCTCTCAGTTTATTATCGAATTATGCAATCACATAATTTAATCATAATAAATCCAATAAATATAAAAACAATTAGATTTCTTTAAATCAATAATAAAACTCCAAAGGTGAGTTTAAAACATCCTTAACATTTAGATCCTATCATCAACTATTCAATGCAATTATAGACAATGATAAAACTGAAAATAAATAGGAAACACAATCGAAATGGAGGACAGAGGGTAGTGATGTCGGGAAACCTACTGATCCAGGAAGTACATTGAGTCAGCTTTTTCTCCACTTATCTCTTCCATCTTCTCTTTCTCAATCTCGCGATGGACTCTCTCCAGGGTTTCTTCAAGGTGGCTGATGTCAAAAGCTTCCTTTGCCTCTTTTTTTGTTCTTTAAATACCTTTTGTGTTTTGAGCAGCCCTAGGGTTGCCAACTCCAATGATTCTGTTATGATTGTGGGCCACTGTTTCGGCCCAAATATCTACGAAACTTCTTCGTTCTTCGTTGTTGACCCTGAAACACTAACAAACACATTAAGGTACCTTAAAAACATAATATTTAAGCTCAAAGACTTGTACTAACCCATAAAAACACTGAAACATCAATAATTATCAAACTAACAAAACTCCAACCTAAAAACATACTAAACGATTGAATTAATAACTAGATGCATATTAAAATAAACCCTAAAACATGATGCAATTTACACTTATCAACATTCCCACACTTAAACAAACAAAACAACAAACACATAAAAATCACAAAGCACACAATGTAATATTGAGACAATGACTTCAACTTCATGAAATAAATTTAACTTTAAAAATAATCATTCAAGTTATTTAAAATCATTAATATGCAAAATTCGCATCTAAGGGCTCAGGACTAAACATACATATTAATCAAAACTTAAATGTCATGTTACTCACCCTTTTCAATTTTGCACATACATTAATAATTCTTTGGTCATTCAAACTCTGTAACTACTCCTAAGTACGTTTTTATGAAAAGTCAAGCTATTTACAAGTTTTGTAAATTTTATTAGAAAACTTTCTTGATTGAACATGGACCTAGTCTTTTACTCGGAGGCAAACATTGGTGATAAATGTCAGTCTGGTTACTTGACTAAGTCATATTTTTTATTAAGCCGCTTAGTTGAAACATCATTGTAGTCTTTTAATGCGGAGGCACACATTTGTGAGGCGTGTCGACCTAGTTACTCAGCTACATCACGTTCTCAATTGGCTACTAGCTCTATCCATAACCCGAAGGCCAATGGAATAGTTATTTATTTAAAATTAACCAACATTTTTATTTTATTTATTGGATACCTTATTGTTTCAGCTACTCGTTTTCATGAAAAAAATCTAGCAGAGCTACTTAGTCGAAAGACCTAAAATTATGAATGAGTGTGACAATTTAGAGGGTGACAAACTCACACTGAATCCTAATTAACTTGGATATTTAGTCAAAGAACCCAATTCACTAATTTTGCGAGCTAATGAATCTTCATAACCTAATAGATGCTGTTCAAAATTAAATCAATTTCAATTCATCTAAGCCATTGAAACATTCACACAATTCACAAAATGCAACCTAACAAACTATCATACAATATGCAAAATTCACATTCAACACAAAACACATACCCTCCCCACATTTGAACAACACATTGTCCTCAATGTGAGGAGGTAAATAAACACATATGGCAAGAAGAAACATAAATTAAAGTAAAAATAACAATAAAATAAGGACTAAATTTTAAAATAAAAGGTTTGAAGTAAAGCCTCACGGTGATGGAGGCGGGGATAGTGTTGGAGGTGGCAGTTAAACGCCTTGAGCCTCAAAGTAACAATGGATATGATGTATATCCTGGCTCTAACGTGGCTGAGCTCGGGCCATCTCCTTTATTCTTCTAGAGTTCTATGCAAGTGTATCTATAATTACCTTAGTGTTTTGTATCAAGCACTTTCTTCCAACCTGGTTCTTCTGTTTCTTCTTCCTCCTCGGACTCCTTGCTGGTTAAATCCTCTCCTTGATGTTGCTGAGCACTTAAACTTGGTTCACCAGTCCTAACCTTAACATGTGTCTTGGCACTAATTTCCCGAAGTTCCATATGATGGGACATCAGGATTTCAGCTTGCCACAGAAAATGATGGTTCACGAATTCAGGACATTAGACTGTGAGTCTGTTGCACTTAACTCCATAATAATCAGCTATAGCCAAAACCAAGTAATTCATGACTAAGTTATTGGTCCTCTTACGTCAAGTAGCAATAATTGCGTTAAAGATGTGGGTGGTTGTGAAAATTGGGATGCTATGATCTATGTACCATAACATGAAAAGTTCCTTCGTCGAACACTTGTTAATTTTTGTTTTGTCAAAAACAGTTTGACATATGAATTTGTGCAACAATAAGTGTTCGTGGCTCTTGATGATGTTGTTGTGTGCATTCTTGAGGTTGAAATGCTCTAAACCAGTTAGTTCAGTCCAATAGGAGTGACATGGAAATCATCCTGCTGATCCACTACGAACGACTTAGGGAAACCACAAATTTCATACAAAGTCTCATAATTAAGCTCATAAGGTTATCCTCGCAACCTAAACCACAATTCCCCAGGTTTATTGGATTCGAACTAAAAGGATGTAAATAATTCTAAGGTAAGTTCTTCGTAAACTAGGTATTGAAATGAACTGTACCCATTGAATTCTCTTTGCTAAAATTTTGACCTTGTCTCTTAATTCTAGTTTATCTAAAGTCTCAAAATGAAAATACTTTGGAGCCATAATTTACTTATTGCGGTACCTACTTCATCTGAGAAGATTGGGAAAGGTTCTTTCTAGTTAACTGCCAATTCCTTTTCTCTCGTCCTAACACTTGGTTTTGTCTCGATGATTGATTGCGCTTTGCTAACAACTTAATACGCGACATACTAGCTTTTAAGTAGGCAGAAGTCGGAAGAGAATGGAGGTTTGAAATTTAGTTAGAGAAAAGTGAGAGTTTTTGGAGGTTCTAAACTTAGAGAGATAAAGTTAAAATGAAAGTGAGTGAGAAAGTGAAGTAAGAAATGAATATAAAGGTGAATATAGGGTAAAATGGTAAAACATGAAATTGAATTCGTGTGTCCCTTTCTACCCAATCGCTGGCCACGATCGTGGCCTACAATATTTCCACCAATTTTTGATTTATTTTCTTCTTTCATCCTTCCACACTTCTTGAATTCAGTTCTTAACTCATTATAGCTCTTTCACCTCTCTTTTGCTACTTTCTCGATCATCTAATTCATGTCGAAGTCTTATGCCTTCCTGATTTTATTTGGAAACAAAATAACCTAACTACAGAATTCAACTATCTAAAAATCAAAGGAAATAACATCAAATTAACAATCCATATGTTGTCTCCTATGTAGCATTTCTTTTAACGTCAGTAGCTCAACGTTCTTCTTGTACTTAAGGTGGTTCAAATGAATAGTGGAATGGTAGCACTGATAGGATTGAATCATCTTATATTTTCTTACGCATTTCAATGTCTTTTCAATCCTATTGTCGTGTTTAAAAACTCAATTTGTGTTTACATTTAAATTAAATGAGTGAACACAAATATATGCTAAAGGAAGAAGTTTGACAAAGTTTATAGAGCTATCCATGGAGGAGAAACGCTCAAGGGCATTTGGAGGAGAATCGAAGAAGACCCAGGAATAACTTAGGGCCACGATCGTGATAGAAACTTGATCACAAGGCCACGATCGTGGAAAATATGCCACGATCATGACAGAAGCTTCAGCACAGGGCCACGATTGTGTAATAAAGGTCACGATTGTGGCGTACGCATAGACAGATGCGGATAGCCTTCCGAACGTAAGTTTTTAAGGGGCTTTCTAGACTTTTGAGGCAGAGAAAGATCCTAGGTTTTACCCTAAATGGAACATACTACATAAAGAAAGAGAGGAGGACTTAGAGGAAGGACACAATCTGCCACTTTTTGAAAAGTTCAAAGAGAGAGAAGAAAAATAGAGAAAGAAAGCAGTAGAGATGTAACACCCACATACCCCCTGTAAGGATATGCGGATGCTACACAAAACAGGACCAAAATAATCTAAAACATACTAAACAATCCCTTACATGCATTTCCAGAAACTCAAGAAAACATGCATTACATATCATTAGATGTTATTTTATAAATAGAACTATCAAACATATTGTACTATTCCAAATACATGTCATAGGTTCTAAATCCATCTTGTATTATAGTTATTACAAACCATATACGCAAAGTACAAAATGTCTCATCTTAATGCATACAAGTAAAAAACAACTATAAATTGAACATTTTTCAAAATAAACACATCCTTCTTAGCCACTGTGGTTGTCTTTGTCCCAATCTTAAACCTTTTTTTCAGAACTTACACAGAGGCAAAACCACCATGCTAAGCATAAAGCTTAGTAGGGAATAACTAAACATAATGCATAGTGGTGACTATTTCTAACAGTCATCTAACATTCACATACACTAAATCAGATCATACTATAAGCAATCTTTAATTATGCAATTTAAAGAATAATCCAAACAATACTTGCCTCATAACAGTATATAATTAATCATAACAGAATTTCATTATTTCAGAACAGAATATACAAATCTCAGAATAGGACATATTTCTTTCAGATCATAACATAATATATATCAGATCAATTTAAAATTTGTGTTAGATCAGAGCTTTAACTCGTATCAGAACATACTTTATCTTTTATTAGATCATAACTTAATTTGCGTCTGAACTGAGCATATATCAGAACAAAGAATAGGTTAACCTACTAATCCTTTTTACAGAAGTGGGTAACGGGACCAGAACAGAATATACCCATGTTTGGTATTTGAAAACAAAAGAGACTTAAGTCTCTAAAATAGAAGCCACAAAAATGTCTAAAATTCGAAGACACCGAAGTGTCTGGCATAGAAGACACCTTAATGTCTAGTTACAGGAGCAGCTGTTGACCCTTCTAGGCCCACCTATTTACCTATGACTAAGAGATGGTAGTTTTACAACAAAACATGTCACATTTTAGAATTTTGATGCCAAAGATATATTGCAAAACATATGACTTTTATTTCGTTTTGTTCAACTTGAACATATTCACTCGCATTGAGTCAACTCAATATGTCTTATAAACATAAGCATTTGCATCAATACAACAATGAAGGATTATGTCATTACACATTACATATAATCAAACAAATTCCTAATTCACAAACATTCATATCTAATTCACGATACTCATGTTCTTTAAACCACATTTGTATTCATAGGTATGTTTCATTCCATTAACATTTCTTAAGTACACTTCATTCCTTTAATACCTTAGAAGTTCCAAAATTAGATACTTTGTTATCTAATAGAAGCTTCCTTAAGTTTCTACTTCGATTAATAATCCATAACTAAATTAACTTTTATTCAATTAATCTAACATCATCTAGGTTTATTTTCAATCCTTAATTAAGTTCAATTAAACCATTCTTAAGCACCTTAACCTTATATAGTCAAAATTATTTAATACAACATTTTCCCTTCCTAAGTACTGCCCATGATCATGGGCTGCCTTCCCACAATCATGACAGAAGCTAATCTTCCATTTTTCCAGTAATTTTCCAATTTTTCTCATGATAGATTTTCAGGTCAGTTTTGTATGTCCATTCTGACATAGAAACTGAAGTTCTGGGCAATATGTTCTTCTAAAAAAATGTTCCTCTATGTCTTAATTTTCTAATGAACTAAAGTTCATACAATTTGTTTCATTATTTCTAGAGTTATCTTCAAAATACTACTGAGTGTTCTCAAACAGTGATATAATCCAAAAATCAAGCCAAATTTCAAAACCCTTCAAGGCAAAAATAAAATTATATTCCTTCATGAAATTGTAGACATATGTATGTTGTTTAATCTAAAATTAAAATTACCTTATTTGGATATCTACAGGTCAAGTTATGGTCAAAATACCGATGTCTATTCAGTGAAACCTGTTTAGTGAAACCACTACAATTTATTGATATCTTACACCTCCAACGCCCATTCTCCAAAGTTCATAAATTACACCTTATTCAATCCTCAATTAGACGTCAATTCTTATCTAGAACCAATTCAAAAGTCATTCATTAAGTAACTTACAAATCAATATATTCCACACACGAAAACCAAACTAGAAATTATCATACAAAGATCATTTTTTCAGCACCTAATTATCAACATCATAACACATACTTCTTGCCAATTCAATTATCTTAAAACCTATATTAATAAATGCTGTTAAGATTCTCTTTCCTAATTACCTTCAAGTTCCTTCTTTAAAGAGCTACCAAACAAGTCCTTCATGTAACCAATACACTTCCAGAATCTAGGTAGCTATAGGATGATCTTAACATCCAAAAGACAGCACCATGAAGGTTATCTTGAGGTAGCTTCTTAATGTAGTATATGGTAAGGAGTTTAGTGTGATAACACATCAAATTGAACTAAATTTCAGAGCAAGGAGAGGGGATGAATGGTTTTGGTGGAGATGCTTCAATGAAGGCTGCAGAAACTTTTTGTAAGGTTAACACCTGAGCAGCTAGGTGTCACTCTCACAATATGGCATTTGTCACCATTGCATGCATCCCATTTGTACACCATGTAAGCCACCAAATGTCTCAATTTCATTAGGCCACTTTTCACTCATTTATTACTGTCACTCGTCAATTCATTAACCATGCCATTTGTCACCTAATTTTCCATGCCAAATGTCACTAATTCATAGGCTTAGTTGTTCTAAATTTCTATATACCAACTTATCTTGACATTTGACATTTTACTTGTCCAAATGTACATTTTAATACATCAATTTTCTATTAGTATCAATTAATTACAAACCATTTAGTATGATCCATTGAACCAAAAGTGAAGATCAAACTAAAATTCAAAACATATATAACTTACAATCTGTCACAATTTAACACCTATCACATATGCCTTCATGAACTTGTAACATTTCAACAAGGGTATAATTTGGGGGCTTACAATTCTCTCCTCCTTAAAAGAATTTCACCCTTAAAATTCATACCTGATAAGAACAACTAAGGATATTGAAGGGATAACTGATAAGTTATCATACTAGTTTGATAACTATTATACACATACATTGAATCCGATTTGTACCTCCCGAAGATTTTGACATTGAATACTTTGTGGATCTAAGTCCTTCTAATAATAACAATAATGTCATCTCATAGTCAAAAAATTAATAACATAGTTTAGATACTTTACAACAAACAAAGTGCATGCACTCTCTATAGTATATTCAACTTTTTATACCTAAGTCTCATACTTATCTGACTCCAATATTCACATCTGATTCATTCATTACTCTTTTGTTCCTAGAAATGAAACATTTAATTTACATGACACAATTAAGTGAAAGTTCTCATACAAATGATTTCTTTCCTCAATGATTTTTACTATTCACGAAATCCTTATTACTCAACTATATTCATCGTTGCCTTTCTGCTATTCATAATATCTCAATAAGATTAATCACTATCATATATCATATAATCGAAATGTTTTATATGTTAAAGCTCGGTGAAATAGTAGGTATGCATATTTACTCTTATACCTTGGTATGTACCATTAAGATCATTGCATCTTATCTAGAGATTTATTTTCAAAAAGGTCACCAATTAATATCTTGCGCAGATGATAAATTGATCTCAATTACTTTCATATCCAAGCATATAATACAGATGTACACTGTAATATCTTTCCCTAAAGTAATCATATTATCAGACGTACACTCACGATAACTGATAAATTTAATCTTGAGGACTTCTATATATATCATTATCATTTAGTTCATCTTACTTACCTATGTTCTCAATCAATTCAAAAATATAAAAAAATAATCATCATGAAATTCTAATATAAAACCCAATGTTATAATCTTATACTAAATCACAAACTCTTAACATGATACCTAAATAACCATTCCAGTACTAAGCTCAACCTTTCAAGGTATTAGAATTTTTGGTCTTCTTTCAAGTTTGCTTGCACACTTTAAATCCCATACTTTTAGTTACATCTATATTCTTTTCTTTGTCAAATCGACAAAAATATATTTACTTCCACACCAATTTAAAGGTATACTACCACAGCATAATACTAATCTCATATTCCTTAATATAACCACAAATACAAATACTCTGACTCTATGTCTAACCTATCGAATCATATAGCATCTCCTATATTAGGATATCAACAAACTTCCATTGTCTCACACTATGAATCTCGATTTACCCCAGAGGGACCAGATATAGACGGATGAGATTGTGCAATAGTATTACTCTCAGCAACCTCACCAACAGCCTCATGAGATATTTCCATATTTAAATCTAAACCAAAACATGGGACAACCCGCATTAGGCCAAACACAACTCTTATACTCACGTACAATTAGTATTTAAGTGTTAGTTAAACCAGAATCACCTAAACCATGCTCTGATACCAAACAATATAACACCCACATACCCCTTGGAAGGATATGCAAATGCTACACAAAATAGAGCCAAAATAATCCAAAACATACTAAATAATCCCTTACATGCATTTCTAGAAACTTAAGCAAACATGTATTACATATCATTAGATGTTATTTTATAAATAGAACTATCAAACATATTGTACTATTTCAAATACATGTCACAGGTTCCAAATCCATCCTGTATTATAGTTATTACAAACCATATACACAAAGTACAAAATGTCTCATCATAATTTGTACAATTAAAAAAACTAAAAATTGAACATTTTTCAAAATAAACAGATCCTTCTTAGCCACTGCTATTGTCTTTGTCTCAATGTTAAACCTTCTTTTCAGAACCTACACGGAGACAAAACCACCGTGCTAAGCATAAAGCTTAGTGGGGAATAACTAAACGTAAAGCAAAATGGTGACTGTTTCTAATAGTCGTCTAACTTTCACAAGCACTAAATTAGATTATACTATAAGCAATCTTTAATTGTGCAACCTAATGATGTTCATAAGCACTAAATCAGATCATACTATAAGCAATCTTTAATTGTGCAACCTAATGAATCTTCCAAACATTACTTGCTTCATAACAGTATATAATTTATCAAAACATAACTTCATATTTTATAACAGAATATACAAATATTTGAACAACACATATTTCTTTCAGATCAGAACATAATGTATATCAGATTAGTTCATAACTTATGTTAGATCAGATCTTTAACTTGTATCAGAACAAAATTTTACTTGTATCAAATCATAACTTAATTTTGGTCGAAACTGAGCATATATCAAAACATAAAACAAGTTAACCTATTAATCCTTTTTACAAAAGTGGGTAACAGGAGTAGAATAGAAGATAACCATGTTTGGTATCTGAAAACAGAAGAGAGTTAAGTCTCTGAAAAAGGACATACAAGTGTCTAAAATCAGAAGACACCGAAGTGTCTCGCACTTAGTGTCTGATTACAAAAAATACCTTAGTATCTAGTTATAGGAGTAGCTATAGACCTTTCTAGGCATACCTATTTATGCATAACTAGGACTTGATAGTTTTAAAACAAAACATGTCACATTTTGGAATTTTCATGCCAAAGATATATTGCAAAACATATGATTTTATTCCATTTTGTTTAACTTGAACATATTCACTCACATTCAGTCATCTCAATATATCTTATAAACATAAGCATTTGCATCTATACAATAATGAAACATTATTTCATTACACATTACATATAATCACATAAGTTCCCAATTCACAAACATTCATGCTTAATTCACGATACTCATATTCCTTAAACCACATTTGCATTCATAGGTATGTTTCATTCCATTAACAATTCTTATGTAGACTTCATTCCTTTAATATCTTATAAGTCCCAAAAATAGATACTTTGTTACCTAATAACACCTTTCTTAAGTTATTACTTCAATTACAAATCCATAACTAAATTAACTTTTACTCAATTAATCTAACATCATTTAGGTTCATTTTCAAACCTTAATTAAGTTCAATTAAACCATTCTCAAGCACCCTAACCTTATATAGTCCAAAAATTGTGTAAAAACAACATTTTCCCTTTTAAGTACTGCCCACGATCGTGGGGTACCTTCCCAAAATTGTGAAAGAAGCTAATCTCCCATTTTTCCTGGAATTTTCTAGTTTTTCTCAAGACAGATTTTTGGGTCAGTTTTACATGCCCATTTTGGCATAGAGACTGAAGTTTCTGGGCAATATGTTCTTTTAAAAAAATAATCCTTTATGTATTAAGGATAGAATGAGCCAAATTTCATACATTTTGGTTCATTATTTCTAGATTTATCCCTAAAATACTACTGTCTATTCTTAAACAGTGACAGAATCCAAAACTCAACTTCAACCCAAATTTCAAAACCCTTTGAGATAGAAATAAAATTATATTCCTTCATATAAATTGTAGAAATATGTATTTAGGTTAATATACCATTAAAATTACCCTATTTGGATATCTACAGTTCAAGTTATGGTCAAAATACCAATGTATGTTCAGTGAAAGCACTACAACTAATTCACATCTTACACCTCCAAGGCCCCTTCCCAAAGTTCATCAATTCCACATCAATTCCACCTTATTCAAACCTCAATTAGACGTCAATTCATGTCCAGAACCAATTTAAAAGTCATTGATTAGGTAACTTACGAATCAATATACTCCACACATCAAAACCAAACTAGAAATTATCATACAAAGATCATTTTTCCATCACCTAATTATCAACATCATAACACATACTTCATGCCAATTCAATTATAATAAAACCTGTATTAATACATGCTGTCAAGTTTAGAACTCCCTTTCCTAGTTACCTTCAAGTTTCTTCTTCAAAGAACTAACCAAATCAGTCCTTCATGCAACTAATTCACTTCCAAAATCTAGGTAGGTGTAGGATGATCTTAACACCCAAAAGATAACATCATAAAGGATATCTTGAGGTAACTTCTTAATACAGTATATGGCAAGGAGTTTAGTGTGATAGGATATCAAAATTAAAGTAAAATTCAAAGAAAGGAGAGGGAATGAATGGTTTCGGTGGAGATGCTTCAATGCAGGCTGCAGAAACTTCTTGCAAGGTTAACATCTAAGTGGCTAAGTGTCACTCTCACAATATGGCATTTGTCACCATTGCATGTGTCCATTTTTCCACCATATAAGCCACCAAATTTCTTAATTCCATTAGGTCACCTGTCACTCATTCATTGCTATCACTTTTAAATTCATTAACCATGCCATTTGTCACCTAATTTTCCATGCCAAATGTCACTAATTCATAGGCTGAGTCATACTAATTTTCCATGTACCCACTTGTCTTGCCACTTGACATTTTCCTTTTCCAAATGTACATTTTAATACATCAATTTTCTAATGGTACCAATTAATTCCAAACCACTAAGTATGATCCATTAAACCAAAAGTCAAGATCAAACCAAAATTTAAAACATATACAACTTACAATCATGTCACAATTTATCATATATGCCTTCATGAACATGTAATATTTCAACTAGGGTATAATTTGTGGCCTTACAAAAGAAGTTTTTGTTATTTCTTTATGTTTAGCTAGTTTATTTCATTTTCAATGCTTTTATCATCATATGTCTTAATTTATTAATTCCATTAGTTTAGAGTTTTTTATTATTAATCACGTTTTTACATATGTTAGAATATTTAGAACAAATGTTTGATGGATTTTATAGTTGAAACATGAATTTTATAATGAACCTTTGCAACATATCAACGGATGTTTATTCTTGCAATTTTCCAGTTTTAATTTTGGTTGCTTGAGTTTGTTTATATGTTTTTGCATATCTGAGTTTATTGGACATTTGAATGTTTAATGATTATGTTATGGGTTTTGTTTATTTAATATCAATTGTTTTTTATATGATCATGTGTGGCTAGACATTCAAATTAAACTTGGACTGATATATGCATTGCATATTTTTATCATGCGACTGATATATGAGCTAGAAGTTGAAATTAAACTTGGACTGATATATGCATTGCATATTTTTATCAGTTTTTGTGACACTAGCTCACTCGAATCAGGCTATATTATCGATTCCAACAATTTCCTAATGGAGTTCCATATCGCATGTTCAGGTACAAAGCTAGCGGGAGTCTTAGTGGAGCAACTCAAGCTAAAGACATTTCCCTTTGGCTTAGCAAATGCAGCCAAGGAATGGTTATATAACTTACCCATTGGCTCGGTCAATAGGTGGGAGAAAATGCAACAGGTGTTTTTAGAGAAGTACTTCCCTACCTCTAGGGCCGTTAACATCAGGAAGGAGATCTGTGGTATTTGTCAAGACACAATGGAGTCTTTGCATGAGTATTAGGAGTGTTTCAAGAAGCTTTACAGCAGGTGTCCAAACCATCAAATAAGTGATCAATTAATAATTCAATATTTATATGAAGGGTTACTTCTTTTAGATAGGAACATGATAGATGTTGTGAGTGGTAGAGCCTTGGTGAACAAGACATTGGAGGATGCTAGGAATTTGATAGCAACAATGGCAGCGAATTCAGTGTATTCCCAGTATTGGGGAAATCGTAGTAATGCTTCCTCCTCAACAAAACAAGTGAAGGAGTTCTCCATCTTCAAGTTGGAGCAGTAAGCTGCAAATCTGACTTCCTTAGTATAGTAAGCAGTGATAGGAAAGGGGTCTACCAAGGTATGTGGTATTTGTGCAATAGCTAACCATCCTATAGATGCATGCCCTTCCTTGCAGGGCGAACAACACGTCAACGCAGTTGGGGAGTTCTAAGAACAACAGAGGAGGTATGAGCCTTTTTCCCCCCACTTACAATCCGAGGTGGAAGGATCATCCCAACTTCAGGTATGGGAACCTACAGTAAGGCGGTAGTTCTAATGCAAGCCAACCCAATTATCAGCAGCAATGATTTTATGCACCACCACGTTTCTAATAGAATCAACCACAGTTTTAGCCAAGGCCACTGCCTTTACAACCATCACCACAATAACAAGCTGGAGGTATGTCCTTAGAGGAAATTGTTAAAAGCTTAGAGTCTAACACTCTTTAATTTTAGTAGGAAGCAAGGAGTCGTTTGAAGAATTTGGAAAATCAGGTCAGTTAGTTAGCTGACATCGTGGGGAAGTTGCAGGCCCAAAATTCCACAAGTTTGCCTATTCAACCTGAAAGAAACCCAAGAGAAGATGCTTGCACCATTACCTTAAAAAGCAGTAAGGAGGTACAAGGGCTAAAGAAGGGGAAGGAGAAAGAAGAAGAAGAAGAAGAAGAAGAAATTGATCAAACAAATAAGGAGGAGGATCCCTATCCTCAAGTAAGTACTTCACACCCTACTGTTAATAATTTACCTTCTGTTCTATTTCCAAGAAGGTTAGCAAAGAATAATCAACGGGAGACAGAAAAGGAAATATTAGAGGTCTTTTACAAAGTGGAAGTAAACATCCCTCTATTGGAGGCAATTAAGCAATTTCTATGACATGCCAAATTTTTGAAGGAGTTGTGCATCAATAAGCAAAAGCTAAGGGGAGATGAGAAAATCAAAGTGGGGGCAATATGTCAGCAATCTTACGAAGGAAGCTACCCCCAAGTGCAAGGATCTAGGTATTTTTACCATTCCTTATAAGATTGACAACATGAGGTCTGAGAGATGTATGTTAGATTTAGGAGCTTCAATAAATGTTATGCCTTTGTCTTTTTTAATGATCTTAATCAGGGTTCATTAAAGGATACCTATGTTATCATTCAATTAGTTGATAAATTTACCATATACCCTGAGGGGTTATCGAGGATGTTTTGGTACAGGTTAACTAGCTTATTTTCCCTATAGATTTTTATTGTTAGATATGCAGGATGAGGGATCTTCGAGCCTTTCAATAATTTTGTTAGGAAGGCCATTCTTAAAGACATCTAAAATAAAAATCGATTTACACAGTAGGATATTGACTATGAGTTCAATGACGAGGTCACTGGTTTCAATATTTTTGATGCCATGCGTTATCCATCGGATTATGAGTCAGTCGTCAAGGAAGATATTCTTGACTCTTTGGTAAAGTAGTGTCTCTTCTTTCTACAAGTGTGGAGGTAGTTTTGTCTACCCTACTGGAGCAAAAGATGTCTGGATATTGATGAAGTAAGTTCGACTTGGGAGAGGACCTAAAGGAAGCAATTTAGGCACTAGAGATACGTCCTTTTAGCAAGTATGTCCTTTACTTTTTAGAATTGCCCATTAGTACTAATCGGTCGCTATCTTCTATTATGTAAGCACTAGAAGTGGCATTAAAGCCCTTACTGACTCACCTTAAGAATGCTTATCTAGGCACCAATAAAACACTTCCAGTTATCATAGCAAGTGACCTTACAACAGTGTAAGAAGAAGCGCTCGTTAATGTGTTGTAGGAGTCTAAGAAGACATTAGGAGGGACCATTGTAGATATTAAAGGTATTAGTCCTTTATACATGCACAAGATATTTCTTAAGGAAGGAGCTACCCCATTCCGTCAAGTGCAAAGATGTCTCAATCCATCGATGATGGAGGTGGTGAAGAAGGAAGTGGTGAAGTTGCTTAATGTGGGAGTCATATACCCCATCTCTGAAAGTAAGTGGGTAAGTCCTTTGTAGGTGGTTCCTAAGAAGTCGTGTATTATAGTTGTGGAGAATGAGAAAGGAGAGATGGTTCCAACTCGAGTGTAAAACATATGGCAAGTTTGTGTGGATTATCACAAGCTCAACTTGACGAGTGGAAAGGACCACTTCCCCTACCCTTTATTTATCAGATGTTAGAACGTCTTCTAGTAGTGCTTAGGATTGTTTTCTTCATGGTTATTCAGGTTATATTCAGGTTGCTATTGCTCTGAAGGATTAGGAGAAGACGACTTTTACATGCCTGTATAGCACCTTTGCCTACAAAAGGATGCCTTTTGGATTTTACAATGCCCCTGTTACCTTTCAAAGGTGCATGATAAGTATCCTTTCTATCTTGAGAATCATTGAAGTTTTCATGAATGAGTTTGCTATGCATAGGGATTCATTTGAATAATGCCTGTATCACCTCATTCTGGTACTTAAACGATGTCTTGAAACTAACCTAGTTCTTAATTATGAAAAGTTACATTTTATGGTGCAAAGAGGGACAATTTTAGGACATGTGGTTTCTGCTAAGGGTATTGAGGTTGATAGAGCCAAGATAGATCTTGTTTCTTCTTTGCCATACCCTGTTTCTGTTCAGGAAGTTTGATCTTTTTCTTGGCCATGAAAGGTTTTATCGTAGGTTTATTAAGGAATTCTCTAAGGTTGCACAACCATTGTGTAGGTTGTTTCAGAAGGAGAAAGAGTTTGCTTTTGATGAGCAATGCAAGAAAGCATTTGATGCTCTAAAGGATAAGTTGGTACTGCACCAATCTTACAACCTCCTAATTGGAGTCAACCATTTAAGCTTATGCGTGACACCTCCAACCATTCCATCAGAGAAGTTTTGGGTTAGAGAGTGGGACAGATCCCTCATGCTATTTATTATGCATCGAAGACCTTAAATGACGACCAAACAAATTACACCACCACAAAAAAAGAGCTTCTTGTTATAATTTTTACTTTGGATAAAATTAGGTCTTATTTATTAGGTGCTAAGATTACTGTTTATTTTGATCATACATCTTTGAAGTACCTACTGATGAAGAAGGCAAAGTTGAGGCTCATCCATTGGATACTCCTACTTTAAGGGTTTGATGTGGAGATAAAAGATAAGAGAGGCTCAAAGAATGGAGTAATTGATCACTTGAGCTGCTTAGTGGAGCATGGTGTTGACATGGGCCTTATCAATGATGAATTTCTAGATGAGCAGTTACATGCAGTATAGTCGACAACTTCCTGGTATGCTGATATAGTGAATTTCTTGGTTTCTCATAAATTTCCTATAGATTTTACCAAGGCACAGAAGGAGAGGATGAAGGGCCATGAAAAATTTTATATATAGGATGATCCTTACTTATGGAGATTTCGTGCGGATCAAGTCATCAAACAGTGCATACTTGATAACGAAATTCTTTCTATTTTGACATTTTGTCACTCTTATGCATGTGGAGGTCATTTTGGCCTAAAGTGGACAACTCACAAGGTTCTAAAGTGTGGGTTTTAATGACCACTATATTCCAAGATGCATATTATTTCTGTAGGACTTGTGACAACTGTCAGCGCATATGTACTCTAAGTTCCTCTGGGGAAATGCCCCAAACCCCTATATTAATTTGTTAGATTTTTTATGTTTGGGACATGGACATTATGGGTCCCTTTCCCTCCTCATTTAGATTTCAATATATTATCCTTGCAGTTGATTATATGTCAAAATGGGTAGAAGCAAAAGCCACCAGAACTGACAATTCTAAAGTGGTTGCAGATTTCTTGAAACCTAACATTATCTCTAGGTTTCGAGTCCCACGAGCTATCATTAGCGACAAGGAGACTCACTACAAGAACTATGGAGAATCCGCAACGGTTTCTTGACAAAACGTCATGGATTGTAAAGACTTTTTGCGATGTTTTCGAAACATCACCGAAAGTCTTAATTTTTTGAGATTTTTTATGTAAACGGCACAAATTTATGAAACCTTTTGCGACTTTTTTCAATAAAATGTCACAAAAGAGAAACCATGATATTTTATTAAAGAAAACGTCGTTGTTGGCTTAAGGACCAACACCATGTTGTTTGGTTTAAAATCAAACGATGTCATTTTAGTTATGTTAAAAAATTCCCCAGCGTCCCCTCCCCCCGACCCAACCAACCTGCACATCTTTATTTATGTTTTCTCTGCTGTATCTTCTCCGTCCTTCGTTACATCTCTAACCATTGTCGTCGTCTTCTCCGGCATAGTTTATCAATATATTTTCTTCTTCTCTCTATCTTTTTGGTTCTTATGGTTTAGTCATTGTTTATGTTTTATGTTTAGTTAATCTCTAGCCTAAAACATCTCATGAATGGAAAGTGTTTGTGAAAATATTCCAGAGGTCATTTGCTCTCTCTTTCGCAGTCACCACCATTCTTTGTCGCGCACCGCCGCCCTTCACTTCCCCTCTTCTAATATTCCTACCAACCTCTGCCACCTCATCATGGGCAACTCTCTCTTCTTCCGCATGGAGGTAATCCTTATCCTCAATTCCTTACTTTAGCCTCAATTCATTCCATGGGCTTCGTTTAATTTAGGTTTGAGTTTGGGAGTTTTTAGTTCTGGTTCTGCCTCGATTGTTTGGTGTGTTTTATTTTCAGGTTAATTTGGGTCCTTGTGTTTGTAGATTGTGTATCCTGTTGGCTATTTCTAATGGGCTTAACTGCTTCTTTCCTAATAATATGCCACTACTGTGCACATGATTGATGCTTTAATGTATAGTTGCATCAATATACATTAAATAATGTCTTGAAGTATGGTGTGCTAGAATAATCACAACATCTATTATTGAAGGTAAGATAGGTACCACAGTATACATTTTGAAGGAAAAGGATGATATGCTAGCTTCTTGTAGTAATATTATATTTGGTGCTACTAATTAACTTTTATGGGGAATATACTAATTTTATAGGTAAAGAGTTCAAGATGATCACGATGAGAGAATTGAACATCTTCTTTTTAGATTTCAAATAAAATAAATGAAATAAAGAACACTTTTAAGTAAAAATACTACTAAAGAAGGTCAAAATAGACGAGACAAGAGCACTAGGCATACCTATGATCATCACTAATGAACTACAAAGGAATTAAGAAGGCAAGGAAATTCATGAGAAGATAAAACAAGGTATGGTTAGTAATCACATTATTGGTCATCTTGATATATTATTTGTTGTTAGTATGTGTATTAGATTTCAAGCATCACATATAGAATCTCATTTGTTAGTTGTGAAGAGGATACTAATATATATATTTGAGAGGGACTTTTTCTTTAGGTCTTTAGTTTAGTATAACAATTCCCATATGAACTATATAGTATATGTTAATTCTTAGGTCACTCTTTCATATCATGGTTTAGCAGGTAATAAATTGAGTAGATTTCTTCATCAGAGGCCAAATTTGTTGTTTTAGTTAGTTTATGGATTAAATGATAACTTCAGTTTTTTTATTAAAGATTACCCATGAACCAACAAGATGTAATAACGTTAATGCTATTTTTCTTACCGAAAATTGAATTTAACATTTTATAACAAAATATATACAGAATATTAAACATTGTTTTATGGATATTATGTCTCTTATAGTGATGTAAAAGTATAATTTATTGCTACTTCAAATCAATTAGTTTAATTTTTTTACCAGGAATCATAAGGAAGAATATTTTAATTCCATTTATAAAAAGATTAATGCATATCTTTATAGTTTTTATATTAAGAATCATTTAATGGACTACACATTACCCTTGCCAAGCTCATTCGAGTTCATTAAAAAGAAAGGTGGCTTAACTACAGGGTTTAATTACCCTTGCCAAGCTCAAGAATTCCTCAGCTAATTCCACAGGACCTAATTCACTTAAGGATGAACTCTAATTAAACACAAACATAAACTGATTATAGATTATACTACCAGTCTATCAATTTCAGCTATTACTTTAGTTGTTTTTCCTATTTCTATATATTGTACAGAAATATTATTACTGATATAGTTGCATCACTTTAATGATGAAAACTTATGTTACATACTTGATGAT
>JAOQML010000008.1:32493185-32504777 GCA_027568935.1 Erythroxylum urbanii
CACTTCAATCTTAAATCCCTTCTCCTCAATCTCAAATTCACACTTCAATCTCAAATCCTAAAATTCACACTTCAATCCCAAATTCACACTTCAATATCAAATTCTCAAATTCACACTTCAAAGCATTACAACAAAACAATACAACAATCATAAGGGGCATTTTATCGAGCACCTCATAGGCAATATATATAATCTCTAACTAATCACAAAACAAATACATTTTTTCGATTATTTACCAACAACAATACATGTAAACAACAAATCAACCAACAATGACACAAAAAATGCCTACAACAATAATAATCATACAAAAATCGACCACCTAAAACACCCACGGTTCATATATAAAAGTTGCATTTTTTGGAAAACACCCAATAGAGAGCTTACCAGAAAATGACACACGATGGGCCAAAAAATGTGTAGAAAATGACAATGGAAGCAAGGATAATCACCCAAAACAGACGACAGGGACGAAGGAGAGAAGAAGAAGAAAATAGGGGGTATTTGTCGGGTTAAGGACAACGAATAAAATGACGTCGTTTGGTTTTAAACCAAACGATGTCTTTTTATTTATTAACCAGTCGTCAATTACCGATGGAAACTAAATTCTGTCAGTGCTTAAATTCATCAATAATTTACTGGCCACGTCTTGTAGCTTAATTTTGTGTCAGAACATATTGTCCGTTGGTAAACTAGATATCAATTTAGTGACAGATGCTATTATGTCAGTAAATAACCAACGATGAGCCAAATTCACTGACAGAATCATTTCTGTCAGTAAATGTCTGATGCTATTTAATTGCTGGAAGCATTCCCGTAATTTTTACCGACGGGAATGGCTATGTCGTCACTATTTGCCGTCGAAGATTTTGTGCCAATATCCTTTCGTCCATTTTTACCGATGACAGTTATGTCTGTCGCTATATCTAAACTTTGACAACGTATGTACCAATGGTCTTTTATGTTCTATCGATAAATAGCTACGGTTTTCCTTCCATCGGTAAATTTTCGATGCTAATTTATGATTTTCTTGTAGTGAGGGTTACAGTAATTGGTAAAGACTATAAAAGGATTACGATATAACCCTATAAAGGAGATTATATTATGCCTACTTTTGGAAACCTAAAAGAGAGAGGAAAGAAAAAAGAGGGTTCTAACACTGAAGCTTCCCGAAATAGGTGGTCTCTTGACACCGCCACACTTCCAAGTCATCCAACCTGAGTTTCATTTCCTCACCATTTACTTTTTTATTCATTTAAATGTGTAAGATTGAGATGGATTGTATGGTTATGGATTTTTAGTTGATAATGATATTCTAACTTTACCTTCAAGATTTTGCTTATCTTTAATGTTAATCTAGATAGTTGATTTGTGTTGAGTTGGGTGTTATAACTGATTAATGTATGTGCATATTTTGATAAAAAATCGAGAGGGTGAACTAGATAAAAATGATTAGATTGAATTAACAAGAGTTAGGAAATTTAATTGACCACTTAATCAATCTTACTGGTAATTTTATGGAGAGAGATCCCGTTCAAAACCCAATTGTTTATTATAGCACTTTGGAACTAATTAGAATTATAGGTCATTTGTGAATTGAGTTATTGCAAGTCCATAATTTGATTAGTTATAATTTAGAGAATGGTTATAACTGGAAAGAGAGTAAACAACCTTACGAACATCTAGAACTAATACCTTATGAACACAGAATTGGCTAGGTTGGCATTAATAATAGGTAAAATCCCCTCTTTCATAACTCGATTATTTCTCTAGACAAATTTCCACAGTTATATTGTTTATTCATTATTAGATTATTGGTTTAGTTTTCCTTTTAGTTCAATATTCGAATTTAAGTCTTAAATAAATAGCAACCTAAATTAAATAGTGCCTAAGCACAATCTACGTGGGACAATATCTACTTTTTGCTACAAGTAATGACTCGTGTACTTGCAGTTTTTAGCGTAAAACTTGTAATTAGTTTTACAATTCAACTAGTTTTTAGCGATGTTGCCAAGGATTGTTTTGTTCAGCATCTTGTTTAGTTTAAGTAACTTTGATTTAAAAGTGTTTGATACTTTTCTTTAAGCTTTTTTAGTGCATTAACACAAGGAACACGAGAAGGTCTAACATGTTTAGTGAGGAAGAGCATTCAAATATTACAAGGCACAAAATAGAGCTAAGAAGAGCTAGACACCAAGAATGAATACAAAGGAATATAGTAGAAGAAGGAGAGCAAGGAGGAGTTGAGAGGACATTGATGGAATTTATGAGGCTAGGTTTTAGTCCTCAAGGAATTGCAAGGCTAGCAATTTAAGCCAATAATTTTGAGATCAAGTTGGCACTCCTCAACATACTTTAGAGCAATGTGTAGTTTTAGGGGTTATCCAACGAAGATCCTAAAGCCCAAATTGCACATTTCTTAGAGATTTATGATAACATTAGGTTTAATGGGATGTCGGATGATGTCATGAGGTTGAGATTGTGTTCTTTTACCTTGAGAGATTAGGCAAAGGCATCGTCTAATTCACTCACTGCAAGTCAAATCACTACATCGGAGTAGTTAGCCTAAGCTTTCTTGACTAAGTATTTTCTTTTAACCAATACAACGAGAATCATCAAAGAGATCACCAACTTTCAAAAAAGTGATGGGGAATTATTGTATGAAACTTGGGAGAGATTTAAGGAATTACGAAGGAGTTGGCTCCACCACAACCTTCAGAGGGAGTTTCTTTTGCAAACATTCTACAATGGTATGACTTAGAGCACAAGAGGAACAATAGATGCAACTATATAAGGGTCTTTGATGAGAAAAATCATTGATGCAGCTCATGATCTTTTGGAAGAGTTGGCAAATAATAACTGTGTATGGCCAATATGAAAGGAGTAAATAAGGGTCCAAAGAGCAAAAAGAAATGATTTCACTTCAGTCGGTAACGACCTTGTAAACATAGATTGCTACCTTTACTAAGCAGTTAAGCAACATGCAAGGAGCTTCTTCATCCACTGTCAAGAACATGCAACTGCAATGTGAATTATATGGGCAGGACAACCATGGCACAACTAAATGTTTCTTGATGGGAGCTAGTGGTATAGAACAAGTAAATTACTTGGGCTAGCTGCAACAAGATAATAATCCATACTTTAATACTTATAATCCTGGGTGGAAAAACCACCCAAATTTTTCATGGAGTACCGACAATGCAGGTGGCCAAGTGAGAACATAAGGACCTCCTGGATTTCAGCAAGATCATCTTGGATCTTTGAGAAACAAAATGGACAAGTTAATGGAAGCATTAGGTTCAAAGCTCTCGAGCTAAAAGGAAGATTAAAGAAGACAAGAAGATAGTCAGAAAAGAATGGAGGCAAAGTTTGACCAGATTGTGAAGAACTATGCTTCATCCATCCACAATTTGGAAGTACAGGTAAGTCAACTTGCTAATGTTTTGTCTTTTAGAAATGCAGGAAGCTTACTAAGCAACACTGAGGCCAATCCAAAGGATCAACTTAAGGTAAACACAATTAGTAGCTGTAAGTAATTGGAGGAGCCAAATGTTCAACAAGATAGCTAATAGAAGGAAAAGGTAGATGATAAAGAAGCAGAGAAACCACATATATATACCACCACCACCCTACAAGCCTAAGATTCCATATCCGCGAAAGGTGAGACAATATTAAGTCGACACTTAATTCTCCAAATTGTTTGAGAAGTTGAAGAAACTTCAAATTAATTTATCTTTGGTTGAAGCATTGGAGTGTATGCCCAGGTGTGCAAAGTTTCTCAAGGACCTATTGACACACAAATGCACTTAAGAGGACAATCAAACAGTGACCTTGATAGATAATTGTAATTCGATCATCACAAGTACAATGCCTTCAAAACTACAAGATCCAGAGATTTTTAATATTCCACATGTTGGTAGTGAGTTTGAATTTTCTAAATGCTAATGTGATTTAGGCGTAAGGATTAACTTAATGCCTTTGTCTATTTTTAAGAAATTAAGGCTAAAAGGCGTCAAGCTAACATCCATGCTTATCCAACTTGTAGATTAATCCATCAAGAGGCCATTTGGGGTAGTAGAATATGTTCTGGTAAAGTGAATAAATTTATAATTGCTATTGATTTTGATGTGCTGGATTTTGAAGAAGATAGGAATTGTCCATTAATTTTCAGTAGGCCCTTTATCAATATTGGTAGGACATTAGTTGATGTGCATAAAGGAAAATTGGTTTTGAGAATTGGTGATTAGGAGGTTGAATTTAATATGACTAAATCTTTTAAGAAACTAGTGGATGGAAGTGCTTGTATGAAGATTGATGTTGTGGATGATTATGTGAAGGAAGTTGGGAAGGACAATGAAAAGGAAGTTAATAAAATTATTGAAGTGCATAGGGATGAGATTGTGAGTGAAGAGGAATTGAGTGAGGAGGGTGAGAAAGAGAAGCTAGAGAGAAGATACACCCACACCACCTTCCATTATAAAGCCTCCCACTTTAGAACTAAAACCTTTAGCATCTTACTTAAGATACACATTTTTAGGAAAAGGCCACACCATACAATCATCATTTCTAGCCAATCAAACATTGAGCAAGAAGAGAAAGTGGTAGAGACCATTAAAAAGAGGATGAGAGCCATGAGGTGGCAAATTTTTTATATTAGGGGGATTAGCCCAATGTGGTGATGCATAGGATTAACCTTGAAGAAGGATGAAAGACAGTGAGGGAGAGGCAGAGAAGGTTGAACCCCAACATGCAAGAGGTTATAAAGAGGGAAGTGGTGAAACTTTTGAATGTATGTATTATATATCCAATTTTAGATAGTGAGTGGATGAGTTCGGTGCAATGTGTTCCTAAGAAGGGAGGCATGACAGTGACGAAGATTGAAAAAGGTCAACAGATTCCCACTAGGACCATCACATGTTGGACAATGTGCATTGATTGTAGGAAGCTTAATTTGGCCACCAAGAAAGACCATTTTTCATTACCTTTTGAGGACCAAATGATTGAGAGGGTGGTTGGCCATGCTTTTTATTACTTTGTTGATGGATGTTCGAGATATAATTAGTTGTTCATATACCCATAGGACCAAGAGAAACCACTTTCACTTGTCTTATGGGACTTTTTCTTACAGTAGGATGCCTTTTGGTCTATGCAATCCACCAGCCACATTCCAAAAGTGCATAATGGCCATGTTTGCAGATATGAATGAGGACTTCATGGAGATATTTACAGATGACTTCTCTATTTTTGGAGACTCTTTTGATCATTATTTCTTTAATATGGATAGAGTGTTGTAAAGATGCGAGGAGTCTTATTTAGTCTTAAACTGGAAAAAATGTCATTTTATGGTTAAAGAGGGAATTGTTTTGGACCATAAGATCTCATCCATGGGGATTAACGTAGATTAAGCTAAGACTGAAGCGATTAAAAGGCTTCCACCTCCTACTAACATCAAGGGCATCCAAGCATTTCTTGGTCATGTAAGATTCTACAAATAGTTCATCAATGAGTTTTCTCTTATTGTTAGACCATTAACTAACTTGTTAGTTAAAGATGTGCCTTTTGTGTTTAATGATAATTATTTAGATGCTTTTAACAGGTTAAAGGCAACACTTAAAACAGCATCAATTTTAATGACACCGGATTGGTCACTTCCTTTCAAGATCATGTGTAATGCAAGCGAACATACTATTAGCTGTGTACTTAAACAGTATAAGAAGAAAAATTTACATGCAATTTACTATGCTAGCAAAACCTTGATCGGAGCACAACTGAACTACACCACTATTGAGAAGGGGTTGCTTACAGTGGTATTTCTATGTGAAAATTTTCATTCTTACCTTTTGGGCACACAAGTTATTGCTTTTACAAATCATGAGGCGTTGTGTTATCTCTGTGCAAAGAAGGATGCTAAGGTCAGGCTCATGTGATGGGTGCTTCTACTCCAATAATTCAACATTGAGACTAAGGACAAGAAAAGAGCAGAAACACTTATAGCGAACCACCTATCGAGACTTGAAGGGGAACAAAATAAAGAAGAAGTGAAAATTAAAAAGTGTTTTCCTGATGAGGCTTTAATGATGGTAGAAAATCCTTTTCTTCTTTGGTTGTAGATGTTTCTAACTATCTCTCAGGTGGTATTCTTCCCCTAATCTCTTATATCTACAAAGGAAGTAGTTCTTATTTCAGTGTTCTCGCTATATTTAGGATGAACTTGTGTTATATAAATATATGCTGACAGTTTGAGTGTCCCTGAAGATGAAATGTCTAAAGTTTTGATGCAGTGTCATAGTTCAGTTTATATTAGACACTATGGAGCAAACAAGATGACTACTTATATTTTATAGTGTAGATTCTACTGGCCAAACTTGTTCAAGGGTGCTCGAGATTTTGTATTACATTGTGATAGGTGCCAAAGAGTGGGAAAAATTTTGAAGAGAGATGAGATGCCACTTTCAAATATTATGGAAGTGTAGATATTTGGTGTGTAAGGCTTGGATTTCATGGAACCATTACCATCTTCCCTAGGTAACTCTTATATATTGGTTGGAGTTGATTATATGTCCAGTTGGGTTGAAGTAATAGCTACTCCAACAAATGATGGCAAGGTGGTGCAATGATTCATCAAGAAGATCTTTACTCGATTTACAGTGCCTAGAGCTATCTTAAGTGATAGAGGGAGCCACTTTTACAACAATCCCTTGAAGGCTCTTTTGAAAAAAATATAATGTTCATCAAAGAGTGGAAACCCCCTACCATTCGCAAATGAGTGGTCAAGTGAGGTGGTGAATAGAGAGTTGAAAAAGATTTTAGAGAAGGTAGTGAGCACATCAAGGAAAGATTGGGCTTTGAAGCTAGATGATGTGTTGTGGGCTTACAGGATAGCTTTCAAAACTCCCATAGGCATAACACCATATTGAATTGTAGGGCAAGGCTTACCATTTACCATTGGAGTTGGAGCATAGAGCCTACTAGACAATCAGGAAACTTAACGTGGATTGGAAGATAGCAGGAGAAAAGAGATTGTTACAACTTGATGAGTTGGAAAAATTATGATATGATGCTTATGAAAATGTCAAGCTGTAGAAAGAAAGGGCTAAGAAGTGGCATGATGACCACATTAAGAAGAATGAATTCAAGGGTGGGGACTTGGTGCTTTTATTCAATTCATGACTTCAGTTATTTCCCATAAAGCTCAAGTCAAGATGGAGTGACCCATTCAAGGTTAGTCAAGTATTTCCCCATAGAGCGTTGGATTTAGAAAATGAAAAGGGTGAAACTATTAAGGTTAATGGGCATAGATGCAATCTTTACTTTGGAGGGCCATTTCCATAAGAAAGGGAAGTACTTTCTTACTTTTCACTCACTCTTTTCTGACTTCATATGGGATGGTCAACCTAATGACCTTGACTTAGCATGTTTGTCTTTCATTTGTTTGTTTTTGTGCCAAAGTGGTACTGTTTTGATTAGATAATATTTAATTTGGTTTAATTTTTGTCACACTTCATTCTCTTATTGTTTAGGTCCCCAGTGATACATTTTAAGATTACTTAAAGATTTATTATGCATCATAGCTTATTGGAGGACAAAAGGATGAGAGGAAAAAATGTATCATTTTGATCGGAACCACCACCATAAGCCTATCTTTTCCTTGATCTCTTATATTATTCTTTTTATGTTTTGTGTTTTGTTTCTCAAGATTTTTGTTTGTTTGTTGGTTTTGGATGTTCTCTTTTGTACACTGAGGATAATGTTTTGTTCAAGTGTGAGGAGGTAGTCTTTACAATTTTTGCATGTCATTTAGGATGTATGTTAGGTTGTCAATATTAGGTGTGTCATTTCCCTTACACATTAATCTTTGGGATAAATGTGTTGCCATGAGATTCTATCATGCTAGTTGGAATGAGAATAAATGCATCCGTGAACTTAAATTAGGATACTTGAGTGGAGAGTGAACCATGTGGAATGATGAAAGTAGTTAGCTGCATAAGAGTGATGAAAGTAGTTGGCCGCATAAGCTTACTTAAAACTTGACACTTAAACAATGAGGTAATGTATAGAAGGATAGTGGATTGTCATTTGAGCCTATATGAGGAATTGAGCCTTTATGACTCCATTCTATAGTCATTTCATTTCCTTGTTTATCTGATGCTTCCTTAAGTAATTACCTTCAAAACTTGCTTTGAATTGGCTTAAATATACCAGATGCATGCTAGATAGAAATGATTAAGGCCTTCTTGCTTTAACCTTTAGCTTAAATGACCTACCATTTTATTATCCATTAAAACCCTATTGAGCCTTTAACCTTTTATTTCTCGAAAGCACCTAATTCTAAAACCCACAAACCCCATCTACTTGCCCAATCACAAGTTAATAGAGTGCTAAGTGATACTTGAGTATGGAATCACAAGTTAAGAGCACATTACATATAGTTGTTGTTTTCTGTTCATTATTTCGTTAGTTTAAAAAAAAGAAAAGAAAAAAAATCAAATAAAAAAGAATAAAAAGGAATGAAAAAGGAATAACATATAATAGCTACAATAAGTGTGAAGAAGTCAGCTTATCTATTTGCATATCTTAGAGGTTTATCTTTGTCATCTTTTGATACACTTAGTAGTTTATAAATGCTTGTGATAAACCCCTAAAAATTGTTTAACTCACATTAACCCTAGCCATATTATAACTTAAAACAAAGCCCTTTTGATCTATCCTAGCATTTAACCATTGTGGAGAAGAATTGATGTATTAGCAAGCCTATGATAGTGTAGCTTCCTATAGGAAGTTTGAGCGAACAGTAACCATCAAACACTTGAGAGAAATGAGTGAAATTCATAAGGAAGGTCCATTTTGAATTTATACTTATCTTGAGTGATGGTTTCATGGGTTAAGTTTGCTTATGTACACTAATGAAAATTAGTCATATTTGTGTAGTAGCTTGACGTTTGAATTAGCCAAAGTTTAAAGGATTGTATGCTTTAATCTTTATGAAAATGAAGTAATAGAATTTTATTGATTGTATTTAATCTTTACTTGAGGATAAGCAAAAGTTTAAGTGTGGGGATATTGATAGGTGTAGATTGTATTGTATTTTTATAGGTAATTTGATAAGCGTTTAGTGATTAAGTTGATTGTTTAGTGTGTGTTTAGCTTAAGATTTGTGTTAGTTCATAAACATTTGTGTTTTAAGTGTTCTTTAGGTAAGGACATGTTTTTGAGCTTCAATTTTATATGTATGAGCTGTCGTGATGAGTGTGATAGTGTTTCAAGGCATTCGAAAGAGTTTTGGAGGAAAACCAAACCAAAACACATGGCCATGATCATGGGGGACTTGCCACGATCGTGACAGAAGCTCAAATATAAGGCCATGATCGTGGGGAATCTACCACGATAGTGATAGAGAGAAGGTAAATTGTTCGCAAGATTATGCAGGCACTAAGTTTTACTATTTATAACCTCGTTAAATTTTACAAACACACGGGTCGCTCGCGTACTACCTAAGGTGTCGATCCCATGAGGAAGGGAACTAATCCTAAAATCTAACAACAGTTAAGTTCAAAAAACCTAATTTAACAACTATTGTAGAAATCTAAATGAGTAGAGAATCAAATACGAGAAATAAAAGCACCCACAGAATAAACAAAAGCAAACTCACACACATAATCCGAATTTCAACCTAGAAGCGACCAATTGAGGCAAACGGGGAATCTATTCAAACTTAAAGAAATTCTATCCAATTATGAAATTTCTGATTTAATAAGCCTAGATGATCCTAGGGTGAATTACTTCCTCTTGAGTTATAATTCTTAACCCTAATTAATAATCCCTTATTCAAATTATAGAAATTGCTTTCTCTCGATCCGCAATTTATCCATATCTTAAATTAGTTCTGACATTTTCTATTAACCTATTGGGAATCTGTGCTCGATCTCTCCTTACATAACTCTACCAGTTTGATTCAATTCTCTACCTATCGATTTACCTAACTCTCTTTAACATAAATCGATGATTTTTACTAGCTCACCCTCTTAGTTTATTACCCAGTTATGAAGAATCGAATTGAATCACAATAAATCGAAATAAAACACAATCAAATCAATTTCATGAATCTCAAGAATAAATAAACCCAAAGGTGAGTTTAAACAGAAAAATCAACACCCAACTACAAATAATTCTAATCAATCTCAAATTCCATACATCAATGGAATCGAAATAAAAACTAGAAGATACTGCTGGAATGGATCTCAGAGTCACGACTGCGGGAAACTACCTATTTTGAGAAGTACATCACGTCAAGTGTATCTTCATACCTCTCTTCTTTCATCTCCTTCCTCAATCGATTGATCTCTACCTGGGTTTTCCCTCAGATTTTTGACAGAATCTTACATTTGTGTAGCTCTCTCAGCTCTCTAATGTCTCTGGAGTCTACTAGGTATTGTTTTATTTATTCGGTAGCAGCTTTAGGTCAAACTTGGGGTCAAAATGGTCTAAAAAATTACCCAAAAAAATTGAGTTTTCGTGTTAGCTTGACGTAAGGCATGATTGTGGCCCTACTTGCCATGATCATGGCCGACTCTTTACATAAAATAAAATTTTATATTCATTGAAAGGAAAGGTTTGGGATTTTACATGTAACTTTTATGTTGCTAATATGCGTAATGTTGATAATTGACTTATGTTAATGCGATTAATGTTAATGATTGAATGTATGTTAATAATGATGATTGGATGCATTGTAATGTTATTAAATTTTATATTTTTTTGATAGATATCGAATATAATGACAGCTAGTAGAAGCAAATGGAAGATGGTGGCAACTATGGAAATTACAGAATGAAGGGATCTATAACTTCAACCAAATCAAACTGTTGGTACCATCAATCCAATTCCTAGCTAACAACAACATTCTAGCTCAGATACCATTGAAATTAGTCGTACATAACTTTGTTCTGCCTCAAAAAACAATGAAGCAACTAGTGCAAGTTTATTAATCTTTACCACCTACAAATAAACTTGTGCTCAAATATATATTTTTATATTATAATATTTCCTTATCATTATTAATTTATTGTTACCTTCTAATGCTAGTATTAGAAAAAGATGTAGAGGTAAGATTAGAGGTTGTGAATTGCATGAATGAATGTTGCAGTGAAAAGCAAGTCATCAATATAGATTGATACTCAACAAGATTGTCCTGTAGACAAGATCTGTCAAATGAGTTGGAGATTATTGCGAGAACGAAATTACCATATTTGAAACATATTAAAGACTCGAAAGAAGATAACTTGCTTGAAAATGCTTTCGATAAAGTTCTAGTAATTTTTCAATATATTTAACTGTCGGATCGTGTATGGCCCAAGTATTCACAATACGCTGCGGAAAAGACCATAACTCAACAAAACGTATAACCGAAAACATACAAGATGCGCAAAATACCTTTTCGTTTGACACGGATTGGTGGTTGTTTTTCGGATTCGTAGACACTGCTACTCGCGAATGTTCTCTACCGGTATCCACACGAGGATGCACGATCTGGGCTGCGGCTATCGTGTGCTAGCACGTCCTGAAACTTTTTCGAATGCCGCACGCTGATCTCTC
>JAOQML010000008.1:32504877-32515758 GCA_027568935.1 Erythroxylum urbanii
AATATATTATTAACAAGTCATAATGTTAATACATGAATCACAAATATCCATTGGCCTAGGGCACACTACTAACATTAACTATATGTAATATTGTTTCAATTATTTTAACACTAATTACACTTTTACTTATTATTGATCAATTATACTTTTACTTATTGTTCGCAGTTGAAATTGAATATTAACGATATTGAGAACTGGATGTCTCACACTGCATTACATCATTATTGAAAAGAAGGACTAAGGATCATCATTTTAAATTGCAATTGTATTATAACTCTTTTCCTTCTGATGCAAAGGCACAAACACATGTTCTCAAATGAATGTCTCAAGAAAATTGGAATAGTTTGTGTGATTATTGGCCTGACCTGAAAATTTAAGTTGTTTTCATTGCCTTTACATTTGCTTTCATTAATCTTGTTAGATGATTTAACAATTACGTAACTTTTTTTCTTTATTTAGGAAAATTGTGAGAAGGTAAGGGTTAGTAGGGCAAAAATGAAAATGCCTCACAATCAAGGATCAAAATTTTTCGTAGTTGTACAAAATGAATATGTAATATTTTTGTTTGTAAGTTATAATTATATCAATAAACACTACATATTTATTGTGCATTTTATTTTTTCTCCATAAAACATAGTGAGAAGGAACTACATGAACAAAAGAATGATAGGATCACACTATACAAAGTCACTCACTATAAAGAAAGGGTGGATGTCAGAAGAAGTAGAAAAAAACTATGCAAGTATAAAGATTTGTTTAATATTTTAGTTCATTTATTAATATAGTAGTAAGTAATAATATTTGGATTGAATATTGGTTTTATCTTTTTAGTTTTTGAATAGGATGCAAGAGTTATTAAAGAAATCTATGTTAGAGGGGAGTCAGTTCAGTGTAGAAGACATTTGTAATACTATACTTGATACACATTTTGGTTAGGTCAAAGATCTTGGCTTAGGATGTTTCAGCCTCATCAATTAAAACAATCATTTAAAAACTTCAAGAGGAAAGCCAAGTGTTTAAGGCTGAATTACAAGAAACTTGAACAAAATTAGCAAAACATGATAACTTATTTAGAAGACTACTTGGTTCAGATTATTATAGGAATGAAGAGGAAAGCAAATGATATTAATTATATCTCTTATGCTTTTTTCTTTCAATTCTTGTTTGTATTATAATTTAAATTTAATACTTTTTTCCTTAGATTACATAATTGATGAAGATGCAAGTGTTAATTGTTTTCTGCTATGAAAACAGACCGTAGCTAAAAATTATTGACAACAACTTCTGAAAACGTCATCTATAGTTTTGAACAATTGGAATTCAGCAACGTTTTGAACTACGAAATGGAAACATAGCTACAATATTTAGGTGACGTTTTTTACAGATTTAGTTATGACTTTTTCGTAGCAAAATGTCAAATTTGTTATAGTGAATAATTGGATATTATGATGGATGGCTGCGGTTTTCGAGAAGATAACATAAATGAAGTTAAGTTTGAGGAGTAAATAAAGCAAAGTAGGAAACGAAATCATCATCATACCAAACGTAAACCCGGGAAAGTGAATTGATCTTACAATGCTAGAAGGAAATGAGAATGAGTATTGCTTACTATCATATGTATTAACAATCTCTCATAAACATAACTTGATCTCATTTTACTTTCTTTCTTCATTCAAATACTGAGGAGAAAAGAAGAGCCAGTAAAAAATCATCAACAGGCAGAGGGAGTAGATATGTTCCGAAGCTCAGCATTTTTAACTCTGGACACGCTTTCCAGCACTTCAAACGGAATTATGTCTCCAATGACAACCACCAGCTTGCTGTCCAGGTCCACTTTGTAAGAGGTCACCCCTATTTTTATTATACAAAGTCATTTACAATCTACGAAACCTTTTGGAAAAGTTGAAGGTAAAATATAGTATACCGTACCTTCAAAACAGTTGAGAGAAAAGATTCAAGCCTGCTTTAGACCAAAGTATTGCTTTGAATTTTAAGAGTCAAATTTAGCATTGTTAAGTCTTTTATTCCATAAAGCACATATTAATCAAAAAGGGCTTGGCCATTGAGCTAGTCATGAGCATGTGTGAATCATTTACAGCTAAAAACTGAGAGTAATTAAGATGAAAGGAAACAGCACAAAAACAAGAGGATTGCCCTTTCCGGATACCTTCTAACTTTGAGATGTGTTTCTCAACTTTTCTTGCGCAGCCATTGCAGTGCATTGACACCCTCAACACCACCATCTACATGACCAATCAAACAGAAAGTTAGCAACCAAAAAAGAAAAAGAAAATTTTCACCACTGTCTACTTTACGCTTCGTTTTCAATGCAGTACAGTAAGTGTAACTTGAAACCAGAGAACAAACTAACAAACAAACTTGCCTTGGGTTTCAACTGAAAGGCCAAGGTTTGTGTACCAGCGACAACATCTTTCAGCCTCGGAAACTGACCTTTATTACTGTTTATCAATGATTTATTCTCAAGTTCTTCGTTTTCACCTTCCAAGTAATTCATACAGAAACAAGAACTTGAACCTGAAGAAACACAAAGGCAGTCCAGCATCTTCCCAAGACTGAGCTTGCCCATGACGATTGCCACAGCTCTTATGGAGTCAAACAAATTCAAATTAAGTAGTATAGTTGATACGATTCAACTACTTCACGGACACCAAAAGATGCCCATGTATTAATCTACTCTTGCTGCCATTATCTGGATGACAGTTAAACAGCAAAGATGGTGAGCATTACGAAAGGAATAAGCGGGAATATGGGAAGAGGAAGCTAGAGGTCAAATTTTATTGGGAAGGCCACAAGCTTTGGTGAGCCAAATTCTACTATTCCTGTTCCTTTATAGAATATACATCACTGGTAGACGACTTCTTGATAGGAGCTCGTACCCCACAAATAGCTTATCTTATTGATTTTGTCATGTAGTGAAAAACAAGCACAAAGTCAATTAAAAAGGGGTGGGAGGAGTCTCATCTGATATTAGCAATCACGTAAGAGGTTCATTTGATGAGAGAAATGAATTAGTGCAACTTAATCCTGTAAGTTAGTTGGAAATGCCTGGTATATATGAAATCAATAAGCGACGAGAAGAGGAAGATCTCAAGTCACAAAGAGTTAGTAGAAGCAGTATGAATAAACTTAATGGCATGTGATGATGATATAGGAAATAATATTTATACATAAATACAGTGTTCCTGAATTCTCAATCACTAGCATTTTTCTACACCACATCAGATCCAGTCATATTTGCTTTGGGTCGATTAGCTATCTAAATAATAAAGACCGTAATAAAATAGTTTTAAGTTGTGTAATCAAACCATAGTGGAGGACGAGACTAACCTCATTTGGCATTAAATTATTAGGTGCAATAGTGAGGCGACAAACATTATGATAATTTTCATAGGCACATGACAGGAGCTATAGTGTTAGGGCGGTGGAACTATAAGATATAATCCAAAGGCAGCAATCCAATAATGCGACTTGAAGCATGCATTTGATGACATGTCTAAAGTAGTAGAAGCAGAGAAAAGGGACAGCAGGTAATCGATTATTGGGAGTGTATGAGCTCAGAATAGTATACACTTATTGGTTAGTTTAAATACTTTTTTCTTTGTTAGATCAATGTCTAGTCCTAGTCACCAGGTTGGTCCATGTAACGATGAGTTCGAAGACGAATGTCCATAAAGCTTGCGAAATAGTTAGTGTGGTCATGCTGGACACGTGTTGTTCACATAATCTAATAAGGTGGAAATCTATGAATTTCCATGACGAGTAGTTTCCTTTCATGTGGAGAATAGAAATGGTTCAGTAGAAACAGCTAAAGTCAGCGATAATAACATTATCAATTAACTTATAATTGGATGTGTCATTCTCTCATGAAATAGAGAGATAAATATTTATCCAAATGTGGTAAGAGAAAAATTATTCTCTTCCTTTTTAACGCTCTTTCGTTTTCCTCCTGCAAAAATCGTATCATATTTGCCTTCTGCATCTGTTGAATTACTAAGAATTCAAGGGCATCAAGAACAATGCATTGTACTCCATTCCAAACCTCGAGCCTATTATTCTCATGGGAACAAGATCACCTTAAGCCTTATGGCCTTCTCAGTCCTTTACTACCTATTTAAAACAGTTGCAGATGTTAATTATCATATATTCTGTTGCATTGTCACGTTGTTTTCACTTAACTCTGCTCCACCACAGCTTGATATTTTAATAGTGAGAAAAATTGGTGCCCAGATCACATTCATAATTGATGAAACGTTAAACCCTATTGTCTTTTCTCATGCATCTACTTTTTGTATGTGTAAAATTATATAAGGCAATTGGGTGGTAATGAATTATGTTATTGCCGTATTGTACAGAGAACATATAGACTTTACAATGATGATCACTTCCCTAATCTAAGGCATTACAGTTCCTTAATTTAAGGTATTACAAAGCTATCTATGTGTGAAAGAGATAAACCACAATCAACTATACATGGTAAGGATAATCACATACAAAGATATACATATCTTTCCTAATACTCCCCCTCAAGTTGGAGAGTGTGGATCGAAAATCCCCAACTTGCCTCATAGAAATTCAAACTGATCTTTTCCCAATGGCTTGGTGAAGACGTCCCCCAGTTGCATCCATGTCGAAACATAGCTCGGTTTTATCATGCCAACCTGAAGTTTTTCCCGAACAATGTGACAGTCATCTCAATATGCTTTGTTCGCGCATGAAAAACCGAATTTGCTGCTATTTGTAAAGCTGCCTGGTTATCGAACTACAAGGATGAAGGATCTGTCTGTGACACTCTTAAGTCTTGCAGAATATACCTTAACCAAGTTAACTCCAAGCATGTATTTGCCATAGCTCGGTATTCTGCCTCTACTGATGATCTTGATACATTGGTTTGCTTTTTCGACTTCCAGGATATAGGTGAGGACCCAAGAAATACGCGGTACCCAGACACTGATCACCTGATTATCCGACAGCCCCCCAATTAGAGGCCCTCAACTTTAAATCATTCACAGACGACAATAATATACCTTGTTCGGGGGTTCCCTTAATGTAGCGAAGGACCCACAATGCTGCATTCCAATGTGATCTGCAAGGTTCATGCATAAATTGACTTAATACTTGGAATGAGTATACTATGTCTGGCCTCGTGATAGTAAGATAAATCAATCTGCCAACTAATATGCGATACTTAGTGGCATCATGCAGTGGCATCATGCAGTTTGTCTCCATCTGTGAGGGACAATTTTAAATTTTGCTCCATCGAAAAATTTTCTAGATTTGCACCTGTGAACCCTATATCTTATAGGATGTCTAGAGCATATTTTCTTTGCGACATAAAAATTACATTCTTGGAACGAGAAAATGCTATGCCCAAAAAATATTTCAAGTCACCTAAATCTTTGATATGAAAATGTTTGAATAAATACTGTTTGAGCTTCTTGATTTCATGAAGATCGTTACCAGTCAATAAAATATCATCGACATAAATAAGGATGGCAGTGATTGATACCTTTCACCTTAGTAAAAAGCGAGTAATTAGCTCGAGATTGAGCATATCCAGCCTTCTAAAGAACGTCCGAAAGTGTAGAGAACCAGTTGCGAGACGCCTGTTTTAATCTATGAAGAGATTTATGAAGCTGACATACCATCTGCTCCCCCTGTCGGCGAAGGCTAGGAGGTGGCGACATGCTGCAACAGAAAGAAGACAACGCAGGGTAGTAAGTTTAGTAGTGGGAGAAAAGGTCTCCTTATAATCTATACCTTCCACTTGAGTATATCCTTTGACAACCAAATGTGCTTTATAGCATTCAATGGAGCCATCAGAATTATACTTAATTTTGTATACCCAACGACAGTCAATTGGTTTTTTGTCCAGAAGGTAAGGGAACGAGTGTTCAGGTACAGTTCCATTCCAATGCTTCTAGTTCAGTAGCCATGGCTTGTTGCCATTCTGGATGACAGGCAGCTTCATCATAGGAGATGGGTTTAGTATGAGCTGAAATATTTGCTAGAAAATGACGGTGAGAAGGAGAAAAATGTGAAAAAGTGAGATAGGAGGAAAGAGGATATCTTGTGTGCTTGCGTAGAATTAGGCTGTCGGTTAAATGATTGGCTCAAGGGATGATGTAGGAATCATGCCAGACGGAAGGGTGTTTGTCACGAGATGAGCGATGAAGAGGTGGGTTCGGAGCAGGAGGGACATCAAGGTGAGGAGATGATGAAATGGAAGGTGAAACCATATCGGCCTGTATAGAAGAGGGGGAATTAGTATGGGAGGCAAGTGCAACAGTTTGCATGGGAGCCTCATTAGACATGGTGATGTCAAGGGAAGCTAGTGATGGAAGGTCAAGGGCTAGGTTGGGCAGCAGAGAACTAGGAGGAGTGGTGGGAGTAGGTGAAGCGAAGGGAAAGACGTCTTCGTGAAAGACAACATCTCGGCTAACAAAGAAATTTTTGGAAACAATGTCATATAATTTATAGCCCTTTTGTCCAGGTGGGTAGCTGACGAAGACACATTGCATATCACAAGGTTCAAACTTTTTCTTAGGCTGTACGTTGGTTGCATATCATTGGCAACCAAAGACATGAGGATGATCAAAGGAGGGTGGTCGATGATAAAGAGCTTCAAATGATGTTTTGTTTGATAGTAAAGGTGAGGGGAGGCGATTGATAATATATAAGGTTGTAAGTATACACTCACCCCAAAATTGAAGTGGCATATGCGATTAAAAAAGGAGTGAGCGCGCAACATTTAGGATGTGTCGATGTTTGCGCTCGACCACTCCGTTTTGTTATGGAGTGTAGACACACGTATGCGAAAACTTAATACCTCGACTATGAAGGAAGTTGATGAGAGGTGCAAATTTAGTATCGTTGTCGGTACGCAGAGCTTTAATAGACGTATGAAATTGGTTTTCGACGAATTAAATAAAGCGCTCCAATAGAGATGAGGTTTCAGATTTATTTTTCATGAGAAAAATCCAAATGGTGTGTGTGAAATCGTCGACAATGCTAAGAAAAATCTAGCTCCTGAATGAGTAGGAATTTTGTGAGGCCCCCATACATCGCAATGCAAGATATCAAAAGGAAAACTTGTACAAATGGAACTCGCAGGAAATGGTAGTCTCGTTTGTTTAGCAATTAGACAAATATTACAATGATCGTGAAGATGAGTTTCTTTAGTAATCTGGAGTAAGGGAAAAAGAAGTTTGAATCGAGAAGGTGATGGATGCTTGAGTCTGAGGTGCCATAATTGAGGTGAACGGGAGACTTGAAGCACAGTAGAAAATGTAGTAGAGGGTGTCATGCAGTATAGGCCACCATGTTCTTTACCTGAGCTAATCATCTTCCCCGTAGCCAAGTCCTACAAAACACAAAATTTCGGAAAAAGAAAAATACAACAATTTAAGGCATTAGTTAATTTACTGGCAGAGATAAGATTTAAATTAAATAAGGGTACACATAAGACATTGTCCAAGGTGAGATGGGTGTTGAACGAAACGATGCCTGTGTGTGTGATATTTGCAGTTGCACCAGTGGGTAGGTTAACGAGTGGAATGGAGAATTGTTGTGTGCGGGATAAAAGTGAAGGGTCATGTGTGATGTGATCAGTGGCGCGCGCTGTCTAAAATCTAGGGTTTGGCAACAGAACTAGAGAAGACATTGGGTAAGGAAAGCAGACCTGTGGCGTTAGTGAAGACATCACTATTGCCGGCATCACTGGAGGACCAATTTTGGTTAAAAGCAGCCAATGCCTATGCTATTTGTTGGAGCTGGTCAGGACTGAAGTTCGGCGTGGAAGCAGAACCGCCTGTGTTGGCTACCTGTGATGCTTCTTTAACGTTCACTGCTGAGGAATTGGGCCGTCCACTATAGCGATTTCCACCAACTGTGGAGGCTTGCCATTTGAATTCCCATTTTTTATACGACAACGATCCTCAGTGTACCCCCTTTTGTCGCAAAATTTACAGTGAAATTTGAGTGTTCGACACTCGTCAATGGTATGGCCAGACCTATTGCAATGTTCACACATCTTGCCTTTGGTGGATATCGAATTCATCGATCTATTTTGCATGGCTACTGTAATGGAAAAATTTTCAATAGAACTTGAAACCATTTGTTGTTGAGCTTCTTCTTGTATGATCATAGAATATGCTTAACGAATATTTGGTACAGGAGACATAATTAGTATGTTGGATCTCACGATTTTGTAAGATTCATTGAGTCCCATGAGAAACTGCATCAACTTATCTTCTTCTCTTTCATCATTATATTCTTTAGCTCAATTACAAGTCACAGGCGTACGATGGGTCTCCAACTCGTCCCATAAACTCTTAATTTTGATGTAATAAGTTGCCACAGACATTGTACCTTGTGTGATGGTTGCTATTGATTTCCGTATTTGAAAGATGGCTGAAGAATATTTTGCAAAAACTGATCCGGAAGATCTTCCCAGACCTGTTGTGCTGTTTGGGCATGGACAAACCCTGCTGCTATGTCTGGCTCCACAGAATGTGTTAACCATGAGAGAATCATGCTATTGCACTGATTCTATAATTCAAACTCAGATGGTTCTTCGATTTGTGACGGCATCTCAAGTGTGCCATCAATGAAACCCAACTTCTTCTTGGCGATAAGAGCATGCATCATCGCCTTCCTCCAAGGTTGATAATTAGATCCATTCAATTTGGTTGAAACAATCATATGCCTTGGTTGGTCCGAATGATGCACGTAATATGGATGTGATTGATCCATAATGACAAGTTTGTCAAACATTCCAGTGCCTAAGGCTTTGTTGAAAAGCAACAGAATGACGACAGAAAATTTTATTCAGAGCATCCGGATCGGTGCTCTAATACCATGTAAAATTATATAAGGCAATTGGGTGGCAATGAATTGTGTTATTGCCATATTGTACAGAGAATATATAGACTTTACAATGATGATCACTTCCCTAATCTAAGGCATTACAGTTCCTTAATTTAAGGTATTACAAAGCTATCTACGTGTGAAAGAGATAAACCACAATTAACTATACATGGTAAGGATAATCACATACAATGATACACATATCTTTCTTAATAGTATGTCCATCCTCCATTGAGAAACCATAGTACTAGAGAAACCAATTGGTCAATTTTGAATAGTCGTACTAATAATATACACACTTCAACTTTTTACTTTTACTTGTACGACTGTCTTCGATAAATAGTCAAACAATCTTTATCATGTTCAAGTCTATTTTATTTAAAGCGTTTTAAAACAAAATGAAACTTAAGATTGCTTAATGAACACTATATTTATTATTTAGATTAGTTTTTATTGAGTTTCAAATTTATAAAAAAAATCAAAATTTTTAACATGATTTCAGTTTAAAATTTTCAGTTTAAAATTGTAAGTTTAAAATAGAGAAAGTGTTAAATTCATACTTATTTATATAACGCAAAACATTTTACATTATTTAGTATATGCAATTTGGTCTGCCTCAGGCGGACTTGAGTCACTGTCAAAATGATGTGTTTAATATAAATATAATTGACAAAAATAACGTCATTTTAGCATATAATTTCATAAGTCATACTAATTAAAATAACATTATTTTGGTGGAGGAGTTTTGGATCATCGAGACTAGCTTCTAACCAACCCTCTAAATCCTAACTAAGTTTAAAATTCAAATTTTAATTCATTAATTGCAAATTTTATCAAATCGGATTATATTTTATATCTTTATAAATATTAAATAGCACTACTAAAATATTTACTAACAATTTATCTTTTGATATAAAAATTAACGTTAATAAAATTCTATATTATATATAAAAAAAACTAACCAGAAACCATCAAATTTGGCTAATCTTGGTTCACATTATATCTTGTAAATCATATATTAGTTATTTTTATTTGAATGGTTTAACTAATTTTCAGAGCTTTCTTAAAGTTTACAAATATTAGAAATTATGTGTGTTTGAGTGTCCGTGTTTCCACGAGCACAACTAAATATTAATAAGATCATAATCCTGCCACAATATTAAAAGACTTCAACGAATTAAGTTATTAAGTGATAACAAGTACATTGCCGGGACTTGAAATTGTCCCATTTGCTTTATGCAGGTGATGTTATCTTGTTTTGCAAGGCTGAACCTTAGGTTATTAGGATGATGATGAATATGGCGAGTATCTTTTCTGGGTGGTCAGGGATGAAGATTAATGAGCAAAAAAGTGGAGTTTATGTATCTTCGGATATCCAAAATCCTGAATGGATATATAATATTGTGGGTTTTCCAAGGCAAGCTATCCCTTTTAGAAACTTGGGAGCTCCAATTACTACTGGTAAGCCAAAATATTCAGAATTTATTCCACTGATAGATAACTTGAAAGCCTATATTCTAGTGTGGCAGAATAAATTCTTAGCCTTAGCAGCTCTAGTCTCTTTGATTAATTTTGTGTTGAATAGTATGCATATACATTGTGCAGCTCATTTAGTTCTTTTAAAGAAAGTGATTAAGGAGTTGGAGATGGTGTCAAAGTCATTTCTATGGTCTGGGAAAACAGAAACATGTAAAGGGGCCAAAGTGAAATGCAGTGAAGTCATTCTTCCTAAGAAGCTAAGGGGATTGCGTGTGATTTCTATTAATCAAATGCAACGGGTTTTGCTCCTTAAGCGAATACGGAGACTATTTGTGGATAAGGAAGTGTTGTGGGTTAAATAGTTGCAGATTTATTATCTTCAAAACCAAAGTTTTTGACAGCTACAAGGCAATCGAGGGTATTCATGGTTTTTTAAGGGTATGTTGAACCTTAGAGAGTTGGTATATCCTTGCATGAAATACGAGGTAGGAGATGGCGAAGATATTCGGTGGTGGT
>JAOQML010000008.1:32528524-32540488 GCA_027568935.1 Erythroxylum urbanii
ATTTATAATTTTAAATTTATATGGCTAATAATATTTTTAAATTATTTATACAACAATTAATAGTTTATTAAATCAATAGGCTTTTTAGTCATTTTATCTTTTTTCAGCAACTACAACCGCACTTGCCAAACACCTATTTTCACATTTCAGCAGTTACCAAAACAGCAATCCCAAACTCATAAGTACTTATTTTCAATAAGTACTGATCATTTCAGCAGGTTGATTTCAGCAGGTTGCCAACCGCCACCGCTCCCCCAAACCAAGCCTAAGCTCATGTTTTATTACATGATCATATAACTAGTTAGTTATTAGCATCTATGAATAAACATGTAAAAGAGTTTATAAGATTATATGCAACATCATGATAGAAAAGTAGTTAATACATAAGATACATGACCACAGAAATAGTTAATTGAATATTTTACCACATGTTCATAGTGTAGCTTTAAATAACGAGCATGGGTTGATTCCATAAAGATTATATTTATTAGTACTAACCATCTCTTTATTTTCTAGTCTAACAAATTATAGCAATGGTAATTGATCAAATTCAAGTCTACAATAATAAATTAAAATGAATCAATACAATTAACTAACTATAAAAGAGATTAAACTAAAAAATGATTAATGAAAATAATGATATCCGAATTGCAAATCCCCCTAAGACTTCTTATGCAAATAATATTTAATGCAATAATTTAACCTAAAATTCATTAGATCATAGAAATTTCTAAATTATGTATATATCTTTCTTAATATTATTGACAACTAATCCTAAGTTGATTAATCAAAATTAATTAAAACTCTCAAAATTACATCAATTAATTTATAAATTCCTCCATTAGGTTTGATTATCGTCTGAAAGACTTGTGTCAACCTATCTTTAGGTTTATATAGAACTATTTTTAAATATGATTGATCAATTCAAACAAAGGATTTCTCCACCTTAATGGCATGAAATCAAACATACATTAACATACCAGTAGTATTACTTCAAGAACAATAAAGAACGCAAGATTAAATTTAATAACATAGAAGAATAAATAAATTAAATTGAAATCACTACAATATCCATCTCAACGTTCTTCTTATCTAAATGCCATAATGATTTAGTTCCTAGTAATGAAAAATATAACATAAAAAATAAAGAAAAAATAAAAATCATGATGAAGTTCCTCTTAATCTTCAAGAAATTCACTTTATATTGATAAAACTTCACTCTAAATTTAGCTCCTTACTTATTTTTTGTTCTCTCTACCATTCCAGGTTATCTAATTATGTCTATTGAGTTTCCTTTCTTTTTCCTCCATTTTTACCTCTCATAGTTTTGAAATTAGATTTCTGGTTGGTTCATAAACAACTACACAACTATATACTTTTCCTCATACTTAAAAAACCACATTATTCAAATATAGAGCATAAACATATGAATAATATATGGACCAAAATGTGAATATGGGTAAGTATACGGGTGTGCACTTCTTGAACATGGGTGTGTTCATAGTTGTATAACTCTCTAAAGCATGAAACATGGCTTTGTTGCTTGAAATTCGAGAATAATAAAGTACATGGGCAAGTACAAGGATCATGTAAGTTTCTTGCATCTTCTTTTCTTAATCAAAATAGCTCCAAATCTCCCCTAAACTTGCCCGTATTTGTTTCTTTTATTCCAAATAAGTGAATTACTACCTGAAATTATTCTAAACTTGCCTGTATTTGTTTCTTGCATCTTCTTTTCTTAATCAAAATAGCTCCAAATCTCCCCTAATCTTGCCTGTATTTGTTTCTTTTATTTCAAATAAGCACTGGGAACAATACAATCACTCAAACAAACAAGTAAATTATACTAGATATAAAATTAAAAATATAGACAGTTATGCACTTATCAAATTCCCTCACACTTAAACATTTGCTTGTCTTTAAGTAAATCAATTTGATTACTCTCTCTTAAAAAGAAAATAGAAAAGCATTAATTACGTAGAAGATATGCATTAAAATTCTCCATTATTTATTTAATTTCAAAGTTTATTGAATTATTAAGCACTTAGTTACTTGCATCATTCTATAAATTAATCTAACTCACTCCATATTTCTTAACATTTTAACTCAATCCATACCATTCCATTTAATGCATAAGTGATATACATAAGAAAAAGATGCTAAAACCTTTTAACATGTTCATATCCCTTTGACCAATAAAACACTAATTTAAACCATATAGGAGCATTTATATGCTTGTTTGAAAAGTCACTCAACCTTAAAGTAAGAGTAAACATATCAAAGCCTATTTTGAAATAGGATTGTCTCTATACGTGTTATGATTCTATAATATATTTTTACGTTGTTTTTATAAACCAGGAAACCTAAAAAATTTTGTTATTTTCCATACATCTGAGTTTACAAAAAATTTTCTAGTGTTATATAGTTTATCTTTAAGTTCACAGTATAATGCAACAATGTAACTTTAGGGATCCCAAAGCCACATTAGAGGCTCTAACACTTGAAGTACCTTTAGCTTAAGAGGCCGAGCACAGGGATGGTTCAGTAAATGTTTTTCTTTATGAACCAACCCCAATCAGAATAGTTAAGACTAGCAAAATCGTCGATGGAATTTTTTTCTATCTTAAGTGAACAATATAAGTATACTTAATGGCGATGTGCTAGTTTTGGGAGGCCTTAGTAGTGTTAGGAAGTTTGATCTAGCATATTTGTAAGTTAGGTGCAAAATTGTTCGATAAGAGTAGAGATCCTAAAAGTGCCCTAGTTTGGTTGGATCAGGATAAGGATAATAGAAGGATCAGACGAGGAATATTGTCTAGTCAGAGGTTAGTGAGGCCATATACAATGTCTAGAGACTCCTAAAACACTAGGAGCTCAATACCAAGGCATAGCTATTGTGGAAGGAGATCACCTACATAGGCTAGGGTAATGACAATAACCCTATAGGATGTTGAGGATACGTTTGGTACGATGATAGGTACCAATAGTGATGAATATATTAATACCAATCCTATAACTATGCACTCATATGTGCTAAAAGATTTTGTTAGATAGATTAGTGTGAAGTTAAAGCTTTTAGAGTGCCATATGATAACAACTACTTTCACTGAAGCTACGACAGTAGCCTGGAACATTCATAGACATAGTTGCATATTACTTATACTTAGAAACTCTCTAATGAGTTGATCTTATTCGATATCGATGAATATGAAGTCATAATAGAAAGAGAATTGACTAATAGTGCATTCTATCGAGTGGATTGCTTCTAAAGGAAATTAGGATTGGTACATAAAGGAAGTTAGATAAGTATTCCACAGGAAATGTATGATGCTCCCATCTCTTAGCATATTAACCATGATAACTAGAAAAATACTAAGAATTGAGTATAAAAATTGTTTAGTTTCTATGACTTGATAATTACAAAAGTTTATGAGGTTATTTAGCATTTTAATAAAGTAATTTGTGAATATATTTGAAGGATGAAATTGTTTATTATGGTTGAATTCGTTGAGGATTAATTATTGATACGAGTAATTAGTGGCTGAAGTTTGATATGTTTAAATGTTATGACCTTATAGACTAATTGATTAATCAATTTTAGCATAAATTTTTTTAAGGTCAAGTATATTTTGATTATACAGTGATTTGTGGATTCGTACCAAGTATTGATATGGATGACATTATGATGGAATCTTTAATCAAGATTAAGTATTAAACAATATTTTTTTTGAAGCAATGATCAGTTTGATATAAGCTTCCAATTATGTGTATATTAAGATATCAATTCTGAGTATTGAACATTCATTATTTTAATGTTCCTTCTGATGCAAGTCAATTGTGCTATTTCTTAAAAATCATATAAGTGCAAATGGTGGTAAAATTTTCAAGGAAATTGTAGTGATAAGTTTTAATCTGTAATGGAAATTTGTCTTAATTGAACTTAGAGGTATTATTTTACAGATAATTATAATTGATGATTGGGAGAATGATACAAATTATGTATAAGACCTTTGAACAAGTATAATATAGAGAATTTAGATGATTAAAATTCCCAGATTGAGTTCTGAGGTACCTGAAATCACATAATTGTTTTGTAGTATTAGAAATGGAAAATTAAAGATATTTTTATTATACTTTAGAGTTGTGCTGTGGAAGTATGAGGTATACTCCCTGTTTGAAGAGATTGAGGTTTGATAAGCTCAAAATTGCGTTATGAGATATTAAAATTTAAACTCAGAGGAAATTGAATGGTTTTTATGTGAATAGGATATTATGTTAGTGTCTTACGATATGCTCTTAATGATTGATTTGCTTCCAAAACATATGATGGGAAATGGCAAAGGTATAATAAGAAGTTTACTAGTAGTTATGGATTTGAGATTCGAAAGCTAAAGAGTCCATGTGAGGCTTAATAAATACTAGAAAATATTATTAATTTTTGTTTATAATTAGAGATAATGAGAAAGGAAATGTTTATTATTCAGAAATATACGAGAACAATTGTTTTGTGGAGAATCTTAATCAAAGTTTCATTAGTAGTAATCTAAGTAAATGTGAATCGTGACAATGTTAAATGGATGATTTCATGTATGGTTAAGTTAGCAAAGTTAAGACTAAACTGATTATTAGTGAGAAAGCGAAAGCAATGATTTCATCAAAGGAGTTTCATGTGGAGATAAGTTGTAAATTCCTAAGGCATTTTATTGAGAGGTAACATTACATTAGTGCTAGGTCAAGAATTGTGTGTACTAGTTATGGCTACACTTAAGAAATAAATTCTAGATTAATTCACTCACCAATATGTACTATGCATCTGAGGAACACAAAAAGGCATTATACCTTGAATGTACATTAAGATCGAAAAGGTATGAAAAGGATGATAGGAAGGTATATGTTTAAATGCGTGTTAAATCAACAAGTCAAGGACGAGGGCTAAAGAACTAAAAAAAATTTGCTCAGCCACTTCGTATGCGGGAATGGAAATGGAAGAATAATATGAATGATTTTATGGTAGCAATTTCACGAAATCTAAGCGAATATGAAAGTATATGGGACATAAAGGATCAAATAAACAAAATCTGCCCATTTCCTAACCATCCAAGTTAGGTATCCTCTTGATAGATTAATCAAGTTGTAAGTGATTAGAAATATATAGTTATGTAAAGTGTTGGTATATGATGATGAGATAGATAAAAGAAAATAATTGAGAAAACCTAAAATCAACAACAGTTAAGTTTGGAAATAGAGGAAGAATTTGGAGTTAAAGTTAAAAAATCAAAGAATTTTTGCGAATATCATCATGGAAAGAAATAGTCTATTTTAGATAATGTGACAAGTTAAGCCCACAATATGTTGGTCCCTATAAAGTGATTGACAGAGTGGAAGCACAAAGAATGGATACGAAGTCAAGATCCATATTTTTATGATGACTAAATTTGTTTAAAATTTCGAGGATGAAATTTCTATAAGGAGGGCAGAATTTGTAATATCCTAGTTCGACAACTGTACTATGTAATGTGTTGTACATGTATTTTATAAAGTATGTTCTATTTATGGTGTACTAGAATAATTTAAGTGTTTAAATGTATTATTGATTTTATAACAGAGATCACGGATAGATTGGAGATGGTTTTAAACTTGATACAAAATTTCGCGAAAAATTTTCAAAAACTTCAAAAAGCTACAAAATGAGTCTAAACGAACTTTAAAAGCCTCAAAATGTACTTTGAGGATTTAGGAGATACTTTTTAATGAAATCTGGATGTTTGTGTACGAATAGTAAATTCAGGTGAGTAGTATTTTCAGATGAATAGTGAATCTGTTTGAATAGTGATTTTGAGGACCCATCTTTGAAAATTTGAAATATATCTGGAATAGGTATTAGAGTTTAATGATATAAAAAAAGTTCGAAAATAAGTCTAATCGAATGAATTTCGGAAGTTCTAAAACTTTAGAGTTAAAATGCCCTTTTTGGAAAATAATGAATATTGAGGATTTTGAGCCTATTCAAAATTCTTTTAAAGCATTTAATTAATAAGTATTGACCCTAATTTGAGTATTTTATGGTCAATTTGATGATAAGATAGTTGTGGAATATTTTCAAAATTTAATTCAGTTAGTTGGTGAATTAAAAGCATTAAAGGGTAATTTGGTCTTTTTGGATTCATTAAAGGGAATTTGGTATTTTTACAAGAAGTTAGTGGAATGATGAGTCAATATAAGAGAACTAATTAAATGGTGACAAGTGGCATGGTAAAAGTGTAAATATGAGACATTTTGGTAAATTTGCAATTACAAGATGTTATTAAGGATAAAGGTGTAATTATAATAGAAATGGGGGCAAAATTGTAATTCAACAAAGCCTTCATCTTTTTTAAACATTGGTGGCTAGACATTGATGAGAGAAACGTAGAGAAAGAGAGTGAAAAGAAAAAAAAAGAGAAAGGAGAAGAGAGAGGTTTGGCTATAGCCATGAATGGGTGATCCAAACCATTTTTCATGCTCTTCTACCTCCAATCAAGCATTTAACAAGATTTCATAGCTATCCAAGTGAAGAGGAAGAAGAAAATGGGTAGGTAAGCTCACTTATCTTGTTGAAAAATTTTTGATTTGTCAGGTTATAGGTTAGATTTGGTTTTAATGGTGTAAATTGCACCCTTTTGATTTAATATCAAGGTTTTATTATATTGGAAGTAATTTGGAGAAGAAAATAAAGAAAACTTAATGTTTGAAGCCTTGGTTAAACTTGGTCAAAGGTGAGATCTATTGCCTAAAGTCTTTTATTTTGTCATTTGATGATTTAAGATTAATGAATGACATTAGGAAGTTAGTTTAATGATGAAAGAATGAAAGAAAACTATGGAAATGATTAAATGAGTTTTTGGCCAAGGTTAGGGTCTTTAATGTGTTATGATACAAAATTATATTTTATTGTTTTATAATTTTCATAGCATTATTTTGATGCTAATGAAGTAAAGAAATGAAAAATAACTTATTTGGAATTGGTTTTGGTTAAAATTTGACCTAGAGTGCTTGATTTTGTAAAAACATTGTTAATAAAATTTTATGGCTTAAATGTGTGTACTAACTGGTGAAAAGAAAACTAGCTAGTTGTGAGTGCATTTTAACTATTTTATAAGGTATTAGGTTTTTGGATCAAAAAACGAAGCCAACTGAAGGGTTTCGAAGTAGTGAAAAGAAAACTAGAAAGTTATGAGTGTATTTTAACTATTTTATATGACTTAATTCTTTGTAAAAGAATTGATGACATCTGAGTGTTCTTTAATTTGAGTTTATGCAAATGGTTTTCATTTGATCATGAAATGAATATTTATACTAAGTTTTATGCAAATGATATTTTACAAGAGAATATTGCTAGCATAAGTGTATGCTTTGGAAATATATGATTTTAAATTGAAAGTTAAATTTTATATGATTAGGAGTTACATTGAAATAATTCACTTATGAATCCTTCCATATTTATTTTAGAAAATAAGATGAGTCGTAAATGTAAGAGTTGTTTTACCTATGGTACACATTTAGGCTTATTCATGTTATTATACCGGTATATTTATAACAGTTAACCTATTACGAGTAAGTGATGTAAAACCAGCTCCGTAGATAGTGGTTAACCAGTCATGGGTAAGCAATGTAGAACCAGCTACGTGACTTGTTACTGGTAAGTGATACAGAACCAACTCTGTAACTACCAGTATATAGAGGTTAACCTATTATGGATCAGTGATGCAGAACCAGCTCCGTGACCTTATGCCTAATGTATTGTATGATAAAGAAACTTATAGTAGGCTATGTTGAGTAAAGGAAAGTCATGAAATAGTAATGCTGCCACTATTTATGTTGAAAGCGATTTAAGAGGTACCGTATGGTACCAATGCTAATGATTAACTTATTTTTTGATATAAAGTTTTCAAAAAACTTATTGCCACCACTATTTACTAATTAAGGAACATGGGAAATGGAAACTTTTATATGACTAGTTTAATTTTGAAAAGCATTTTGAAATAGTTTTCTTTTAAAATTGAATTTATGTTTTACAAAATGTTATATTTTTAATAGATTTGATGTTGTACGAATAAATTGTTATGGAAAATGTTTTACCATGAGCTTTATGATTGTATGGAATATTGCAATTATATTGTTATGAAAAGTTTAATTTTCTTGTTAACTTATTACACTCACTGAGCTAGTTTAGCTCACCCTTATTTTTATTTTTTTAAACAAGCCACCCTAAGTATGCGTACAGGTACTGTAGCAATTGGAACTCTGCCTGTTTAAAGAATGGATGTTTATAAAAAGATTTTAAATGAAATGTATGAATATCATTTAGCTTTTAAACGTTTGTTGTAGTGACTATTCATAATTATTTGTTTGGGTTACTTGTGAGTGAACTTAAAGTCCAAAATTTGTAGTTGAGAAATTGGTGTGAATATAAAAGTGTTTTCAAATTTTGTAGGGCTTTTAAAAATTTTAGGAATGTCAAAATGCAGTCAATATGCTGCTAAAATTTTCAATAAAATGATAAAAAAACATTTCCCATTATATTCCATGCTTTTAATTATTAAAGTATAAAAGGTTTTAAATAGTTGAGCGACTTAACTTTGCAGGTCGGTCGACTCAGATATTGATTGGAGGCTATTGTATGGTCTCCGGAAGGCCTCCACTTAGTTTCTAGAAGGGGAACTCTGGGATGGGTCCTTTCAAAATATCTTGTCATGAATACTCTCAGTTACTCAACTAGGTCGCTGATAGTTGTAGATTGTATAATGTTTTAGTGGCCAATTTAGTATATGTTTAGTGTTTATATTGAATGTTTAGTGTATGCTTAGGTTAGGATTTTGTTATTTAGTTAAATATTTGTGTTTCGAGTGTTTTGCAGGTTAAAACATGCAATTTAGCTTCAATGTTATATGTTTGAGGTGTCTTGATGTGCTTGCTAGTGTTTTAGGACAAATATTGAAGAACAGAGGAGATTCGGAGGAGGTCAAAACCAAAATAGAGAGCCACGATCATGGCTAATAAACCAAGATCATGACAGAAAGCCAAATAGGGGGCCATGATCATGGCCTGCATGTAGACAAATGCAGACAACCTTTCAGATTTAAGTTTTTGAGGGCCTTTTTGGACATTTCAGGCCCAAAAAAAACCCCAAGATTGCTAAAAAATAGAAATATTATAAATAGGAAAGAGATGGAACCCTAAAGCAGCTTCACATTCTACCATATTTAGAAGACTCCAAGAGAGAGGAGGAAGAAGAGAGAGCAGGAAGAGGAGAGAAGAGGAAACAGGTCTTCACAACTGCTGCCTTTCCTGAGTCGTCTAATCCCTTCCAAGTCATCCTTTCTTTCATCTTTGTATTCTTTTACTTTAAATGTTAAAATGAATATAAGAATGATGATTATGGGTTTTGGATTGTTGATGATGTTCTAACTTTTCTTTAGGGAATTTGAATTGATTCAATGTTAATATAGTTATCTTTTGTGTTGGTTGATTGGGTATTAAGATTAATTAGTACTTGCATATTTCGATACTAAACTGAGAGGGTGGTGATCTGAATAAAAATGATTAGGTTAGATTAATGAGAGTTAAATGACTCAATAAATCATATAATTAATCACATTAATAATTTATACAGAGGGAGATCCCATGTAAGGACCCAGTTGTTGATTAGAACATTTCAGAACTAATTAGATTGTGGGTTGATTGTTAATTGAGATATTACATTTTCAGTTACTTGATAGTCTAGAATCGACACCATATTAACACATAAGTGACTAGATTAGCATTGATAAGATAAATCCTTTCCTTCATAACTGGTTAATTCTCTTGGTTGATTTTCAATTGTGACTTTTATGTTGCTCAACTTCAATTTCATTTTGTGCATTTTTACAAGTTAATTTTCCTACAGTCATATTCTCGTGTTTACTTTCCTATTCTATTTTTATTTTCATTCTATTAATTTTTCTAAGCCTTAGAAAACTTAGGATTAGATTAATTCACACCTCCTCATGAGATCGACCCCTCTTTCACTACGATTCACAGTCTGTGCACTTGCAATAGTTAAGGGTTTTAATTAGATTAAAACTTAGCACTCAATAAACACTAGCTCAAATGATTACTGGGATCACTCTTAAATTGAGACCTTTTATTGGTATAATGCCAATGGAGCGAAATTATTTATGCTCTTTTATTCACATATTACTATTTTTATTTTTTATTTATATTTTATATATGGGGCAATGAAAATGCTTAAAAAGAATTTATATTTAACTCTCATGTGGAAATTATATATAAAGTATCAAAATGCAAATCAAGTATTTATTCTCAAAATTAATGAACTAAATTAAAATCAACTTAATCTTCAAAACTCGTAACTAATTTCCTAAATAACTCAAATCATAATCACAACTAAACTCTTAATGAATCATCTTAATTAACATCCCTTTTTAAAAAATTATAAATTATTGACTATTAAGCGAATTATAACAAAATTGACAAGCTTAACTATTAATTCCCTCCCTCGCAGTTAAGCTATGCATTATCCTCAGTGTATAAAACATGCACGAATTATGAAAAATATAAAAAATAATGGGAGGAAGTGAGGATAACTGGTAGTTTCTTGATAGTAAAAGATTTTCAACCTTATTCAATGTTATTAACATTCATCTACTACTAGTAAAGTCTTCTCTATTCTAACGCATCAAAGTGAAGCTATCTTTATAATGTATGAAACTCCTTCAAATCTCAACTCATAAAATTAGGACCATAAGACTAAAATCTAGAGAAAACACGTGCATAAAAATGGTGCCAAATTGTGAACGCCATAGATAAACAGTACTTCTCAAGTATAGACTTATTTATGATGGTGTAAGTACACGGGCAAGTACATGTCTATATACTTGGCATAGTTTTGATGTGTCTTCATACATTGATCAAAACAATTTTAAATCACCTAAAACTTGCTCAAATTCTTTCTTTTTGCTCTAATTATCTGAAAATGAAATATAAACAAATTAAGTAACAGAAACAATAAAAAACACACAAATAAATAAGCAAAATTTGTTAAATATAAACCTAAAAATATGAACAATTATACATATGATTAGTCACGTATATTTCTCATTTAATTGATTTAGAAATTGATAATTTAGTTGATTTGCATCTAGTATGTCAAAATAAAGATGAACGAGATTATAATTTTATGTTAAAACATAAATGACAATTCCTTTGTGATAGCTAATATAGTAAAAAGTTTCACTTTTAAAAGTGCAATGTAGATAACAATGTTGGAATTGTGTTCTAAAACCCATTGTCAACTTAATAGTTGAGTTAAAAATAAAAAGATGCAAGATATTACCAAAAAGTAAGATATGAATGCCACCTTTCTAGCATACATTAGTTGCCATAATAAACTCATCAAATTTTCAACACTCTTTTCAAGGTAAAGAGAAACTCAAGCGATGATTTTGTATCTTTTACTAACATTAAATGTCTACTTTAATAGTATAAACAATAATTAAGGGTGATGCCTGGACTGTTCATGGCCATCTACACCCTAGAACTAACATACATCTTAGGACTTAACAATAATCAATATTAAAGGTAGTAACAAAAATTACGAATATAAGATACACACACTAACAACAACTACAAACAGGAGACAGAGATGGTGAGATAGGAATATAGAAATTGTAACAATATGATGTAGTGACAAATAGTTCAGTGATAGTAAGACTTTTACTAACTTAGAAACATTAGGAGAAATATTTTAAGGATTTTAAGCTTTTTTATTTTTAAATTTTTTATCTAATGTGGCATAAATAAAACATGTAATAGCCATATGTCTGATGGGTTTATTGGTATGGTTTGTACCGTCGCGAGTGCGAGTAGTCCGACCCCTCTCTACTCTTTTGTTTATAACTTGGCCATCTGACCTCCGATTGACCT
>JAOQML010000008.1:32551574-32567938 GCA_027568935.1 Erythroxylum urbanii
GTGGGGAGATGGCAGGGCAGCGCGATTTGAAGGTGCTGAATCACCGACGAAATATATATTCCGTCGATAATTTAGGGTTTACTCCGTCGTCTTTAACCAAATGACGAGGCAAATTGCCGACATTTATTGATGGAATCTAAATTCTGTCGGTATTTAAATTTCCAAATTACTTCACCACCTGCGGTTACCGCTCTTTTTGCGACAGAAAAACTCAGTCCGTCGGTAAAATTGATGAAATGCACGCCATGTGTTTGTGTTAAAACTGATGAATCACTGACGGAATACAGATTCTGTCGGTGATTCAAGTTTTACAGTCTCTTCTTCAACCAAACGACAACGTTTGGTTTAGCAAATAGCCGACAGTTATTGACGGAATTTATATTCCGTCGGTATTTAAATTTCCCAATTAGTTCATCGCCTTTGTACCTGTGTCTTTTGCAACTGAAACCCACCTTCCGTCGGTACAATTAATGAAAAGTTAACCATTTGGTCTGATAAACATGATGATTCATCGACGGAACACTAATTCCGTTAGTAAAGTTAATTAAGCGGCTACTGATGGAATACATTATGTCGGTATATAAAAGGGGCTGAAACACTTTTATTACCGACGGTGGTGTCTAATTCGTTAGTAAATTTTTGACAGAATTATATCTGTCAGTATCTATCCGAAGCAATTAAATTGCAGGAACCGTTCCTGCAATTTATTCCGACATCGTAGGTTGTGTCATCGATATATGTTGTCGAAGATTTTGCGCGAAATTCTTTCCCTCTAGTATTACCGACGGATATATAGTTTCATAGCTATATATAAATAGTATAGTTTATTTACCGACAGACAGTAATTTTCTGTTGGTAAATAGCGTCAGTTTTCTATCAGTCGGAAAATTTCCGCCGCTATTGCATGATTTTCTTATAGTGAACGTGTAATTTTATAGACTAACGAACAAAGATCCCAATGCATATATAGTGAACTTTCTTGAAATCTGTGATACCTTTAGGTACCATCAGATGTCGGAAGATGTGGTTAGAATTAGGCTCTTTCCTTTTACCCTTAAAGATAAAGCAAAAGCTTGGTATCATTCCCTTAACCTAGCCAATGTCACGACTTAGGATCAGCTAGGTCGTGCCTTCTCAGACAAATATTTTCCCTTAGCTAAGATAACTAAGATCATAAAGGAAATTACTAACTTTTAGCAAAGTGATGGGGAATTAATCTATGAAGCATGGGAAAGATACAAGGATTTGCAACAGAAATGCCTATACCATAACTTACCCAAGGAATTCTTGTTGAAAACATTCTATAATGGAGTAACCCCACATACGAGAGGCACGATTAATGTAACTTCAGGAAGATCAGTAATGAGAAAGACGGTTGATGAAGTGAAAGAGCTAATAGAGGAGATGTCGAGTAATAGATGCTTATGGATGAACAAGTAGAGTAGACAAACTACTACAATCTGTAAACAAAAGGAATTGTAGCTGTTGATCAAATGATGGAAATACAAGCTAAAATTGATAAGTTGACTCAACAGCTCAACAACATGAAGGCTTCGTCCTTAACTTCGATAAAGGTCAAGCAACGTAAGTGTGAACTCTATCGACAAATAGACCATAATACGGTGGACTATTTCTTAATAAAGGAAAGTGATCCAGAGTAAGTGAATTATATAGGAGCTCAATATAGACAAGGAGGAGGCAACAATCCCTACTCTAATATTTACAACCCTGGGTGGAAGAATCACCCTAACTTTTATTTGACGAACAATGCTGGAGGACAATTCAGACCTCAAGGACTATCAGGCTTTCAACAAGGTAAACCAAGCTCAATGGAATCCAAGTTGGATAAGATTTTAGATAAAAGTGGAGGCATGGAGGGTACACACTTGAGGCTTGAAAGCAAATTCGAGCAAGTCACCAAGATCCACACCTCTTTAATATATAATCTAGAGGTCTAAGTAGGTCAACTAGCGGAGGTAATATCTACTCAGAATGCAGGAACCCTTCTAAGCAATACCAAGTCTAACCCAAAGGAATGGATCATAATCATCAATCAAACCTAGGAAAAGAAACTTGAACATTTGAAAGAAGACGGAGATAAAGAAAAAGGACAAGTAATTATGGAATTCCTTCCAAGTGAGCTCGTAATTGAGCTAATCAAGAAACCTCGACTAGAAATTCCATACCCTATTCTAGCTCAGCAGATGTGAATATCAAATAGGGCAATGAGAAAATTTAAAGAGGTTGAATCAAACAAGGTTGAGGACATAATTTAAAATCTACAAACAATGCTTACACTAAAGGAATTAGTCAAGAAAAAGGTTAAGAAGCGCATAGCGGAAGAAAATCCTAATATAGCACAGAAGAAAGAGGACCCAGGGGATTTTTACATCCCTTGTAGTATCAATGGAGTCAACATAGGTAGGGCATTCACAGATTTGAGAGTGAGTATTAATATGATGCCCTATATCTTTAGTCAAAAGTTGGACTTAGGAGAGTTAGAACCCACAAAGATATTAGTAAAGACAGTCGACAGAACAGTTTATCAACCGAAGGGGATCATTAAGGATGTGCAAGTACAAATTGATAAATTTAACTTTCCCACAGGCTTCTATATATTGGATATTGGAGAAGATACGAAAACCCCTATGGTCCTTGGACGATCGTTCCTAGTCACTACTCGCTCAATAACTGACATTGATGGGGGTGAACTAACTCTGAGGTTAGGAAAGCAATAAAGAAAGACAACAGTTCTCCTTTACCTCCAACTAATAATAAGGAAACCGAACCTCGAGGAAAATGGGAAGATATTGAGGATCCTTGAAATACATTCAGAAAGAAACGATTATGTAGAAGAAGGCGAAGGAAGGAGAATCACAAGGAAGGTAGAATCTAGAGCATAGTAGCTCGTGTACAAATTGTGAGATCAGTGACTGCACTACCATTGCACCATACATTTGAACCACCATCATTAAAGAAGAGCATCGAGCTATTGACGTTAAAAGAAATGTTACATGGGAGGCAACCCATGGAATGTTATTTCACTTTAGTTTTTTTTTCTTCTAGATAGTTTGAATTCTGTAGTTAGGTTATATCGTTTCCAAATAAAATCAAGAAGACATATGACTTCGACATGAATTTTATTATTGATGAAGTGCACAAAGAGAGGGAAAAGGGCTATAAATAGTTAAGAAGTGATTTCAGAAAGTGGAGAAGGACAAAAGGAAAAAAAATAAATTCAGTGGTGAAAAAATTGCAAGCCACGATTGTAGCTTGCAGTAGGGTAAAAAAACATGACTTATTTGAGTAACTGGATCGACATTCATCACCAATGTTTGCCTCCACGTAAAAAGAAGACTAAGTCCATGTTCACAAAAAGTAAATAAAAAATGTGTGTTTTCGAATAAAAAACCTACCACACTTGTAATAACGTGACTTTTCATGAAAACATACTTAGGAGTAGTTAGAGTCTGAATGACCAAAGAATTATTAATGTATGTGTGCAATCGAAAAGGGTCAACAATGTAACACTTAATTCTCGATTAATATGTATATTTAGTTCAAAGCCCCAAAATGCAGATTTTGCACATTAATGATTTGAAATGACTCAAATGATTATGTTTAAAATTAAATTTATTTCATGAAGTTAAAGTCATTGTCTCATTATTTCATTTTGTGTTGTATGAGCTTTTATGTGTTTATTGTTTTTTTTGTTTGAGGACAAGCAAACATTTAAGTGTAGGGATGTTGATAAGTGTGAATTGCATAATGTTTTAGGGCTTAGTTTGATATGCATTTAATTGTTAACTTAGCCGTTTAGTATGTGTTTAAGTTAGAATTATATTAGTTTGTTAATTAATTGTGTTTAATTGTTTTCATGAGTTAGTACAAGTCTTTGAGCTTAATTATTATGTTTTTGAGGTACTTTGATGTGTTTGTTAGTATTTCAAGATTAACATTGAAGAACGGAGAAGTTTCGGAGTCACTCGGGCCTAAACAACAGCTTACGATCATGGCACAACATGCCACGATCGTGATTGAAGCATTGTAGTTGGCCCCATATGCCACAATTGTGATAGAAGCCCAAGATACGGCCCACGATTGTGTCTTGCTTGCCACGATCATGACAGAAGGTTCGGATGTGGCCACGATCATGGCCTGCGTTGAGCAGACGTGTAAACACTCAAAAACATCAAGTTTCGAGGGAGTTTTTGGATCTTTTTGACCTCGAAAAAATCCTAAGGCTGCCCAAAACACAAAAGATATATAAAGAATAAGATAAAAGAAGGGAAGGAGCTTTGCATCAACCACTTTTGAGAGAAAATCACAGAGAGGATTGCTGAAAGATTGAGAAAGAGAAGAAGGAAGAAAGAAGTGAAGAAGAAGCCGACATCGACATACTTCCTAAATTTGGAATTTCCAGACGTCGCTACCTCCCATCTCCATCTAAGATCATATTTCCTATTAATTTCCACTTTTATTTTTGTATAAAATTGGGAATAGCAATTTGATGATAGGATTTATGAATGATGAGATATTTTATACTCACCTTCAAGTTTTTTTTAATCTTTGATTTAATAAAATCTAATTTTTTATGTTTATTAAATTTATTGTGATTGATTTATGTGATTGCATAATCCAGTAATAGATAGAGAGGGTGAATTGATTTCTGTGATTGCATAATTCGGTAATATACAAAGAGTGTGAATCGAATGAAAAATAATTAAATTGAGCTAATGAGAGCTAGGTGATTTAATAAGAATGAGAAATTAATCAAATCGATAATTATGTGAAGAGAGATCTCGCATAGGTTTGTGATAATTTATTGGACAACTTCAGATATAATTAAGGTTTTGGATAGATTGTTAATTGATAGATTGCAATTTTCCATAATCCGATTAGGGTTTATAATTTAGGGTTAATGATTATAACTCGAAAGATAATAATTAACTCTAGGATCGTCTAGGACCAATAATCCGATAATTCATAATCGATTAGGTTCGCATTAAAGATAGGTAAAAATTCTCCTTTCTCTCAATTGATAGTTCCTTTAGGTTGATTCTTAAGTATGGGTTGCAATTGCCATTTGGTTAATATTTTCGTAATTGATTCTTGGAATTAAGTTGTATGATTGAATTAAATTCTTACCTTAGTTTTATTACATTTTGAATTACTACGAATTATTTTGGCCTTAAATTTTAGGATTAGATTAATCCTCTCATGAGATTGACACTTTAGGTACTATGTAAATGACTCGTGCACTTATGGATTATCGAGCTTATTAATTAGAACTTACACACATCGAAAAATAGTGATCAATAGTGAAAGCTAGTAACTCAATAAACCTATAAACATTAAATTAATAGGGAATTGAAGAAAGATCACAATTCAATTTCTACGTATTTTCATTGGGATTACTTGATTTGATATCAAGAGAGGGTAATCATGACGATAGAATATCTAGGATCAAATATGATTAAATTAATAAGGTTAAGTAAAAAAATAAAGAGAAAAGTAATTCTTAGTTTTCATCATTAATCAATCAAATCAAATTTACTATTTTTAGTTTATTGCTTAGTTATTAATTCTTTATTTTTAGTTTAATTATTAGTTATTCATCTTATTGATTAGCTTGAGCAAAGTTTACAAGAATTTGTAGGAGACTATTTTAGTCTTTGTTGGACGATATCTTTTATACTATAAGTTACGATTTGCATACTTGCAGTTAAGAAAAGTTCTTTAATTTGAAACTTAAAAAAGTTTTTGTCACTATTTGTAGGGATTGTTATAACATCTACTGTAGTTCATGTTAGTTTGCTTCAAGGATTTTAATAGCTTTCTTGTGTGATTGTAGGTGTATAAACACAAGATTTACAAGGAGTTTGAGCAAAGTAAAAGATACATAAGTTTCTTACATCAATAAGTAAAAAAGGGAGATTCGAAAAGCGAGACATAAGAAGGAATACAAAGAAAAATGGAAAAGGAATAGAATCAAGGAGAACAGCAAAGAAACCTTACATACTTCATAAGATAATGGTTCAATGTAAATTAATAAGGAATAATGAGACCACCAATGCAGACTAACATGCTTGAAATCAAACTAGCATTGCTAAATATGTTGTAAATCAACATCCAATTTTATGGACAAGCTAATAAGGCTCCTAATTCTCATTTAGCCAACTTCTAAAAGATATATGAAACATTCCAATATAATGAGTTATCAAAAGATGCAGCCAATATGAAGCTTTTCCCTATTACACTTAAAGATCGAGCCAAGACATGGTTAAACTCTCTCCTTGAGAATGTCACAACATGTGAACAGCTGATGTAATCCTTTTTTAGCTAAATACTTCACTTGACCACTAGACTTATAAAGGAGATTAAAAAGTTTTAATAAATTAAAGTTGAGTCATTATATGAAGCATGGGAGCGATTCAAAGAGTTGTAACAGAGCTACCCATATCATAACTTACCCAAGGAGTTTCTTTTGTAAACATTTTACAATTGTGTGAATCCACTCATATGAGAAACCATAGATGCAATAGCTAGTGGCTCTTTAATGATGAAAATAGTTAAAGCAACATATGATTTGTTAGAAGAGATGGCAAATAATACTATTTACAGATGTTAGAAAGACGTTAATAGCAACCAACCTTTAGAGATTAAAAAGGTGCTTGTTGTAGATTCAGTGACAGCATTACAAACTGAAGTAACAAACTTAGAAAAACAATTGAACCACCTGAAAGCCACTTCTTCTAGTTAACTCAAGGCAATTTAGTATGGATGGAAAATATATAGATAATAAAGTCATATCTCAGCTTGCTTTCTAGTGGAAAAAAAAACATGGAGCATCTCAACTTTATGAAAGCATAATATGGTTGTGGAGGTAATAATCTTTATTATAATACTGACAATCCTGGGTGGAAGAAAAACCATAATTTTTCTTGGTCTAATAGTGCAGATAATCTAATAAGAGCTCAAATCCTACCAAGATTTTAGCAAGATAGGATCAGTTCATTATATTTGAAGATGGACAACTTAATGGAAGTGACAAATTCCAAACCCATAAACCAAGATGAGAACCAAAAGAGGATGGAAACTAAATTCGACCAAATTGTGAAGAATCATGCTTTTTTCATCCATAATTTAGAGTTTTAAATGGGCAAATTAGCCAATGCATTTTCTACATAAAGTGTAGGGACTCTTCCAAGTAATATGGAATCTAATCCAAGGGAGTAATTAAAGGCCATCACATATATGAGTGAGAGCAAGTTAGAAGAATCCCACAAATTAGAAGACTAAGAGAAAATGGAAAAGAAAGAATAGAAGAAGGAGGAAACTCCTTATGTCCCTCCCCTTCCATGCACATCAAAGATTCCATTTCCAAAGAGGCTATGGAAGAACCAATTAAATGCATAATTTTCCAAGTTCGTGGAAAAGTTAAAGAAGTTACAACTTAAATTATCTTTATAGAAGCTTTGGAGAGCATACCCAAGTACGTTAAGTTTCTAAAAGACATCTTATCGAATAAATGAACTTGGAAGGACAATCAAATGGTCTCTTTGACTAAAAGTTGTAGCTCAATAATTGCCAACCATATGCCTTCAAAATTGAAGGAGCCAAGGAGTTTCATTATAACTAGTGTTATTAGTAATTTAGAATTTATTAAATGTTTATGTGACTTAGGTGTAAGTATTAATCTTATTCCTTTGTTAATTTTAAAGAAATTGGGGCTAGGAGGTGTGAAGCCAATATCCATGTTTATTTAGTTGGCGGATCAATTTATAAAGAAACCATTTAGCGTAGTTGAGGATGTGCTAGTAAAAGAGGATAAGTCTATTATTCTTGTGGATTTTAAAGTGTTGGACTTTGAAAAAGATCAAACTTTTCCATTAATTCTTGGTAGACCATTTAAGAATACAGGAAGAGCTTTGGTGGATGTTTATAAAGGGAAACTCATTATCGGATTTGTGATGATCAAGTTGAATTTAATATGAATGAAGTATTGAAGAATCTAAAGAAAAGTAGTTCTTGCATGAAGTTATATAATAGATGAGTGCATAAAAGAGCAAGAGGAGAGCTATACAGAAGAAGTGAGTGTTGAGAAGTAGTAGATGAAGGAGAACTAGGAAAGGAGGAGTTAGGTGATCCATTGAACGTAAAGACCTTAGTAAGAATAGAAGCACCCATGATACCCTCTATTGAGAAACCACACATTCTATAGTTGAAAGACAATGGGGAACAACAAAGGAAGGTGGTGGAGACAATTAGAAAGAGAATGACAGCCATGGGAAGGAAAAACTTTGGATATAAGAAGTATAAGTCCTATTGTGACGATGCACAGGACCTTAATATTCAAAAGAAGAGTTGGTTAAAAAATTAATCTAAAATTGTCAAGCTAATGACATTAAAATTAACATGATATGTCCTAAATAGTATTTTTATAAAATTTTGTGTGTGTTTGTTGTCTTATTTTTATGATTTTCTAGTGAGTTATTCATCCTTTGATGCTATCACCATCACAATCCCCGTAAGCATTCTTGTCTTGATTTCTTTTATTCCTTTTGTTTTTGTTTTTTATATTTGTTATTTTAGTTGTTTTTATTTTATTATCGTTTTCCATATTACATACACCTTGTTGTTCAGGTGTGGGGACATATATGCACTTACATTTCATTTGTGTGTGAACTTACGTTTCTATTATGTTAGTTTTTTATTAAGTTAGCATCATGTAAAAATTTTGTTGCATGATGTGTGCATTGTTTGAATATCTCAATAGCATAAATTGAAACAAATTAGCTTATTTGTGAACATGATCCTTTAATTTGTGAAGAAGCATTAGCTTGTGAAGTTTATGTTTTAAGTGTTTTTGAGGTAAATATGCCCGTTGAATAGAATATTGTATTTATTATATCAATTTATGACACTTATTTGGATACACTTATAATTAAATTTATTTAAATTGGTATACATTATTAGTAACCTTTCATAGGAGCAACTGATAAGGAAGAAGTGACGTAGGTAAACTAAGGAAAACAAAACAACAAAGTGTGTTGAATAAATGTGTGAAAAAAATTCTTATTCCACTAACCCATTAAAAAAAGGTCAAGAAAAGCACTAGTAGCTAGTTGTGAGTTGTGATGTAGCTGAGTGACTGGAGGTATTTATAATAAAATATTTTTCTTCACTTCAAAAGGCTATAATGATACTCCAACCAAGCATAATAAATATGATGTTGTCAATAAAAGAGAACCTATGGCTCTTCTTCTTAAAAGTCAAAATAAATTTCATAAATGGATATATAGTGATTGATTATGACTTTAATTAGTATCTAAGGATGAGTGCATACTTATGAGTCTCATAGATATTTGAATAGGTGTTGATATTTTTGTTGATATATGTATTTAAATCAAAGCATTTGAACATGAATTGAATAAGTTAGTGTTGGAACTTTCTAATCTATTAATGCTTATGGCAAAGTTGATTTCATGAAATTTGATGACATTTAATCATTATTGCATTTTTTCATAATTGCGTGTTTATATGTTGTTTATTTTGTGGTTTAATTTTTCTTGGGGATAAGCAAATATTTAAGTGTAGAGATGTTTACAGGTGTAAATTATAGCATGTTTTCTAGGTGTTAAAGTGTGTTTTTTAGCATTTTGTTAGATGATAATCATGTGTTTAAGACTTAAATTTATGTTCTTGTTAGTGTTTTGTGCGTTTTGTTTTATTAATTATTTGTTTAAGGCAAGATTTTGACCTTAGTTATATATTTTAAAGATTCTTTGATGTGTTAGATGATGAGTGGAGACAGAAAAAAGAGAAGAAAAGATAAAGAAAAAGCTTAAGAAATAAGTCTGTAATATCGTGCATGGCTATACATGATCGTACACAAGGAAGCAATAGGTTGGAAGTCTTTAGCACAATTATGCAACTTCGTCATAATCGTGCTAAAGGGTTGGAGCATATCGTGCATAGCCATACACAATCATGCAAGGTATTTTTCAGGATGCAAGTTTCTTTTATAATTGTGACCTTTTGTGGTTGTTTTGGAAGATGTGCATATGAAAAGACCCTAGACCAAACCTTAGAAGGCCTAAGAGTATATATAGAAGAGAAAAACACCACTTGATGGCTACATAAACATAATTAAAGAAGATCAATAGAGAAAAATTCTCAATAATAAGGCTGTAGATTTTCTAGTTCAAGGTAAAGAAGAGAAGACTTCTACTTTTAATTCTCCAAACTTTTCTTATTTATTTGTTATTGTTAGATATTAATAATGATTAAACTTGGATATTTAGTTACATCAGTGGATTTCTAAATTCTCTTTGAGGAATTACTCTTGATTTATTTGTCAAACTTTACATTCTTAATTTAATGAAATATAGTTGGTATGTTTACGATTTTATATTTAATTTGAATTGAGAGATTTCAATGAATCACTTTTATTGTGTTGCATAGTGAGAACCGGTACCTCTTTAGACCTATAAACATCAAATTAATAGGCAATTTAAGAAAGACCTTAATTGTTTATTAGTTATCCATAAGATTGCTTCAAATCCAGTTACATAGTTAGAAAGAGTTAAGATAGATTGAGAGATCACAATTTGATTTCTTTCTATTTTAATTAGGATTATTTGATTAGATATCGAGAGAGCATTGCCTTAACTATAGGATATCTAGGATCAATTATAATTAAATCAAGATGATAAAGTGAAAACAAATAAGGATATAAGTAAATCCTAGTTTTCATCAGTAATCAATTAATCAATTTTATTTCTATTTAGTTTATTGCTTAGTTATTAATTCTTTTTTGCGATTTTAGTTATTAGTTATTCATCTTATTGTTTACCTTAAAAAAGTTTTAAAATTTTTTTGTGTGATTATTACAATCCTTATGGGATGATATCTTTTATATTATAAGTTATATCCATATACTTGCAGTTAAGAAAGCTTTTTTAATTCAAAACTTGAAAAAGTTTCTACCATATGTACACTTACATATCATTTTTATGTGAAATTGCATTCGTATTATGTTAGTTTTTGATTAGGTTAGTATTGGGTATGCATTTTGGTGTATGATGTATGCATTATGTGAATGAGTTAATCCCATAAAATTGAAAGGAATTAGCTTATCTATAAATATGATCATTTAATTTGTGGAGAAGCATTATCTTGTGAAGTATGTGTTTCAAGTGTTTTTGAGGTGAATATGTATGTTAGATTAGAATATTGTTGTACTTATTATATCAATTTATGACATTTATTTAGATACACTTATAACTAAATTCATTTAAATTTGTAGACATTATTATTATCCTTTCATGGAAGGGATTGAATGGGAAGAAGAGAGGCAGGTAAAATATTAAAAAAAACAACAATGTGTTGAATAATGTGTGAAAAAATTTCCTATTCCGCTTACCTGTTAAAAAACAGGTTAAGAATAGAGCTAGTAGTTAATTGTGAGTTATAATATAGTTGAGTAACCTGGGGTATTCACGATAAAATGTTTTTCTTCGTGTCAAAAGGTTATAATGATATTATAAACCAACATGATAAATATGATGTTGTTAATAAAAGAGAACTTATCTTTTTAAATGTCAATATAAATTTCATAAATGGATATTTAGTGATGAATTAACTCTTTAATTGGTATCTAAAAATAAGAACTTGCATACAAGTTTTATAGATGCTTGAATAGGTGTTGATATTTTGGTTAATATATGTATTCAAATCAAAGTATTTGAATATGAATGCGAAAAGTTAGTTTCTTGGAAATTTTTCAGTGATTAATGTTTATGGCTAAGTTGATTTCATGAAATTTGATGCCATTAAATCATTGTTACATTGTTGCATAATTGTGTGTTTGTCTGATTGTATGTTTTTTGTTTTGTAGTTTAGTTTTTATTAGGGACAAGCAAATATTTAAGTGTAGGGATGTTGATAGGTGTTAAAGTGTTTTTCTTGTATTTTGTTAGAAAATAATCATATGTTTAGTACTTAAATATTTTATATTCTTGTTAGTGTTTTGTTTGATTAATTGTTGTTTAAGGCAAGAGTTTGATCTTAATTATATTTCAAATATTGTTTCATGTGTTTGACAATGAGTGGAAATAGGAAAAAGAGAAGAAAAGATAAAGAAAAAGTTGGAGAAATAAGTGTGGCATGATTGCATATAGCTATACATGATCATGCCCAAGGAAGCAATAGGTTAGAACTCTCTAGCACAATTATGCAAGTTCGGCAAAATCATGCCAGAGAGTTGGAGCAGATCATGCATGGCTATGCACAATCTTGCAAGGTAATTTTTCAAGATGTAAGTTTCTTTCATACTTTTGATGTTTTGTGTCTCCTTTTGGAAGATATGCATATGGATAAACCCTAGAAAAAAACCTTAAAAGACTCAAGAGTATATATAGAAGAGAAAAATATCACTTGATAGTTGTAAAACCATAATTAAAGAAGATCAAAAGAGAAAAATTCTCAAGAATAAGGCCGTGGATGTTCTAACTCAAGGCAAAGAAGAGAATTTTCCAGTTTCAATTCTTTAATCTTTTCTTATTTCCTTATTGTTGTTAGATATTAATGATGATTAAACTTAGATATTTAGTTACAAGTCTAGATTTTCAAATTGTTTTTGAGGATTTACTCTTGATTTATTTCTTGAGCTTTACATTCTTGATTTAATAAAATATACTTTTATCTTTATTATTTTATATTCAATATAAATTGAGAGATTTGATTGAATCACTTGTATTGTGTTGCACAGCAAGAGCCAGTACCTTAATAGACCTATAAACATCAAACTAATGGGTAGTTTAATAGAGATCTTAAATGTTTGTTAGTTATCTATAGGATTGCTTTAAATCCAGTTAAATAGTTAGAAACAGTTAAAATAAATTGACAGATTACAATTCAATTTCTATATATTTTGGTTAGGATTACTTGATTAGATCTTAAGAAAGAGTAATCATAATTATAACATATCTAGGATTGATATGATCAAATCAAGAAGGTAAACTGAAAATAAGTAAGATAGGGGTAAATCGTAGTTTTCATTATTAATCAATCAATCAATTTTATTGCTTATTTGTTTGCTGCTTAGTTATTAATTTTTTATTTTTAGTGTAATTATTAGTTATTCATCTTATTGTTTACTTTAAATAAAGTTTACAAAAAGGGACGATATCTTTTATATTATAAGTTACAATTTGTATACTTGTAGTTGAGAAAGTTTTTCTAATTTAAAACTTCATCAAGTTTTTCCATATATATGCATGTACGTATCATTTTTGTGTGAAATTGCATTTACATTGTGTTAGTTTTTATTAGGTTCACATTGTGTAATCATTTTGTTGTATGATGTGTGCATTTTGTGAATGTGTCAATAGCAAAAAATTGAAAAGAATTAGCTTATCTGAAAACATGATCATTTAATTTATAAAGAAGCATTAGCTTTTGAAGTTTGTGATTTAAGTGTTTTTGAGGTAAATATGTATGTTAAGTAAAATATTGTACTTATTAGATAAATTTATGATATAAATTTATGACACTTTTTTTTTATACACTTGCTAATTAAATTCATTTAAATTTGTAGACATTATTAGTATCCTTTCATCTGAGTGATTGACTAAGAAGAAGTGATGTAGGTAAAATATGAAAAAAAAAGACGACAAATTATGTTGAATAAATTTGTGAACAAATTTCCTATTCCGCTAACCTAATAAAAAATAGATTAAGAATAGAGCTAGTAGCTAATTATGATTTGTGATATAGCTTAGTAACTGGGGGTATCCACAATAAAATATTTTTCTTTGCGTCAAAAAGCTAGAAACATACACCAACTAAGCGCAATCAATATGATGTTATCAATAAAAGAGAACTTTGGAACTTCTTCTTAAATGTTAAAATGAATTTCATGAATGGATATTTATTGATGGATTGCCTCTTTAATTGGTATTTAAGAATGACTGCATGATTACAAATGTCATATATGTATATAGGTCTTGATATTTTAGTTGATATGTGCATTTAAATCAAAGCATTTTATCATAAATGGAATAGGTTAGTGTGTTGGAACCTTTTAAGTGATTTATGTTTATTCTAAGTTGATTTCATAAAATTTGATGCCATTGAACCATTATTGCATTTTTGCATGATTGTCTGTTTGTGTGATTTTATTAATTATCTTTTAAGATAAGAGTTTGGTCTTAACTATATATTTCAAGCAAATTTTGATGTTTTTGGTGATGAGTGGAGACAAAAAAGAGAGAAGAAAAGATGAAGCAAAGATGAAGAAAAAGCTAAAGAAATATGTCTGACATGATCGTGTATGGTTATGCATGATTGTGCACAAGGAAGTCTCTAGCACAATCGTACAAGGGGCCAGACATGATCGTTCGAGGTGTTTAATAGATGCATATTAGAATATATTTATACACCCATATTTAATGTATTTTGCTTAACATTTTGTAGTTTTATTTTATTTTTGGTATTTAATTCGCTCCAAGTGCATTTATAGGTAATAATTTCCTTTATGGACCAAAAGAAGAAGAATTCAGATAAAAATATGGCATAAAATAAAGATTTGAAGCAAAGTAGAGATACATGGTTGTGTCTGTGCCCATGTATGTCTCACAACCCGTGCAAAATCATAAATTATAGAGATTTTGGAAAATACATAGTCTAATACATGCTTGTGTATCTTCCAAAACCCTAAAATTTACTATAATAAGATGTGAGCATGCCCATATATTAGACTTGTACTTGCCTGTACTAGCTATAACTATGTCGTGCACTTATTGTTAATTCAAATATTGGCCTTAATTTTAAACCAATCAAGTTTTTCCCATCATTTCCATGGATAGTGATATTAGGAAAACCTCTATTTTATTACTCTAGTCATTGTTTATTTTATTTTATCATGTTTTATTCTTTTTTATTTTATTTTATTTTATTTGTTTATATTGTTTAGTTTTATTTCTTTTCATAAATTTAGATTTCTAGTCAGTTTATGACCCAAAGAATATCCGAAAACTTAAGGAGCATAGACCCAGATATTGAAAGAATAGCATGCAGAAATCTTTGATGAACACAATGCGAGAGTTTGAACTAGATCTTCGAATATAAGACTTGTGAGGTCAGATAGTCACGTAAGAATTATACGACATGGCAGACCAACTGAGAACTGTATTAGACTATGCTAGACTGGACTTAACCAATGCTGAGTCCAACATTATAAGGCCAACTGTCTAGGCAAACAACTTTAAGATCGATCGGAGCATCATTCAGATGGTGTAACAGTCAGTCCAATTCGATGGACTTAGAGACAAACACCCTAACACTCATATCTCTAACTTTTTGGAGATCTACGACACCTTTAAAATAAATGGAGCTAATGATGATGCCATCAAAATGCATTTATTCCCATTCTCCTTAAGAGGGAAGGCCAAGCAATGGTTAAACTCCATGGCACATTCTTCATTGACTACATAGGAACAACTGGTGAAGAGATTTTTGTTAAAATACTTCCTACCTACTAAGATTGCAAAACTAAGGAATGATGTCTACTTATACTCCCAAGCTAAAGTTGAATTGTTATATGATATATAAGAGAGATTCAAGGAGATGCTGAGGCGATGCCCACACCTTGGATTACAATTGTGGATGTAGATCCAAACATTCTACATCTACATCCATAATGGTTGAGTCAAATTATTAGGCAGTTTATAGATGTGGCAACTGCGAGACATTAAGTAGTAAGACACCTAAGGTGGCTCAAGACTTAATAGAGGATATGTGATATGGAACCTCCAAGAAAACAAGGCTCTTGAAACCCCCTAATCCTATTGAATCAAAACTCCAATCTTTCTATTCAATTAAACATGCTGGATCAAACCCCAAAGTATAAGTTCGAGACCTAATCCGAAAGTACTTAGAAATCAATTTATGTTGCACGTACTTATTGATGCAAATCAATTTCTTAAAGTAACCATGAAGACATTAACGCCACACTTTAAAAATTCAATTCTGAAATTTTATTAATCATCCAATCTAGAGTTACAATGATATAATAAGGTATACATACTCTTGACTAAGTCCTAACCCTAATAGGAGTGGGTTTGGAAGCCCATTTAATGAAAACTAGGCTAATCCTAACAAATCTAGGAGTATCTAGCCCATTGAACATAATCTGATCCAAATCTTTTTAGGAATGAGCTAAACACATTAAAACACTCCTATAAAAATTAAATGTCTTAAAATACCCAAACACACAAAGAGGGGCATATGGGCCTTATTAAGCAAAAACTAAGTCATGTGACTTTTAATGAAAGCACATGCTACTAACTAAAAGAACA
>JAOQML010000008.1:32595972-32609354 GCA_027568935.1 Erythroxylum urbanii
ATATTGATGTCGATATAGCCCATCGTATCAGATCTAGGTGGGTCCAATTGAGAAGTGCATCAGGGATCTTATGTGATAAAAAGATTCCTTTAAAACTCGAAGGGAAGTTTTATAAAACAGTGATTCGACCAACTATATTATATGGGGCAGAATGTTAGCCCGCCAATCTTAGCCATACAAGACAATTATTGGTAGCAGAAATGCGTATGCTTCAGTGGATGTTTGACCTTACTAAAAGAGATAAGGTCCAGAATCGTATGGTGAGAGATAGACTAAAGGTGGCCAGTATTGCCGACAAGTTGAGGGAGACCAGGATTACGTGGTTTGGGCATGTGTGCAGGAGGCACTCTGATGCTCCAGTATGATGCTGTGAGCAAATAACCCTTAAGGGCTACAAAAAGGAGAAAAAGGATATCATACAAGGACTAGAGGGAGGTAATCAAGAAAGATATGACAGAGCTGGCCCTTACTGAAGAAATGGCTAGAAATAGAAAAGTCTGGCATGATCAGATAAGGGTAAAAGGTACCCTTAAAGTCCACCAAAATAGTTGAGTAAGTCATTGGGAGATGTTTACATTAACACGCACTCAACATATCTACCGTATAGGAAGTTCAACTCAATGTTATATATATCTCTTCTAGTTGCAAGTCGTGAATAAGGCGATCTGTTACACAATATGGCTTGTCAGAACAGGAGCATGGAGAAGGATCCCGCTAGGTTGGTTGAAACAGTAGAATTGCCATACTCACAGGGTTTATGAGCAAGGACTCATAGCCTAACTAGAGACAAGAAGAGCCAGACTTTGTCGTTCATCAGGTACTAGCAGATCTTGGACACCATATTAGGTACCTTTTTTTTAACTTGCATCACTCTTTTATTGTCACATCTACATGTGGGTCTACTAGAAACAGCCTCTCTACTATGTAGGGGTAAGGCTGGGTACTATCAGACCTCCCTAGACCCTACTTTATTGCAAAATTTCAGACTGGGCATGATGATGTTGATGATGATGAAGATGATCATCAACTGATTTAAAAACCACCTGATTTAAAATACATATGATAATATTTGCCCAACAATTGTAATGATCACCACTGTAACTAGCTAATACAATATACAAAGCTCCATTTTCAATATCTCCTATATCGCCCATCATAGATGTGATCTTCCAATTGGTTGAAGGTCAAAATTGATTCACAGGGATCGTTACATCTTGGATAATTGGCTATAGTAGTCATATGGTGTCGAACACAAACTTCACCTATCAACAAGCGATTATGAACTACAAGCCACAAGAAGAACTTGATGCAAGGAGGTAAGTTCTTCTTCCAAACTAAGTTCCAGATAAAATTCCCTTGTGATGTCCCAAGCAGAAGATTGTAAGCTAAATTTACCGAGAACACACTAGAGGGAGAAGCAGACCAAATAGTCCTATCTGATTCTACACAAACAGGCATGCAAAGAGAGAGAAGGTTACGGGTTGCTACAGGGAAGGAGTTCATAATATCACAAAAAGTTGCTTCATTGTCTAAATAATCAGATACTTTCACATCTTGTAAAAGGGGCAGGGAATTTAGATCAATTAACGAGACTAACGCAGAGTTATCTAGCCATTTATCAAACCAAAAGGATGTTTGATCACCATACCTAACCAATCTGGAACATAACGATAAGCAACATTGTAACACCTCCTCCTCATGTTCTTAGAAGGGGTGCACTAAGATAGAATGCAACTCTCATTGGATTCTTTTTAGGTAAGAGGGCTTTCTTTTTTAGCTATAGATGCATAGTCACACTCATATTGGAAAATTTTGTCCTAAGGGAAGTCCTATATAGAGGATAATTTATTTTTGTTCAAATCTGACTCACCCTTACATGCTCATAAACTAATTAAAGGTAATCCTTAGTATTTCAACTTTAGACCTCCCTTTCTCCAAAAGTGGAGACAAGGAAATCAACTTGGGAAATTGAAGCAAAAATAAATTCCTTTATGGATAAGCATCCAAAATATTCTCTTAAAATATTAGACCATAAATGGATTGAGCTATTTATCTTTATTGATAAACCATTTTGCCTTAATAAAACTATAACAATAATGTCAATAGTTATTTATGCTAGGTTATATGTTTTTGTGGAAATTGAGCAAAACTCCTAAAGCTAATCTCTATTTCAGGTTTGATGAAGGTGAAAATATGTTTGAAGGTCAAATCTATGTTACCTACTAATCAAAATGAGTTTTGAAAACTTATAGGTTATAAATTCAAGATAAGTTATTATGATGAGCTAGTTTAATTTACTTCTTATAAAGAAAATACATGTAACAAAGGCCTAAAAGAAGAACAACAAATTCAATCTTATGTTTTAGATGGAGGAGAGAACATTAGTTTAAAGAACAACTCTAGTGTTAAGCAAAACATGCTAATAATCTTTGAAGTTCCTAATCTCATTGTGGATTATAATGCAGATAATGCTTACTGCACTAAAAAACGCTATAATGATATAGCCCAACAATGTTGTTACTTCAGCCAGTACTCTTATACAAATTTTAACCTCTAACATAATAGAGGAACATGCTACATTAATTAAGAAAGCATACAGGAAATTCAACAAGAAAGCATTAAATTCAAGAAGGTTTCCAAAAGAAAAATAAGCAAAAAAAACAAAGTTTCTTTTTCTTTTTACTTAATGTCTTTGCTTGCATGAAATATTAAAGGGCTTAATAGCCCTACAAAATAGAAAGAACTACTTTATTATCTCAAAATATATAAATTGTATCTAGTATGATTGTTAGAGACTAAATGGTAGAAAACAAGTGTAAGAAACTTTTGTTTTTAAAAAGAGGGTGCCCTTACTAACCATCAAAACCACTTTTATGGAAGGACCTTAGTTGCTTTTGACTCTAATAAAATTTATATTCTAAAATCCTCCATCTCTGAGAAACATATCCACTTGCTAGTCAAGCTAAAACAAGAAAGTGTGAGATTCTAAATCACTGATGTTATGTTTCCAACCATACTTTTCAGAGGATTTAATTATGGAATATATTGAAGACTCTAGGTGCTTTAATAAGATCTCCATATCTAGTGATGGGTTACTTCAGTGCCATATTATATTGATCAAAGGCTGAAGGTAATGTATAAATGAAAAACTACAATAAAGACATAAAGAATTATGATGCCCAACTACAGATAGCATATCTAAAAATGGATGGTTGTTTCTTTTCTTAGTCGAATAAGTTAGAAGTTGATAGAATTTAAGAAAAAAATTAACAAGGCTCTTGTAAATGCTCTATGGTTACTTAAATTTCAGGATAGCAAAGTAACTTCCTCTTATCTATTTATAACTGATCACACACCTATTTTAGTTAGGATATCAAATAAAGTGAGGAAAAAAAATTTACTTTTAGGTTCAATAATCGCCTTGTGGATAATGAGGGGTTTAAAAATGTTATCCATGCTTTTTTAAGTGTTGATGTTCAAGGATACATAATTTACACATACCAAAGGAAGATTCTGCTGATAAAAGATAAACTCAATAATCTCGTTAAGCTTCACTTTAGCAATACTTCTTAAACTATTGCTGACATTAAGAAAAAAAATCTCAGCAATTTAAGATCTATTTAATCTAAACCCTAGTGATGATAACCTTAAATCATTTGAAATGGAGGCTCTATATTCTCATAATCAAGCAATAGAAGCCAATTTTCTCTTCTTAAACAGAGATTCGAATTATTATGGCTTAAAGAAGGTGATATATGCTTAAACCTCTTCTTTAAATTAGTCTTAGCAAAGAAGAATATCAATAGAAGAGTTTATCTCACCTCTGGCAATATAGCATTCTCAATACGAAGGAGGAATTGAAGTTAGAAGCCTATAACTTACACTTATTCTAATGTTGTCTCATCTTTATTTCCCCATTTGTATGATATAATAAAAGGAACATATTACCCTTTAAAAGGTACAATTTCTAATGGCATCTTTTAATGCTCTTGATGTTAAAAAGGCCCTCTTTATACTCCATCCCAAAAAATCACTAGGATAAGATGGTCTTAATGCTTTTTGCTTTTAAAAATCAAGTTCCTTACTAAAAAATTTGGTGAATAAAGATGTTAAAGTTCTTAAATCATGGAAAAATCTCAAATAAGCTTAACAAAACATTTGTAAATCTTATTCCTACGTTACATTCCCCTATTTCTTTTAAAGACTAAAGACCTATTTCATGTTTCAACACCAAACAAACCAAAGTTATTAAGAATGCTAGAGGTGTGGGACAAGGTTTGTCTCTATACTTGTTCAAATTGGGTATGAAAATCCTAAGTATGTTAATTAAGCTAGTGATATGTGCGTCATAACACTAGTTAAAATAAAATAGCGAGACTAATATTATAGCAGTGGTGAGTCTAGATCGATCTTACAGGGAGTGTTCAGTTAGCTTATGAAATGAAATTAATTGATGATTAGGTAATGGAAGGTTTTGAATTTAATAAGAAAATAAAATAAAATAAACCTAATGAAAACAAATTAAAGAAAACATACGAAAAATGATAAAATTGGAGAATTCGGTAGCGATACCGTTTTTGGTTCAATCTCGGCCTACACCACACCTTAATTAAGCATAATTGATTGATTTGTTGTTCTTTTATCTCTCTTAGCAATTATCGATCACAGATTAACAACAAGCTCTGTTAATCTCGATTTTTCCTCAGATCCTAGTTAATTACAAAGCACTCGTTAATTAATCCTAGCTATCGGGAAGCCTAGAATAACCTCTCTAAGTTTATCCAGAAAACCGCCTTATGAATCAGAAAAATAGATCAATCTAGGTAATAATCACACAAGCTTAGATTATTTAACCTATGTTATATTATCTCTAATGATTCGGAGCCATTAGTTACCATACATGAATTAGAAATACAATGATTACGCATTGCATTCGATTTTAGCAATGGGCTTTTATGAAAAATTATTAAACAAAGCATTAAAATCATCATCATTTAAATACCCAATCAATCCATACAAGATAATATAATCAATTTCTAATGAGAGAAAAAAATAAGAAAAAAATAAAAAATACTTAACTCGGGCCATCGGCGTCAATGTCACCTTCTAACCGGCATCGAGGACTTAGTCTTCCATGAGTCTCCCAAGAAAAAGCTTCAGCCCTTTACTTATTTCCCTACCCGAAGACTCCCTAGCTCTTCTTCACTGCCGCAAGCTCTCTTCTATTTACTATTCACTTATTTGACAAATGAACACCTATATCCACTTCTACTATTCACGTCTCCCTTATAAGCTTTATATCTCCTCACGCCACCCTCTTCACTGTTCCATCGCAGCTCTCTTCGGTTTCTTCTCTAGCCTACTATAATTGTGATGTGACGAATAAAACCTCTCGGACCATGTTACTATTCATTCTTTTTTAAAGACCTATGTAGAACCCTGGCCTCTAACAACAACGTTTCTGCTACTTGCCAAACGTCCTCCTGCATTGTGTTTTAGGCTCCTGGAACATCCTTCTTATGTTGCAGTTTTGGCTCATGCTGTGTGTTGGACATTGCATTTTATTCACATGCATGGGGCTATTGCTTGGCTTGCGTTTTTGGTTGTGTACTCCTCTACACTGCACATTGTTTCACCTGCAAGCTACATGTGTTTTGTTCTCATGGCCATTTCTTCACCATGCATGCATCCAATGTACAAATGAGCTACTCCTTGCTTCACCATTGTGCTCCCCACATCTGCTATGGATGTTGACGTTTTAATACATTTCTCATCTACTGTATGTTTTAGTCTTGGCTGTTTCATTTTACTTCTTCAAGCTCCATCAAGTCTGCAAAAAATATTTATCATAATTTAATCTCTTTTTAGATAAAATATGAAACTAAGTGACTTGAGTTATTAATAATAAAATGCAACATTTTTTTGCCCAAATTTGCTATGTTAATGATTTAAAACAATGTAAAATAGAGATGTAAAATATGTTATAATTTTCACCTATCAAATTCCTCCATGCTTAGACTTTGATCGTCCTTGGGCAAAACATCAAAATTAAGCTCATAGACCCAAAAACAAAATTTTCTCAATTTCTATATTTTCTAAGAATATATAACATAAATAAAGATGAATGACTTTCAAAGATCATAGCAAGAATTCAACATTCAATGCTTCTATTTATGATCAATCAATAAGCATCATCTTCAAAAACTGACCAATCTAATTATAGACTCAGAAAATGCGTTTAAGTAAAATATATCTATAAGTACACTCATCACCATTCATGATCATAACAATCCATGACTTTGCATATCATTTCATTTCTCCACCACTATAATTCACATGCAAAATCATGAATCAAAGGACTTTTCAAGGTTGTAATGTGGGTAGGTAAGGTGAGTTGTGTTTAGGTTAAGTAGCACGAAAGCCATCAAAGCTAGTGAAACAAAAATAAAACTCAATAAAAAACTAGGTATCATTAGTTATGATGAATGCAGCACTTATATTTCACAACCTCTTTCAACTCTCACACACCAACCACATGAAGTATATACCAATCCGAAGGAATCATTCATAAAATTTATGCCAACAATACATTAAAACCATAATAAGTGAACCTTTCAAGACAACATCTACCTCATATCCAATATACTCAAATAACCCATTCATCACAACTTTAGGAGAGTGCATTGATCATAAACAACTTTTCAACATATATGCACTTGCTCCTAAATACATTTATTTAAACATATTTTTTCATTCTTTTTCTTTGTCTTTTTCTTTTCTTTTCTTTTCTTTTCTTGTTCTTTTTCTCTTTTCTTTGTTTCTTTTCATTTCTTTTTTTAAACATTAAAAGAAACTACATTACATCGGAATTTTAATGATAAGACATATCAAAATATCCCAACATTTACTAACCCATACATATGTACACCCCCACACCTACACTTTTGTACATCCATAAACTCACCAATGAAAAATGTTCCACTAGCTTCATGGCTTGGGTAGGACATTTGATTAAGTGTAAAACATGAAATATGGTTGATACAGAAAGAAAGGTATAAAGCTCAAAGGGGTTATTAAGGGAAAAATCATGTCAATAGGATGGGTTACTTGGCTAATGTAGTTTATGAAAAACAAAGAATGCCTAATCATTTCCATATTAATGCATGTGATAAAATTGTGGTCTCAAATAGAAATTCAATGTAAAATTTTGATGTACATGTCATGAAGGTCACACATTATCAAAAGACAATAAGACTGATATGGATGTTTCAGTCTAATAAGGCTCAAAATCTCACCGGCTAATGCACATCAACCAATCATAAGAGCAAAAGTACATGCCAAAGTTGTTATGAAATTCTCTAGTCAATTCATTCTCTACTCATGATTAAATAATCCTAGAAGCGATAGAAAATGAGCAAATGTTTCTTTGTTTGTTTTATTCTCTCTCATTTTGATTGAAAACTTAAAAACAAACAAAAATAAACCAACAAAGAAAAACACATGCATAAAGAAAAAGAGAAAATTTAAACAAAAGAAATTTACGTCCCTTGCATTGCCTCCTAAGAAGCGCCTTTGTTTAGGGTCGTTGGCTTGACTCCATATTTTGTCCTCATGTGACAAAATTATGATCTTCAGGTGTCACATATATCTCCTCCATATGTTGTTCTTCTAGATAGGGCCTTGGTTGATAATCGTTCACTTCTAGTGTCTCCCTTATCTTCAGATTCTTCATCTCTACTGTAAGGCCTCAAATTATACCCTACTTGAAATGTTACATGTTCATGAAGGCATATATGATAAGTGTTAAATTATGATATGATTATAAATTGTATATGTCTTGAATTTTTAGTTTAATGGATCATACTTAGTGAATTGGAATTATTAACACCATTACAGAATTGAGGTATTAAAATATACATTTACACTAGGAAAATTTTCAAGTCACAAGATAAGTTGGTACACGAAAATTGGATGAATAGGCCTATACATTGAATGACATTTGTCATAGCTAAGGCATTGCCAAATGGCATAGTTAATAAATTGACAAGTGGCAGTAGTAATTGAGAGAAAAATGACCTAATATATTGGTGACATTTGGCAACTCCTATATGGGACAAATGAAGAACATGAATAATGACATGTGTTTTTACAATTTGATGAAACCTAGTATTGAATGAGACTAGTTTCTGCTGGAGTAATTTCTGTTTTGCTCATTCTTTACCATTTTGCACTCTCTCCATCAAAACTCTCTCTTATTCTCACAAACTCCTAGATTCTTTTTTCAATTTGGATCATCATCAGTTGAGATCTTTGCAAGATGTTGCATCAAGGAAGCTAGATCTTGTTACCTTTTATGCTGTCTTTTTGGTGCTAAGATTTGCATCTTGATCTTGTATATATGCTGATTACTTGGAAAGGCTAGATTAGCTAGTTCTTTAGAGTTGAAATTTGAAGATAAGGTAAGGGAATGCTATTCTTGATTGCATGTTATCATATCAATTAATTTATGCTTGAATTGGATAGAATATATATTGACTTAAGGATGAATTGAGGTTTGGAACAAGATAGTTGTATGACAACTTTTTTTTTGGATTTTTATGCATGAAAGATCATGGATTGTGAGATGCTTAATGAATGAATTTCAATTGGTTCTGGACATGAAATTTATGTGTAATTAAGGTATGAAAAAGGTGGAATTGAAGTGGAATTGATAAACTTTGGAGAAGAGGTGTGGAAGGTGTAAGATGTGAGTTAATTGTAGTGGTTTCACTGAACAGACATTGGTATTTTGGCCATAACTTGACCTATAGTTATCCGAATGGGTTGATTTTAGTTTTGAATTAAAATAAATATATATATCTACAACTTTCATTGGGGAATAGAATTTTAGTTCTATCTAGAAGGGCTTTGAAATGTGGCTTAAAGTTGAGCTTAGGATTCTATCACTGTGGGAACAATCTGTAGTGTTTATCTATAGAAATCATGAACCAAATTGTATGCACTTTAGTTCATTGTAAACTTAAGACATAGAAGAATATATTGCCTAAAAACCTTAGTTTTCAAGTCAGAATGGCCATACAAATCTAACCCAAAACTTGTCCTAAGAAAAATCTGGAAAAAGTGTAGAAAGTAACTGGAAACATTCTAGTGGCTTAACCCACGATCGTGGATGCATGTGTTAAGCATGCCACCAGTGTTCATCCTAATCCAGGGTCGAACTCTCCATGAGATTCTTAGTTGTATTACTTATAGCTTCCTTGTTCGTAAACAAAGCAAATTCGGAATTATCTTTCATTTCAAGGCATAACCTGTATCTATGCGCTTCATATTCGCTTAGAGTTCGCTCCAAGAAATATAGCCATTCATATCCCCTTAAATCACGATATTACTTGATTCAAAAATTTCTCACAAATGCTAAACATATCTTGTTCCAATTCGTTTTTAACTTAAATTTGAAAAAAAGGAATTTTTATTGTATAGCAATTTGCATTTTTTAAAAAAGTATTGGATTATTTTTTGATTTTTTATTTTTTAATACCTGAAGGCCATTAACGTGAGTTATTCTTCTTTTATGTGATGTTTGAAACAACAAATGCTAAGGTACTTTCCTATGATGCATTTAGACTTAAATGGGACTTGAAAATGAACCTAGGTGATGTTAGATTAATTGAGCAAAAGTTAATTTAGTTATGAATTGATAATTGAGGTAATTACTTAAAGAATGTGTGATTATTTAATAATGTGTCTAATGTTGAAAAGAATGATGTGATTAAAGATGAATGTATTCTTATGAATACCATTGTGTTTCAAAAGGTTTATGTTATGAGAATTGAATATGATTGTTTACAAATTGGAACTTTGTGTCATGATATGGAATGTGTAAATACATATGGTACATTATTGCAAATTTTTATGCTTATAAGGTATGATTAGTTGGTTGTGTATATATATATATATATGTTCAATTTGAGGAAAGTGGAATAAAGAGATAAAATCTTTTTTTTGTGATTGTGAAATCTGAAATGGATTGTTTTAAAATTGTAAAGTCCTAGTCGTGGGCAAATAGGCATGCTTAGAAGGCTGCAACTGCTCTTGTAACCAGACACTACGGTGCCTTCTTTAACTAGAAACTAAAGTCTCTTTTATGCCAGACACTCCAGTGTCTTCTGATTTTAGACACTTCTGTGTCTTCTATTTCAAAGACTTAAACCTCTTCTATTTTAGATACCAAACATGGGTATCTTCTGATCTGATCCTATTATCCTGTTCTGTAAAAAGGATTAGTTGGGCAACTTGTTTTGTACTTTGATACATGTATAGTTTAATATAAATAAGTTCTAATGGGATAAAAGATAAGCTCTGATTTGATACAAAACATACTCTAATCTGATATAAGCCAAATTTTTTATCTGAAAGGATTACATCCTTTTCTGATATTCAATTTTAATGCTTGTACATTATGATCTTATGAATCCTGTTCTGATGCACGAATGTTTTGTGTTGATAAATCATATTTTTTTCTGAGACATAATATCTTACACTTCACTATAAACAATTAAAGATTGTTGTGATATAATCTGATACTGTTAGAAACTGTCGCCATAATGAATTATGTTTAATTATTCCCCACTAAGCTTTATGCTTAGCAAGGTGGTTTTGCCTTCATGTATATTCTGATAAGAAGCTTTAAAGATTATGTTGCATCCCACTACCATAGAGTACATACTCGAACATCCAGAGGATATTCAAGTACATATCCTATGACAATGGTATGTTAGATCAAACCTAATCTCTTAAATGGCATAATAAAGAAAACATAATACTTAAAAACCTTATCTCTTCATTTCATTCATAAAGGTTACATAGAAGACAATAAAACCAATATTTACAACCTTTATACATAAGTTCTACATGACATATGTAAACTACTTAAATACAACTACAACTTCTCAAATGCCAGCCGACAGACCTTTGAGCCATGGCTAATCCAAAATGTTCTTCTAGAAGATCTTAGAAATCTAGGTCTCCTATCTCGTACCAGAAAAGCCACGTTGTAATTTTTGATGAGTTTTGCGAACTCAATGAGCGAACCATCACTAATGATCTCACTCCAGGCAAACACACAAATATCATACAACCAACTAGCTTCACAACATTTTTCCATCAACATAAAACATAATGAATGTCATACACTTCACATAAATTCTTTCAGAACTTGTACAACCTAATTAATCACATTATCATGGCATATCACTATAACATCACAACTTTAGAAAATATTTCATAAGCATATATTTCATAATCATAAATATACAAATGCAGATGCATATGAGACTCTAGATTCAATATTATTTGTTATGACCGAGTGCCTTTCAGATACAGATACAGATACTGGCCCATTATGCTCAGTCAGATATAGAAATCATGGAGCAAAGCTCTATGTGCAGAATTCTGAGCTTATAGCTCTTTCAGACTGGCTATTTTGATCACAACGCCTTTATCTGAATATGCCTTTTATGAAATGCTTCAAATAACAGAATATGCCATGAATAGCATCCATTTATGATGCAAAGATAGAATTTTATATTCATCAGACCTTAGTCTGGCATTCAACTTTTGTATAGTATTCAAAAATCAGTTACAAATAGATATTATTCAAATTTCAGATACAACTAGAACACTTCTAATACATTCCCAAATATCAAAATCCTCAGACCTTTAAAGTCCAGAACTCACATACAGATCACAAAGAGTTCAATAATTGGAAGTTAAACAGAATCAATCAATCAATCCTAGGAAGATCATCTAGGTTGACTCATAAATGCTCCCTTTAGCTTATTACCTTGAAGTCCTAGCAATGTCTGGAACAGTTGCTCGATGAGTTCCTCTATATGCAATCATATACATTTATATATCACTCATGTGCATTTTCATAAGAATAATCATTCATAAATACATTTATGAATGTATCATGTATCATGCATGTTCAATGACAATTTCTCAAGTATGTTTCTTTAAAACTTTTTATAGACAATTTATAACACCTTCAAAACATTCTTTTAATCCTTAATACCTTTTTTTTTCAATCCTTTCATTCAACATCAATTAAATTCATTTAAGAACTCATTTAAACCTTAATACCTTATATGGAAACATCCTAGCCTTTAATAGTCCGAAAATCACTTAAAATAAAACACCCTTTGCATTTTCTCTCAGGTCATTTCCTCATTTCTCAGCAGAGTCACGATTGTGCAGGTGCACGATCGCAACTTTCATCATTTTCAACAAGGGTCGTGATCGTGCAAATGTACGATCGTGCCCTGCTGCATTTTTCTTCCTCCTTTCTTCTATTTATCTAAAACTCACATACATTTTAACATCAAGTTCACTCCAATTTTCTAGATTTCTTTACCACAAACACATCATCATTCCATACTCATTCACATACCAATTTTTTTTCATAAAATTATCAAACTCTAATTAATTGATTAAACCTCTTCAACTACATAATATCATTTACGAAACCTATCATTTTCCATAACAAGTTATCCATTTTATAAAACACTTCATTATCAAAATTCTATCATTTACAGTTGATGACCTCTTCATTTTTACTTTAGTTTCATTCGGTAACATCAATACACAATTCAACAATTCATGCTTGTTCATAAACCTAAAAACAATACCTATTCCACATTTTTCCATATCACATGTTTTGCATTTTTTTCTAGATTTTCTGAAGCAGATTTCAGGTCAGATTTGTATGACTATTATGACCTAGACAATGCAGTATTTGGACAACAACTTCTCCTAATCAAATGTTATACAATGTCTTAAATGTCTATTGACATCAATTTCATGCATTTTGGTTCAGTATCATGCAAGTTATAATAAAAAATCTACAAACTATTTTCATACCTCTACCGGACACAGTTCTCAACTTCAAGCTAAATTTCAAGACCCTTAAGGATAGATTTCTAATTCGATTCCATCATGAAAAATGTAGCCATATGTCTTTAGTATACTCTAAATCAAAATCCATCTAATTAGAATATTCACAAATCAAGTTATGTCCAAAATACAGATGCATGTGCAGTACAAACATTGCATATAACATGCTCTTGCTTACTTCATTGATAAAATCCTTCATCTTGTTAATCATATCACCAAATTTGCTTCTTCCTTCACCACCTACACATGCATCCACACCCTTTATGCATACATCAATCCATAAACATAGAAACATACACCACTAACACATGCATCCAATTTACAAACATAAAACCCTTATCTTAATATCATTTACACTACCCATACAACTTTAAGCATAACTTACTTGTCTTAAGCTTCACTCTCTTTAGTAAAATTCCAGAAATTGGTGG
>JAOQML010000008.1:32632471-32642650 GCA_027568935.1 Erythroxylum urbanii
AGTAAGGTTGGATGCCGCGGTATGTCCCGCAAACACACGCCGCCGACCTAAGGGCGGGGTGTGGGGTCCAACAACAAATATGTTAGCAATGAATATAACTTATAACTTTAAATAATATTTCGAATTAAATAATTAAACTTCTTTAATTTATCTTTAATTCTCCAACACATCGTAACCATTTAAGTATTAAGAATATCAAAATAGTTTTGACTATCTTTTATGTATTAGGAAAAATAATAATACAATTAAAAGACAATACTTCTCTAACTTGTTAATAAAAAAATACATTTTAAGCAAATCAAACCTTATTAGTTAAAATTTAAACTATGATATATAAAGGATATGAAGAACTAATTGTTCAAAGTTTTTATCTTTTTGTGTAAAAAACTACTATTATACTTTATTTTATTTTATTGAAAATCATTTGAGCACTTAAAGTTTAGATAGAAAACCAAATGTTATATATTTTATGTTAAATAAAGTTTTAGTTATTTAAATGCTGCATAAGTTCAATTAGACTTAAATTAATTGTAGTGTATTAATTATATATGATTGTACCATCATTTAAAATTATTTTTACATTTTTAATATTCTATTCATAAGCTTCTAATTAACTATTATTGATTATTGATTATTGATTATTATTGTCATGAAAATATTAGGTAATTATCATTGTTATAATTTTAAAATGTTAAAGTGACACTTTTATATTTTATATAGTTAGTAAGCGACTCTTTAATACTTACATAACATTTTATATTTTGTATCAAGTTTCTTTCTCTTTTTCCTTTCCAATATTATCCTTGTTTTACATCTTTATTTATATTAGATGCCACAAATATAAAAATGGAGGAAGGTTATATGTCTATACATGTTTATCAATTATTATTTCCTTTGGGTATATATATATATATATATATATGCATTTGTTTATTTCTTTACATATTATATTTTGTAGTTAAAATAGAATACTTAATACTCTACTTTTCTTCTCAATATATTTTTATAACATTTTATTGAGAAATATTTTTTAGAATATTGTTTCTCTTAAATATGTTGTTATTCATTTCTTTTTATTCTTATCGAGAGGTGTATATATGTTATTTAGGAATGAATGAAGGGGAATAGATCTATATTCCTTATTAGATTAATAATTTTTTTGAAAAGTATTAATAGATTAATAATTGTGTTTTTCTACTTATATATTTTCCCTTTTGTAGATCTTAGTTAAGTATAATACATGGCCAGGTGTAGGAGAATTATCATAACCCTATTTTCCTTAAAATTCTACAATAGTAACAACAACAACAACAACTCTAAAACACATGGCTCCTCCTTTTGCGAAGGTCAGGAAGGGACATCAATTAAAGACATGATCTATTAGGGTTGTTTTATTATCACTCTTTAGAATAAAGTTGTTATTGATCATTAAAGCCATAAAGTCTTATAGGAGTTACTCTATCTTTGGTTCTTTTACATTATACATGTAATAGATTTTTCTTTCTACAAATTTAAGTCAAAGTTATCTCTGTCATAATTGATAGTAAGAGGGAAGATCTTTTTAATAGTATGGTTGATTAAATTAGTTACGAAATTGCAGTCATTTTCAATGACAATCCTTCCTCCCAAATTTATCATGTTAAACTAGATAGAACAAATTATCTTATCTGGTCTTGATCTTGCTTATTGTTCATTTAGCTAAAGGTTTAACAAAATATATCAATGGTAGAAAATCAAAACTAAAAGCGAAAAATATTATATTGAAGAAGTAGGAACATGAAAATTCTCCTATCATGTCATGGTCGATCAACTTTATACAATAAAAAATTGCACAAGGTTATCTTCCAGGAGATACTACTGAAAGATGTTGGATGCAACTTGATAGACACACTCCCAATTAGGAAATGATGCCTTAGATATATGAATATGTGAACTGCGAATGAAAGTTTATGAATTAAAATAAAGGGAATAGATAATTGCATAGTGTTTTTTTTTAATTAATGGCTTATGAAAAGACCTCTACTATCATTAGAAAGCATTATATGCAACTACTGTAACCAAATTTCAAATTTTGATTAATAAAGATTTTGTAAAGAGTCTAAATGAGGAGCATGATTTAAAGTTCAAGTTCTTGGACAAGATCATTTTCTCTTTTTAAGAGAAGCATATAATCAAGTGTAGTAAGAAGAGAGTAGACAGAATGTTATGCTGTAAACATTCTCTATTGAATGATTTATAATGCTAGTGGATTCGTCTTTCAAATCTCCATGACTTGAAACCACAAAATATGAGTCTCACAGGAGCACTAAACTAGACACTAAAAATTATGATTACTATAGAAACCAAGAAATATAAAAGATACATGCTAAAAATTACATGGTCGACGTATACGTGGTTGAGCAAGGATGAGGTTTGGTAGTGCATAACCTCAAGCCTATATTTTTTAACATACTAAAATAGGCTACCAAGAAAGAATTGATCCTCAATTTGATTATCTAATGAAGAATTATAATTTCTTAGATCCTTTTTGGCTAAACTTGAGTCTTCTTATATTAGTAATGTTGTTTTACTCCTTCCTGTCATATTGCCTAATCAAGTATATTATACTACGTTTTTCAAACTATGATGTTTCAGACGACTCATGGAATGTTAATTATGGAGCTTCATAGTATATAACCAATAGTTATATTAAATTCTTAAAATATTCTCCTTCCTTAGGTTATGATAAAGTTTATATAACTAACAAGTTTTTATCTCCTATTATTGGGAAAAATTTTATAACTTACAATTTTCCCTTTACTTTATCTCTTATATTACACACTCCTAGTTTTTCAAAAAAATTTGTTATTTGTTAGTGCTCTTGTAAGAGATTTGGATAGTAAAGTTAAATTCTGTCATTCTTATTATATTATACAAAAGTGAGCATAGGAAAAACGGTTAGTTACGATAGAGTTATGGATGGATTATATCAACTACTAGAAGATTCTTCGTTCAATTGCCATGCTCTATTAGGTGAATCATGATCTTCTTATCAATAAATTGTTCAATGACATAAGAGATTAGGGGACTCATCATTTTCTATTTTGGAGAAGCTTTATCCTAGTTTATTTAAACATTTTTGTTTGGAGAATTTAGATTGTGTTACTTGTGAACTTGTTCAGCATACTAGAATTTCATATGATTTCATTAATAAAAAAAATTCTAGTACCTTTCATAATGATTCATTAAGATGTGTGACGTCCTAATCCAATAGTTTTTTTTATTTGGTCATAGATGGTTTATAGTCTTTATTAACTATTATAGTATGATGACATGGATATATTTAATATGTGCAAAAGTAAAGTATTTTTTTTCCTTTTAATCTTTCATAAAGTATTTTCTTTCTTTTACTCTTTCACAAAATAGTTACTACATAGTTGAACTCTAAGGTAAAAGTATTACAAATTGATAATGGTACTGAATATATCTCTATGCATTTTGTACTTATTTAGATAATCATAAGATTATGCATCAGACTAGATGTATTAATACTTTCACTTATAATGATGTATAAATAGCGAAGAAAAAAAACCCCATTTGCCATAAGTTATTAGGGATTTTATGTTCATTATGAATATTCCTAAAGTGAGGATATGAAATTCTTAATAGAACATATCTTAGAAATTGCATGGCTCTCCAGATCGTTAAATTTAAATCTGTTAAAACTTATTCAGGGTGGTATCTATTATATTTGTTTCTCTTAAATGGTTTGGTTATGCTTGTTTTAAGGCCCTAAGATGTATCTTTGTTAGATATTACAGACTTAAAGGGAAAATAAATGTTATCATCCTTACTATAAAATTTTATGTAAGTATGTGTGTTAACTTTCGAGAGTAGAAATCTTACTTTTCACATTTGTTACCTCTTTAGAGGAGAATGATTATGGTGTGGAAAACATGAATTATGGTTTGGCCTCCTACTTTTAATATTGAGTTTCCAAATATGGTAGATAGGGGAGTGAAGTAGTAGACTAGGAGAGTATGAGAGTGATGGTGAACTTTCTAACATGATAATTGGGATATTACATATGCCTTACCAAAGGTGAACTTATTGATCTTCCTTGAAAAGATATCATTGGATGTAAATGGAATTTTGGTATGAAGTATAAAGAATATGGCTCGATTGAAAGATTGAAAGCTCGACTAATAGTAAAAGGTTCCACTAAGATATGTGAAATAGATTTCAAAGAAACTTTATATGTGTGGCCAAGGATAATTCAATAAGAATTCTTTTATCATGTTATGCTAATTTTAGATAGGGTCTTTAGAATATTAAAGTCAAAATTGCTTTTTTACATAATGCCTTAGAAGAAGAAGTGTATATATAGGTTCCACTAAGCTTTGGTAACTAAAATTTTTAAAAAAGATATATTACTTAAAGAAGCTCTGTATGGTTTGGAACAATCACTACAAGTCCAGTTTGTAAGATTTAGAAAGGCTATAGCTAGTTTTGGTTACAAACAAAGTAATGCAAATCACATTATGTTCACAAAAAATACCAATGGTAAGGTTATTGTTCTAATTATATATGTTGATGATATAATTATGAGACATGACATTCATAAAGAAATAGGTAGACTCAAGAGGTATTTAGCTATTGAGTTTGAAATTAAAGATCTAGGAAAACTAAAATATTTCCTTGAAGTAGAATTTGCTAGGTCAAACATAGGAATATTTATTTTTGAACACAAATATCTGCTTGATTTGCTATAAGGGACAATGATGTTAGGATGTAAACCTCGTAGTACTTTTATTAAGGCCAATCATAAAATAAGATAAGATGTTGGGAAAACTGTTGATAGTTTCTGGTAACAAAATTTGTTGGAAGATAATCTACATGTCCTGTACACACGCTAACATTACCTATGTTGAGAATAATGTGAGTTATATTATGCATAATTTGTAGAGCATACACCTTGATATTGTGTTTAGGATTCTATGGTATCTATGGTCTAGATAAGAAAAATTACTACTTTTCTCAAACTATGGTTATTTGAAAATAGAAGTATATATGGATGCTGGCTGGATAGTATATTTGAATGACAAATAATCTACATCATAATAGTGTTCTCTTATTAGTAAGAATTTAGTTACTTGGAGAAGTGAAAAACTGGATGTGGTTGCTTGATCAATTGTTGAAGTAGAATATACAGGTATGACACAAAGAGTTTGTGAACTCCTATAGATTAAAAAGCTAATACAAGATTTGCATGATTGTACCAAACAAATTAGTATAGACTGATTCTTCATTAAAGAAATATTGAATGATTAAAACTTAAAAATCAGCTACACAAGTTTAGGAAATCAGATAGCAAATAGGTTAGCATCTTAAAGGGTAGTGTTGATAAGTTATTTGAGGATAAATTACAGGAGATACTTGTATCTTTTTTAGTAGACAGAAAGCTATATTTTCCTTTTTTAAAATCTTCATTACGTATAAATATACAAATAAGTGTAAGAAAACTATTACAACCTTATTTTTCTTCAAACTTTCTATCGATAGAATTCTACAATTTCTTATTACATGTCTTATAACAAAAAATTTGCTTTTATTTGGTTATAGTTTCTTATTTTTTTTCCATTTTATTATTAAAATATTATTAAAGTATCATTCTACCGTATTTAATTTTCTTTTAAAAATATCCAAATAAAATATGGGTATAATACCAGTGCATATATAAAACAAAACTATTTACACTAAGTATTGATTAATGAAATAATAATGTGACTAATTATATTTTAGATATTAAATTAATGTGAACTTAAAACTTGCTAAACTTTCTATTTTCATTAGAATGAAGTTAAATTTTGATGACTTTTGTTACAAGAATTTATATTTAGTTTTGATAAATAAAAGTTTGAAATTAATTTCCTCAATTGATTTCAAAAAATAAAATTTCAATATATTACAATGTAGATAAAATATTAGTATTATTATTAATATATAATCCTCTTGAACAACTTTGGTTTTAAAATGTAAGGATACACATGTCTCTATTACTAAAGTAGTTAGATAAATTTATAATCTCTAGGAAGGAAAAGAGATTTATGAACAAGAAAATAAAATAAAATAATGAAGTTATGGTGATTTTTTTGAAAATTTAATTTGTATGTTCTGAAAAGGTTATTTCTTAACCTAAGTAGTTTTTTTTTTCTAATCAAACTAATATTTTATATTTTAATTTCTCAATTTTAAAGTTAGGTTAAAAGAATCCTAAAAGAGATTGCGGTTGTATGTAAAGACCATACTGATACAGTAGACCTTTGTTTTAGAAAATAATGGGAAGGGTAGAATTTCTATTCTGAAGTATGATTTTCAAATTGCCAATTAGTCCTTATATTTAACTAAAAATTATTAAATATATATTTATAAACTTGTATTATTTATATTATTAAGAGACATTTATTCAAGAAATATTAAACAGCGTGTCAAAACATGAGTGTAGTTCTAACTATATTAAATATTTTATTAATTAAATGTTTAGTAATATAAATATTTTTATTTGATTCAAAGTTATTATAAAAAGAATTTTAATATTTTGTTTATCAAATTTCTTCTCTTAATTAAAATATAAAACAAGTCTATAGTATGTAAGATTGTCCGTAAAACTTGTAATTGACTCACGATAAAATTTGTTATTATACTAATTTTGAAAAAGAAGTCAATAGTAGAAAATTATATTTTTTTAATTTATTATCTGGTAATGCATACTAAATTTCAAGTTATTCGGATGGCAGTTGGTACATTTTTTACATAATATGTCAATCGAAACTCTAAATAAAGAAAAAGGGGTGACACTTGACAGGATTTGTAACTAAGAAATTTCCAGTTGAGATTAAAGTTACTGTAAAAGGTATGGCATATGAAATCTTCTGTATCGATATAATGCTCTTATTTTTTATTATTTAATTTTATATAAATAAGTAGATAAAATTTAATAAAATATGATAAAAATAAATTTATAAAATCAAAAGTCTTTTCGCATAATTTTCAAACAAATTTTTATATAAAAGCAGAAAAGAAGAAAAATGGAAAAAGTGAAGAGTGTGAATCTACTTGAATTGGCTGCGACATATCTCGAGAAAAACAGCAACCGAGCAAGAGGTGGCTTCTTTAGTTGGCAAGGTATAATTAATCATGGTAAAAGGTAATTAGGTTTGATTAGTTCAAACATATTAATTAGTATGAGAGGGGCTCGAGTATCACACCTAATCATTAAGCTGCGTCAGCAATTATGACTTTCAAATGTCTTTTGCTACACTCGATACAAATAGTGGACTAGCGATGCCGCTTTCTGACATAAAAGCGCGCCAAAAGTCGAGGTAAATTCTGAAACATAGTGACCAATACCTCACCGAAATCAGGCACCGAAATCAGTGTCCGCCCTAAACTTTAGCTTAGGCAGAAACTTCCAAATTTTACGGTGACATTAATCATTTGAGCTGCTGGAAACCAAAACCTACATCATGAAATAGATTTAATGTAACTTTTTTCTACACACACACAGAATATGTAATCAATTCAAAATATAATGCTTTGAAATGTCTAATATAGATTATCTAAGAAACCGTTTAATTATATTTTTACATTTTATTGGTTTCTAAAGGGGTTATCAAATTTATTGAGAAGCTCTTCCGAAGATTTCTATAAGGAAACCTTAATTCAGACAGTCATTTTGTTAAGGTTAAATGATAAGAAGTATGCAAAAGGAAAAAAGAATAGGAGATTAGGATGATTTCAATAGCCACCTTTAATAGAGCAGCTTTGATAAAAAATCTCTGAAATATTCTCTTAAAAAATAAATCTCTCTGGATCCGATGAGTGCGCAGCTATATTCTAAAAAGCTCTAGTATTTGGTCTATTCTTATTAAACCTTTCTTCTCATGGCCCCTTACAACTTGGAGCTTCTAGCCTTCTTCTCAATTGATCTTCACCCAATCCTCACGTAATGTAGCCATGAAATAAGTACCAAGACTCGAGCCTAACATTTTTGATATTAGAGCCTACAGTTTTTAAGGATTCCTAGGCTCAGAATATGTTGTGATATGAATTATTATGAAGTGAGATTAATTGTTTGCATTGTTGAATTGATAGATTGCATTGAGTGACATGCATCTCATGCATACATGTAGGAAATAAGATGAAAATGAAATGTAGGATAAATGTTAATGTTTAAATTGAAGGAGTAAAATGCCATCTCGTAGAAGAACACGAGGAGTTTTGCAAGGATCTACTGCACCTGACTCTCCACCAAGAAAGGAGGGCACTGATGAGTCTAGAGCCCCAAGAAATGTTAAGGCTTCTGTAGGGCATGGTAGTGAGCCCTTTCGATTACAAACGCATGAGTCACCTCTTCCTCAGGAGCAAGTGCCTAATTCCTTAGATCTTAGACTATTCCAAGCCTTTGCTCAGGTTTTTGTCAAGTCCATAGGCTAGATGCCACAAACTTCTACCCCAACCCCAGCTAAGAAAGGAAAGCAATTTGATAAGCTTAGGACGTATGAGGCAGTGGATTTTTATGGAACAACTGATCTAGAAGAAGTTAAAATATGGTTGAGGAAGACAGAAAGGATATTGGAAAAAATGGACTGTGAGGATGATGAAAAGGTTGTATATGCTGTAAGCTTGCTATAAGGAGATGCCCTGCATTGGTAGAAAAGTGTACCAGGGAGTTAGATAAAACCACCAGTGTTGAAATGGAAAGACTTCCTGCTGCTTATAGGAAGAAATATTTTTCTGAGATGTATATCCAGCAGAAGCAAAGGGAGTTTCTGAGTCTCACCCAGAGGGAGATGACGGTGAGCGAATATGAGCGTAAATTTACACAATTGTCTCAATATGCAGCTGAGCTGATGATGAGTGAAGCGGCTAAGTGCCGTAGATTTAAAACGGGGTTGCATTTAGCCATCAGAGAAAAAGTGGTGGCACAAAATTTTTGTGACTTCCGACAGCTGGTAGAAGCTCCGTTAAGGGTTGAGAATGTAAAGAATATAAATAACGCAGTGAATAGAAAAAGGAAAGGAAGAGACAGTTCAGCAGGGGAGGTAGTGCTCTTATGCCAGAGAGGAGTGCCAGGACTTTCCCTGCACAGTCTGAGGATAGGAGCAGTGGAGTAAGTAGGCCTAAACAGATGAGAACTATCTCTCAATAAGCCTTAACTGTTGGAGGCAGTAGAAGAGGAGTGGGGGATAGGCCATCCATTCCCAAATACGACCATTATGGAAAATTCCACAAGGGGGAGTGCTATAGGCTGAGTGGAGCTTGTTTTAACTGTGGAGAAAAAGGGCACATGGCTAGAGAGTGCCCACAGTATACAAGATAGGGGGAACTCAAATGCAAGCTTCCAAAAGGGTTGAGACTGTGGAAGTTAAGACTGCAACTGAAGTGGGTAGTTCTAGTGCGACCAAGAAAGTGAATCCTTTGGGAAGACTGAGGGGGCAAGCACTAGCTAGGGTATTTGCAATGACGAGGGAGGAAGCAAAAGCAAGAGGTTGTGACTGGTACGGTTAAATTGTTTAATGATGATATTATTGTTTTAATTGATCCGGGTCTACCCACTCATTTATTTCGTCAAGTATGATTGTGCATAGTAGAAGTTTGAGTCCATTAGATAGTCCTTTGATGGTTAGTACCCCAATTAGCCAGCATATCATTATTAGTCAAGTTTATAGAGATTGTGAAATATGCATTGGTGGAATAAAATTAGTGGTGGACTTAATGCCATTAAAGATGGAGGGATTAGATGTGATTTTGGGCATGAATATTTTAGAAAAATATAATGCCAATTTGAATTGCAAATAGAAGACAGTAGAATTTGAGTTGGACAAAGGTAAAAAGGTGGTGTTTGTGGGGGATAGGAAAGCAAGCCCACCTATAATTATTTCGGCTCTAACAACAGAGAAAATGATGAGGAAAGGATGTGAAGCATTCTTGGCATATATGGTAGACACGAGGTAGATGGAGGAAAATTAGAAGATATTCCTGTGGTCATGAAATTTTCAGATGTCTTTCCAGAGGAATTACTAGGACTATCATCACCTAGAGAGATTGAGTTTACCATAGATGTTGGACCCTGAAACTTTTCTTAGAAAATTTCGAGCAGTACATGAGAAGTGTGGATAGGTTCATGTTTTGCTTTGG
>JAOQML010000008.1:32644908-32660449 GCA_027568935.1 Erythroxylum urbanii
GATGACCTAGATAGCTTTGTTGTATTCTTCCTCTTTCATATAGCATCTGTACTAGGTTTTTGTATGTATGTACAGACGGTACAGTGTGAGATGTTGTACAAACTTCTGATTTTGATCAATGAAAAGAGGAAGAGTTTGGTTTTAAAAATCTTGGTTTACAATTAATGTTTTATTATTCAAATTGATGTGATGCCATATAGAGTAACTGTAGTGATTGTACGTAGTGCTCCCTTATCATAGGATATGTATCGGAATGACCTACGGGCGTCTCGGTGCGTACCCTACAGTAAGGGGATGTTACATTCTACCTAACTAAAAGCTTATATTCTGGGTACTGATCAGTACTAATGGTTTAAATACCATTTTTTAGACAGTAAAAAATGATATTCATGTCGTTGGTGAAAGTGCTAAATTTACAAGGAGTCAATTTGATAAAAACCTTTCAGAGACTTTACTGACCACTAGTGCTAACCAAAAGCATGCTCTAATAGCCAAATGTACATCTACTTTGTCACCGTTTGAGTCTAACGTTCCCAAAAATCTTACCACTAGTTATAAAGAGAAGAAACAGAGTATGATGCTCTTAAAATCTAAAAAATTAATTCAGGTAAGTATATGCAGTAACCTTCTTTAAAGGAGTTAAATATTAAGAAAATTTTGATCCTTTGATTGGTGATGTAAGTTGGAGTTTGTATAAATTAGACGTGTAATGTTTATTGAATAGATTAGGGAGTTTTATACTACCCTTAAATTTGATAAACCTGATAAGTTCACTTTACATAGTCCTAATATGCTGCAATATAGATTAATAGGTAAATAATTTAAATTATCCTTAGGTTTAGTTTAGCCCTAGGGTTTATAATTGATGGATATGCCAATTGTACCCAATATAAGGAATTTGTTATAGACTATGGTGATTTTAATCCTTTAAAAGTTTAGAAATCAATATCTTCTAACAATCTTATTATTTTCTAAGATAATCAAAAGAAATTTGTCTTAAATAACTTAAAGGTTTATTTACAGTGTTTTCTTACTTTTAATTATTCAAGGAGGAAGGCTACAGTTTGTACATATACTAAAGCTAAATTGTTCTTTATTTGGTGCATGATGCATAAGGTTCTTCTTAATTTAGGTGCTTAGTTAGCTATGCAATTATCATCTAATAAGAATTTGTGTTTTAGTTCTTTTGATTTCTCACTTGGCTATTAATCTTAACTTTCTTAATATTGCTAACACTGATATGCATCTAGCCTATAAGATGAAACCTTTGTACAATGCTTTTTTAAGTGGATGAGGTTGATTGAGAAAAAAAAGAGACAAGTTTGTTATATGTCTCATGAGTCCCCTCGAGGAAGTCCTCCATCACATCAACATGAATACTAAGATGTTCAGTAAACCTTTGTATCTTCAGCATCACCGATCTGACATAAGTATCATTTTTTACTAGAAAGCTTAGAAATACAATTTTTAAAATAGAGAAGAATTTGGATGCTTTGCTCTAATTTATAGGGTTGACACATCTATGTTCACCTACACTACAAAGCATTTAATTTCAGATACTCAACTAAGGAGAGTATTCTTATCTTTCATTTAATTTATGTTGATTAATTTTTTTTGAATATGAGCATATACATGCACTGGGGACAATTTATGATCCAGGGCTATGTGTGTGTATGTGTGGGGGAGGGGGCTTTAGTGTATATACCATTTTATAATACGTCTTTATTTTTCTATGGTGAAATATGTGATTTATATTTGGACTTTTGAATATTATAATTCGTATGTATTGATTATTCCTTGTGGTAGCCTTAAACTTTTTTATTGTTATTTTCAAATATTCCTTAAGTTAGGATACATTTTTTGTTTGGGTTTTAATGCATGAGAGAGACATATAAAATTGGTATTTTTCTATAAATTACTAAAATTATAATTGGTTTTAATAAATAAAAATGTCAAAGAGTGATACATTTGATATCTGTGTGAGCTTACAATCCTAAGAGTAATTTATTACATTTGTGCCCATATATTTTTCTTTATTATGTATTATCAAACATGGTATTTTTTTATGCCAGAACTTGCCTTTGTATACGCTTTGAGACCACGTTTTTAGTCAATTTATGCAGGAAGATGATAGGGGCACTTAAGTATAACCTTTTTTACCTATTAAAACATGCTTTAATTCTTACCCTTAGAGAACGAATTTGAGCCTTGACCTTTCTTTTCTTGCATATTAACTTTGTTAAAAGCCACTTTTACCCTTCTTTTTGTTAATTTTCCTAATAATTTTGAGCCTCTAATTTTAAGGAATTGTATAAAGCTTATTTGCAGATGATTTTAACTATTTTTATGAAAAGCAATGTTTTCAAAACTGGACCAGAAATTAAACCGGTAAGATAAGAGGTTGAAAATTTAAAGTTTCAACCAATATTAGACTATCATAAAATTGGTATACAATAAAGATTGAGCATAATTGAAAATTTTAAAATAGGATTAAAGAAGGAGACTATCCTTATCCATTGAAGAGATTGAAGTTTAATTGAAGAAAAAGACTCGAATGAAAAAAACTAGTTGGTTTATTAATAAATCAATCAATTTTAAAAAACAAGAGTTATTAAGGTAACCAAACTGAAGAGTTGAAGGATTCAAAGTTTTTACAGTTGAATCGATCAAATTAGTTCAATTTTTTAATCATTAATGAAAAGTAAATTATTTTATTTAAATAGTAATGTTTTGATTTCTCAATTTTTGTAGAATAAGTGAGGAGTATAGTAAAAAAGATGTCCTATTTGATGTTTCTTATTCTAAAAAAAGAAAAAATAAATAAAAACAAAATAGATGATATGATTAAATTTTGTGTGATTTGAATCAAGTGAATTCCATACTGATCTTAGTTAAAAATTATGTCGATAAGTTTATATGGTTCCATCAATTTTTAAACCTTGACATTCCTTTACCTAAGCCTTGTTATAACACTTATCAAGATCTTTTGATTTATAAATTCACATTTGTTAGTGGTAAAGGTATGATTCATGAGTAAGCTTTTGAAAATAACTTACTATGTTCTAATTTGAGAGTTTAGTAAACCTTAAACACTTTCAGTGCTTAAAGTGAACTCCATGGGAGGGTGTCAAGTCTTGTTTCATTTTATTTTGATGGAATTGATGAGATACTATATTTTCTAAATAAAAAAGTTACCTTATGAGTGCTTATTCCCTTGATTGATATTTTATCTTTATCCATTGTATATTAAATTTTAGGACATTTTGGGATAATATGAAAGAGGTTGAGAGGTTGCTAATAGGATGAGTGTTATAACAAATTGATGTTTGTTGTAGGACAAACATGAGTTCGATGTGGGGGAATTTAATAAGAATAGATGAGTTAAATGTCCAATAAATAAGCGTTTTACTATACATGAATCTAATAACTTCTAAAATAAGTTAACACTAGCTAAAATACTTACATAGGAAAAAAGAATGTATTCTTATATAAAGATTCGAGAAATCTTTCTAAGAGAAGGCTTATCAACAATTAACAGGTTAAATTTAAAGGTTTTTGATATGTGATTATTTTATAATAGTTTCTATGTAAACACTTAACTAATCAATGATATATAGAAACATGTTCTTTGGATTATTTATTCCTCATTTTTTATTTTATTATCTTTAAATTTCAAACATTGGTATCGAACCTAGAAGGTACATATTTTGATCTTTTCTCCTAAATACAAGTATTTTGTTTACTTTTTTGTTTAGGAGAACTTATGTATACTTTTGTTTAAATAAAATAATTTGGATGAATTTTATATATTTTCATTTTAAATCTTTTTAATGAAAAAAATTCTTATCATCGATAGCAGTTCATAGTGGTTATTGATAGTCAGTGGTGGAAGCCATGGTAGGAGATGTTATGTAGTTTTTAAATGATGAGCGAAAATTTTGTAAATAATTTATTTTTAATGGGCTTTATGATAATTGTGTTCTTTTAGTTAATTATTTTATATTAGATTCTATTAGGGCTTAAATAATAATTGAGCTTAACTTAAGTTAATTGGGTTGACCATATTAGTTTGGACTAATTATTATAGGCTTTAACTTGTGTAGTGGGCTTCATTAATATCAATTAATAAAGGATTAAGTGAGCATTTTAAATTATGCTATTTAGGCCCAACTTACATGGACCAAATAGGCCTAATTAATATGGGCCTAATAAGCCCAACTATCCCAATCTAAAAGGGCTTTTAGGCCCAATTAATATTAGTTAAATAGGATATAGGTCTAGCCTATATGGTCAAACTAAAAAGCCCATTTGAACCCAATCATACTTTCTTGGTTAAGGTTAACCTATGTATATATTAAAAGGTGTTGAGGGGATTGAAAGATTTGAACAATAACTTCAAAGTCCTACTACTACTTATTCACAAAGAAAGTTACAAACTACCAAAGAAAGAGGCAAAGAAGATAGTCTCATACCAAAAGTAGAGCCTACGAGAAATTATACCAATGATAGGAAAATAAGGACAGGGAAAGGGATATTTTAAGTTGGTGAGAGTTAGGGAACAAGAAGCAAGAGATTTGGATCAAGTTTTTTGTATAAGGGATGAAGTAGGATAAGTGCTCGTGGATGAAAATAACATCAATAAAAGATGACAAAGATACTTTTATAGCCTTTTTAATGATGGTAGAGATGACAACATCTCCTTAGGTGATCTTAGTACATTAGAGAAATATTATAACTTCACTTATTGCTAGCATATCACAAAAGAAGAAATCAAAAGTGCTTTGAGTGAGATGAAGAGTGGAAGGGCAATAAGACCTAATAAGTTACCCATAGAGGTGTGGAAGAGCTTTGGAGAGGAGGGTCTTACTTGGTTACCTGAACTTTTTAATGTGATCCTCAAGTTCACTTAAATGTCGAATGAGTGAAGACTTAGAATATTAATCCCTCTCTATAAGAATAAAGGGGACATCTAAAGTTATGACAACTATATAGACATCAAACTATTTAGTTACACTATGAAGTTATAGGAGAGGGTGATTAGGAAGAGAGTGAGAAAGGGTATACCTATCTCAAAGAGCCAATTTAGTTTCATGCCAGGAAGGTCCACAATAAGAGATATACACCTTCTTAGATAATTAATGGAATATTACAAAGAAAGACAACATAACATACAGATAATTTTCATTAACTTAGAGAAGGCTTATGATAGAGTACCTAAGGAAGTTATGTGGAGGTGTTTAAAAGTTAAAGGAGTTTCTATAACCAATATATGTGTTATCAAGGATATGTATGAAAGTGTTATGAATAGAGTAAGAACGATAAGAGGATATACATTGCATTTTCTTTCGATATTGGGCCACACCAAGGATTCTCATTGAGCCTCTTCCTGTTTACAGTAGTGATGGATGAGCCCACCAAGAGTATCCAAAGGGATGTGCCTTAGTGTATGTTATTTACTGATGACATTATTTTAATCGATGAGACAAAAGGTGTCAATGTCAAGCCAGAACTTTAGAGAGATATGTTAAAGTTAAAGGGTTTTAAATTGAATAGAACTAAGACTGGGTATTTATAGTGTAACTTTTAGGTGATAGGGTAGATATTAATGTGTAGATAAAGATTGGTTCAGAAGTTATATGACGTAGCACGTTGTAACACTACTTAAAATAACTAGACCTACAATTATAGCAGTGGTGAGTCTAAGTCAATCCTACAGAGAGTGTTTATTTTGCTTTTATTATGAAAAGAATTGGTGTTTACGTTATGCGGGGTGGTGGGGGTTTGTTTGGTCTTCGAATAACAAAAATAAAATTAAACTAAACTAATGAAAACAAATTAAAGAAAACATTTTAAAATGATGAAAGTGATGAATTCATTAGGGACTCAGTCATTGGTTCAATCTCGGCCTACACATAATTAAACATACTTCATTGAGTTGTTATTCTTATACCTCTTATAGCAATTATTAATCATAGGTTAACAACAAGCTCTGTTAATCCCGATTTTCCCTTAAGTCATGTTTAATTAAGAAGAGCTTGTTAATTAAACCTAGTTATCGAATAACCTATAACAAGATCTCTTAAATTAATCAGACAGTTGTATTATGATTTAGGAAAACAGATTAATCAAGACAACAACCATACAAACTTGGATCATTTAACCTAGTTTACATTATCCTTAATGATTAGAAACTATTAGTGTCACAAACGAATCTCAACATAACAATTACGGATTATATTGAAGATTTTAGCAAGGGGTTCTTACATAATAACAATCAAATAGAGTATTTAATCATTCTTACACAACATTCAAACATTAAACATAGGATAACATAATCAATCCCTAAGAGAAAGAAAAATAATGAGAGAAATGCTTAACCAGGTTCTTCGGTATCGATATCACCTCTGAACTAGGTCGAGAAAGCTTAGCCCTCTATGGATCTCCAAAGGATGAGAATTCTACCCCTTTATCACCTCTTGAAACCTTTAAAATGTTTCTACTAACCTTTCATACCTTTTGTCGTCATAACATTTTATATTTATAGTGAAAACTAGGATTTAGGACAGCTATATAGCAATCACGGGCATGGCTTGAAGTGTCATATCCATGAATGGCCTTATTAAGATTCATAGTCGTGACAACTCCTTACATGGGTGTGCAAGGTGTGTCACACCCATGACACAAGTTGTCATAGGCATGAGATATATTGCATGGCCGTGAGTGATGATAGTCATCGCCATAGCAAATTAAGTCATGACCGTGACTTGCAATACATCATATGCACTTCATTAACTTGTCTCTTCTTTGATTTTAATCCTTCTTCTTCTTGCTTCATGGAGAAAAGTGCGTGTGAATCTTAACAAGACGACTCAAATATTGTGCTTCTAACACACTTTAGCTCCTTCGCTTCCAAATTGTACCTAAAACCAAATATGAACTAAAGTGAATGTCTTAAGCATTTCATATCATTAATCACTAAGTATTATAATCAATTAAGCACAAATCAAAATTTCCCACACTTACCTTTTGATAGTCCTTAGGCAAAACATTTAAATCAAAGTCACAGACCCAAAATATTTACTCATTTTCCATATTTCTCAAGAATAGATAATCATAAGTAAAGAGGAATAACTTTCAAAAACCATCACAAGAACTCAAAATTTAATGCTTCTACTCATGATCAATCAACATTCATTACCTTTAGAAACTGAGTAATATAGAGGTAGACTTGGATAAAATGTCTTTAAATAATAAATATCCATAGGTACACTAAAAAACCATTCATGATCATGACATTCCATATCTTTGCAAATCATTTCATTTCTCCACCACTAGGATTCACATGTATAATCATGAATCAAAGGACTCTTCAGGGCTGTAATGTGGGTAAGGGTTAAGGTGAGATATATTTGAGTAATATAGTGTAAAAGCCATCAAAACTAGTGCAACAAGAAAAATAGTCAATATACCATCAAGTGCAAAAACTAACATTCACTCACAATTGTGTACATCAACTATGATGAATGCAAAAACAATATTCCCTAGCTTAAATTCAAATTCTCACAGCATAAACAACATGAAGCATAACCAACTAGAATGAATCACTCATACAATTGATGACAATACAATGAAACTACAAGGAGTGATCCTTCAAAGTCACATCTACCTAATACGCATCATTTTCAAATTACTCATTCAATACAACTTTAAAAGGAGAAATAATCATGAATAATTTTCAAAACAAATGTATTTCCTTCTTAATATTTTTATTCAAACTTTTTTCTTTTTTCTTTTTATTTTATTTTGCTTTTCTCTTTTTCTTACTTTCTTTTTCTTTTCATTTGAAAATTGAATGCTACATCAATATGAGAATTTCATTGATAAGCCATATATAACATCCCAATAATTATAACCATCCAACACATATTTACACCCCCACACTTATACTCTTATACATCCATAATCATTAATAATCAACAAATGCTCCACTAGCTTTAAGGCTTAGGTAGGACATTTGGTTAGGTTTAAAGCATGTAATATGGTTAGCACAAAAAGAAAGGCTAATAAAGTTCAAATGGGCTTATCAAATGGAAAAATCATAACGACGGGTAGGCTATTTGGCTAATGTAGCTTATGAAACAAAGAATGCTTATATCATTTTCATGTTAATGCATGTGATAAAAATGTAGTCTTGAATAGAAAATCAAAGCAAAGTTAGGATGTACATATCATGAAAGTCATACATAAACAAAAGATAATGAGACTAATATGGATGTGTCAGTCTAATAAAGCTCAAAATCTCATTGACTTTTATCTACCACTAGTCACTACTTTTTTAAAGATAATGCACATTGACCAATCATAAGAACAAAATTAAATGCTAAAATTTCCATTGAATTTTCTATTCAATTCACTTTCTAATCATGACTATATAATCCTAAAAGCAATAGAAAAATGAGAAAATGTTTATGGGTTTGTTTTATTGTCTCTCTCATTTCGTTGAAAACTTAAAAACAAGTATGAACAAACAAACTTAAAAACACACATACATATAAGAAAGAAATGCGAAAATGTAAAGAAAAAGAAATGAACTTTCATTGGGTTGCCTCCCAAGCAGTGTCTCTGTTTATTGTCGCTAGCTCAACTCCTTGTTTTTTTCATTACCTAACAAAATTATAATCATTGAGTGTCATAGTTTGAGCCTCCTCCACTTGAGGTTGTTTAGGATAGGATCTAGGTTAGCATCTTTCCTATTTTCAAACTTCTGTTAGCATCTTTCCTATTTTCAAACTTCTAATCTCTATTGAGTCCATGCACTCCGACAATATCTCGAATGTTTCTTCACCTTTTTCTTGTTCGTTTAATTTCTCCAATCTGCTATGTAAAGGTGAAGAGTTAATATGAACAACAATAAGGGACTCAACATTTACCTATGAGCTAAATGATATTTCATTTTTTGCTTCGAGCTCCTTGTTAACTTCTTCTTCACAAACAATCCCTTAAGTAGTCCTTTTAAGATTCTTAAGCTCCTTTCCACTCTATAAGGTCTCTGCACTAACTTCCCTTGGGTACACCTCGAGTTGAGATTGTTGCATCTCTGTGCTTTGTGATGCTAGGCGATTAATAGCTTTTGCCAACTAACCCATCTGGCCTGCCAAGTTCTAGATTCTAGAACTTGTTTCCTGCTGGAATTGCATCTCTTCCTACTGAAATCATAAAGTATTAAAAACACAAACATTAACCAATTCTTCTAGAGATGTACTTGAGTTTTGTTCACTCTTCCAAATCTTAGACGCTAGACTTTGTATGTTGCCAAAATTGCCCTCCATCCTGTTGGAACTATTGTACACTTTATTGAAGTTGAATATTGTTAGCAGTCATAATATTAAATAATTATTCTAGAGATGTACCTGAGTTGGAATAAGGTGATTATGGTATATGTGGGAATTATTGTACGCACTGCAGCTCATCTAGGTAGTAGTCTTACTAACTATCCCATCCATAGGCTAAGTTTGGTTGATCACTTCAATCTTGGTTATAAGATTGAGAATATGAGTTGTAGGCAAAATTGAAATACTCTTACAGTGACCTACTCCGTTTCCAGTGTCTCTCTTTTCTTTTCTTCTTCTTTATAAACAAATACAAACAAATGTTAAAAGATCAAGAAATAAATATAAAAATAAATGATAAAAAATATATATAAAATATTAATTAAAATCAAGAACAAAAGCTAAAACACCGTACTCCTCGACATCGACACCAAAATTAACGCAGTGTGTTGTAACATTATTTAAAATAATTAGACCTATAACTATAACAATGATGAGTCTAGGTCGATCCCACAAAGAATGTTCGGTTATCTTTTGTTATGAAAAGAATTGGTGTTTAGGTTTGGGGGGTTTGTTTGGTTTTTGAATAACAAAAATAAAATGAAACTAAACTAATGAAAATAAATTAAAAAAACATTTAAAAATGATGAAAGTCATGAATTCATTAGGGACCCCGATCATTGTTTCAATCTCGACCTACACACAATTAAACATACTTCATTGAGTTATTATTTTTATACCTCTCCTTGCAACTATTGAATGTCTGTTAACAACAAGTTCTGTTAACCCCGATTTTTCCTTAGGTCGTGTTTAATTAAGAAGAGCTCATTAATTAAACCTTGCTATTGAACAACCTAGAACAAGCTCTCTAGATTTATTGGATAGCTGCATTACGATATAAGAAAACAGATTAATCAAGGCAACAACTACACAAGCTTAGGTCATTTAACATAGGTTATGTTATCCTTGATGATTAGAAACTATTAATTGCTATAAATGAATCTCAAGATAATAATTACGAATTATATTGAAGATTTTAGCAATAGGTTCTTACGTAAAAACAATCAAATAGAGTATTCAATCATTTTTACACAACACCCAAACATTAAACATAGGATAACATAATCAATCCCTAAGAGAAAGAACAACAAACAATGAAAGAAATGCTTAACTGAGTCCTTCGACATTGATATCACCTCCAAACCAAGTCGAGAAAGCCTAACCCTCCATGTGTCTCCAAAGGATGAGAGTTCTGTCCCTTTGTTGCCTTTGAAACCCCAAAATGTTTCCTCCAACCTTTCATACCTTCTATCATCATAACATGTTATATTTATAGTGAAAACTAGGTTTTGGGACAGTTGTATAGCATTCACGACCGTGAATGGCCTTATAGTAGTTCACGGTCATGACATCTTCTTGCATGGGCGTGTAAGGAGTGTCACACCCATGACAACTTGTGTCATCGGCGTGCAAAGTGTGTCATGCCTATGACATAAGTTGTCATGGGTGTGACACTCCTTACATGCCCATGCAAGGAGATGCCATGACAGTGAACTACAATGAGGTCGGTATGCAAAGTGTGTCATGTCAATGACACAAGTTGTTATGGGCGTGAAATATATTACATGGCTGTGAGTGATGATAATCATGACCATAAAAATTAAGTCATGGCTGTGACTTGCAATGCACCATATGCAATTCATTTTCTTGTCTCTTTTTCGCTTTGAATCCTTCTTTTTCTTGCTCCATGAAGACAAGTGAGTGTGATTCTCAACAAAAAGGCTAAAATATTGTGCTTTTAACTCACTTTCGCTCTTTCACTTTCGAATTGTACCTAAAATTAAATATGAACTAAAGTGAATGTCTTAAGCATTTCATATCATTAATCACTAAGTGTTATGAACTAAATGTATAATCAATTAAGCACAAATCATTATAGCATAAAAAATATTGTTTTAGGTACCTTAGAGCCAGCGTCTAAAAGTAATGGCAAGATAGATGAAGACATAATACACTGTATCAAATCAAGGTAACTTAAATGGAAGGGTGAATCAAGAGTTTTATGTGATAACAAGATACTAATCAAGTTAAAAGGTAAATTCTACCATTTATCCATTAGGTCCGTGGTGTTCTATAGAACAGAGTGTTGACCTATCAAACAGGTGTATAGTCATAAGTTAGAGGTGATGAAGATGAGTATGATTCATTAGATGTATAACTTTACAAGAAAAGATAAGGTTAGAAATATAATAGTAAAAGACAAATTAAGGGTGATTAAAATTAATGGTAAATTAAGGAAGATAAGGCTTAAGTGGTTTAGATATATTAAAAGAAGACATCATGATGCCCCAGTAAGAAGATGTGAGAAGATTATACTTAAAGGCTGTAAAAGAAACAGTGGAAGACCTAAGAAGAACTTGGAGGAGGTGATCAGGAATGATATGACTGTACTATAGCTTACCATAGACTTGGCTCTTAGTAGGAAACTTTGACGAACTGAGATACAAATAAATGATCTTACATAAAGAGGTCCTTCTTTTTTTATAGGTCTTTTAAACCTTTCACTTCGATTCTTGTGTCTTATATTTAGCTTTAACACTTTTATCTGTAGTACTCCCCTTTAGACAATTTAGTTAACTTTTTTTTATTTTCTCTCAGTTTTGATTGTTTGTTTGTTTTATTTACTTATTTCTCATCTTTCTTGTTTGTTTATTTATTTACTTATTTTTATCCTTTACCTTTCTATCTTTATTTTATTTTATTTTATTTTTATTCTTTATTTTTCTGTTTTATTTCTTTATCTTTTAATTTTGATCTTGAATTTCTTTATTCTTATTTTATTTTTATTGTCATTTTTACGCAGTTAATTTTTATAATTTTGGCCTTTGTTTTCTCCAAACAATTTTCAAAAACTTTTTTCTTATTTCTTTTCTCCTTTTTATGTGAGTCTATCAAAAATAGCCTGTATACTAATTAAGGGTAAAATTGAATACTTCTAGACTTTTCCAAACCCCAAGTCATAGCGGGAATTCTACTGGAATATTGTTGTTATTTCTTTTCTTAAAAAAATAGTAATATTTTAATATGTACTCCTCACAAACTCGACACTTCCATATTTAAATAAATATTTATACTCTAATTGTCAAATAATTTATTTTATTTGATTGTACAAATTTATCAAATAGTTCATTTACTTAATGACTCTCTTATTCAATAATATATTTATTAGACTAGTCCTTAAAATTAAACAATTAGTTTATTTTATGACCATACATTCAATTAATATGTTATTTGATTATTTTCTTCTGCAAATAATTTATTTATTTGAATATTTATGATGATTATTTATGTCTTGAATTGATTTTAAAAAAGAGGCTTAGAGGATGAGAAAGTCAAAAGTAACACATATATTTGTACAATGACAAGGCACCATGTAGCGCCCCGTTACCATGGGGTATATATCGAAACACCCTGAGGACATTCTAGTTCATAACTTATGATAATGGTGTGCTACGTTCAATCACAACATTCACTTAGCATGGCATCATCATTCTTTATTTTCTTATAAGACATCATAATGAAAAACACCATATTTTAAAACCTAAATTTCTCCTTTCATTTCATAAAACCAAATATTTACATTGATAGTTTTCAATATTGTCCGAATATGAACATCATCATAACCTAATACAAAATACACTACATGAAAGAGGAAATACACAAAAGATCTATCTAATCTTCCAATCTTAGCTGACCGACCTTTGAGTCATTTCTTCTTTTTTCCCAAAAGCATAAGACTATACTTCTTTTAGTGTCTCTTAGTAGCTAAAGTCGTCTCTCGGTCCCGAAAAATCAACGTTGCAACTTTGGTGAGTTTTACGAACTCAATGAGGTAACCATCAACGATGATTCACTTATTCATGCAGCACATCACACATATAACATATGATTCACATCTTTGCTTTTTGCATAAATTATCACATATCACATTCTCACTTAAGAGTAAGACAATTTTACATTTCAAACAATCAAACATACTTATTAAAATGTATATGAAATGCTCATGTGACTCTTTTCCAATTATTACGTTGTTATGATAGAGTGCCTAAACTGTCCCGTATCTATTGTGGATACCAGGCTCTTTTATACTGTCCCTTATCTGTTGGAAATACCGGGCTTATTTTATATAGTGAGCCTTTGGCTCTTAATCACATTTGGAGCTTTAAGCTCGTTTTCAGTGGCTATTCATGTCATAACTCTCATTATCTGATCATGCATTTATGTATGGAATGCATCTCTCATAATCAATCAATCATGTCAAGAAGCATTTAGTTCGTCACATTCACATACAAGTAGCACTTCAATATCACATTCATGCATCAAGTCTCGGACCTCATTGTCCGACATCAACATAATCAAATCACATTCATATCATAATTCAAAACATATTATAAAGCAAACAATTAATTGCGTGAAACCATCTAGGTTACTCATCGATTGCTCCCGAAGCTATTGCCTCAAAGTTCCAGAAATGTTTGGATGTTGACGTTCCAATTGCTCCTCTATATCAAGCAATATAAACATATCATACTTTTGCACAATTATAAGTGTTTGTTAATGCACATGTATGTATATAAAATATGCACAATGCATGTTCATGACAATCTCCGGTATCATTCTATTATTCTCATCATATAAATATTCATATTTCCAAACTCACATAAGTATCATTTATAATTATGGTTTATACCTCAATAAAACCATTAAAATCACAATTCATAATTCATTTGGTCAAATTCAGATTTTTCCTGAAACATACCTTCAAGTCTACTGTATATGATCAATATGACAATGAAAATGAAGTAATTTGGAAATACTTTCTTTTGTAAAAATTTTTTCCATTGTCTTAAGTTTCTAATGACACTAAGATCATTCAATTTGGTTTAGTATTCCAAAAATTATACTCCAAATAATTCGGACTGTTCTTCAACTATAACAGTATTCTATACCAAACTTCAAGTCAGATTCTGGAATTTTAGAGATAGAATTAAAATTATACTTCTTCAGAAAAATTTTATTCCTATGTCTCTAGTTTCATATAAATCAATAATCATTCCATTTAGATAACTACATAACAAGTTATGTTTAAAATACCGAAGCATGTTCAGTGAAAATACTCCAGTTATGAAATTCCAGAACTCCTCATCAATTTCGTCCCAAATTTATCACTCAATCTCTCCCAAATGATTTCAGAAGATCATGATTTTTGGTGGAGATGTAGAACAATGTGTTTAGAATTTGTTGGTTCAAATCCCATTCATCTCAACACATTCTTAAACAAATTAAAAATCATAATTAATACCAAATATAAAAAACCAGAAAATTCTCCACCATGTTCTTCATTTCCTGCACTTTCCTTCAATTTTTTGCATTTTGTTCATCTTATTCTTTTCTTTTTCTCAATCTAACATTTCTAGTTTATACCTACCCCATTTTCAACTTCCATTTAACTCAAATCATCCACAAACAAAGAAAAAATTCCAGATTAAAACTCAAACATTAGAACAAAAAAATTCACACATGTTCTTCACGTTTTCTACACTTTCATTTTTCTGCATATTTATTCCCTACACATTCTTCATTTTTCTTCTCAAACTTTCATTTTAAATCACTTTCCCATATCAAAACATCATCTTACACCTCTTCCTTAAATCTAAACCCATCTTAAACATCTCTAAAAACACTCAAAATAGAACATATTCTCATACTCTCAAAACAGAACACAAACATATACATTCATCCACCTATTTGCTACACCCAGTTTTCAATTTCATGTTAAATTTTGAGACTCTTAAGGACTTAATTTAAATTCAATGTCTTCATGAAAAATTTAGCCTATGTCTCTAGTTTAATCCAGATCAAAAATAATCTCATTTGGATAACTATAGATCAAGTTATGGGTAAAACACAGAAACATAATCAGTGAACATGTTACTGCTACATTTTCCAACACTTATCTTCCAATTTTTCAGATTTTACACCAAACACAACTTGTACAAAGATCACTTTTCCTACTTCATTACTCTTCATTCTTAACTCCATTTCAACTCAATATCATTCGCAAACTAATTCATAATCTATATTTGATCATTAACTCAAAACAGAACATATGCATATACCATTCATTATCAATTTTCTGCACTCATCCTAAC
>JAOQML010000008.1:32676184-32694620 GCA_027568935.1 Erythroxylum urbanii
AAGCATTCGTTTATTATGGACCACAATCTTGATGAGTGGTGAACTCATATATGTTTCATTATAATTCTTGATATGATCGGAATAAATTTTTACAGTGTATCAATCCAATGTCTACATGTTGGAATTATTAATTGAAACATGTATCAAGAAACATTCATTCAAATAAAGAGCTTATAGTGATATCATCACTTCTAGATGTTTTATGGAGATTGGTGATTAAACTAACGCCAGTAGTTTGATGGACTAGCTACCCATCGAGTCTTAATACTAAGATGAGATCTTGTGTCTTAATTACCATATGGAGTAAAACAGGAGATCTAGAAGAAAAAATCAACTTAAGGGCAAAATGGTAATTTTACCCTTTATTGTGCGGATGGCTATAATATGGTTCATATTAGAGTTTGCAATTGGACATCTTATTTGAAACATGTGTTCTCATAATAATTAGTAATTCAAGAGTTAAACTAATTGTCTTTAGTGGAATGACATCTAGTTAATAAGCTGGAAATAATTCTAATGAGATTAAATTAATTTCGGGCTTATTGCAGCTTGAATTATATAAGTCCAATTAGATTCCCCATTTAGCTTCTAGAAAGGTTATCAAGCAAAGTAAGAAATACAAATAGAGATTTTATAGCCTATGATTGAATGTTGGGCTTACTTTAATTAGAAGCCCAAATGAACATTTAGAAATGGGCTAAACTTTGATTTAATTTGATTAATTAAATTAAATCAAAGTTATTAAAGATAAAAGGAGGTGGATTTTCAGTTTTAATGGGCTAAATGTGCAACTGCACATTTAGCATTGGTTTGCTACATTTAAGATGGTTTTTAACATGCTTTATCATCATTAAATGGAGTTATAACCTTATCATTAAATAGTATAATGGTTGTGTTTTAATGATAGCATGTAACCATTTAGCATTCATTAGATTAAAGAAGAAAGAGGTGCATTTGATGGACCCTCTTCCTTCTTTAATCATAAAACTGAAAATGAGATGCATCGTTTTACGTTATTGGTCTTTTCATATAACCATCTTAAAACAAATGAGAAGAGTCTCATTTATTGGCTTCTTTATGATTAATTAAGGAAGGATGTGCTGCATTGGATGCACTTCACATCTTTCTTTGAGACTTAACCGAAATTGAGAGAAAGATTAAAAGGGGTTGTTGAATTTTTATCTCTCTCTCTCCTATCTTGCATGAGATAGTCGAAATTTGCATAAGAGGTGTCTCATCTTTGGCTTCTTTTTCTAAGGCAAAATCTCTTCAAATTTTCTTCTCCTTTGCCACCAAAGGATCTTGTTAACCAAGTTATCTAAGAATAACAAGTGGTAGATCAGATTGGTCAAGGATACAATAACAAGAAGAGGTACATCACCTAGGAAAGGATACATTGCCAAGAATAGGATAGCACAATGAGGAGTTAAGTTGTGGCAAAGGAATCGGTATAATTCTACCATCTTGTTCTTATGTTAAATATTTTCCTTATAACGTATCATGTATGGCTTGGCATATTGATTTGGTTATATTGCTTCCACTAAAATTTGATTTCTAAAAAAAATCTTTTGAAACCTACAGTTTTAGCCAAATCTTGCATGCTTAAGTTTTTGATCCATCACGCTGTTGGTTCTCTTGATTATGTTCCTCCACCATCGTTCTTTCAGACTCTTCTTGGCGTCTCGCTTTTTGAATTTCTTATTCTAGTTTTATGATATCAAGTGTTAGAGTTTCTACACCCATGCTTGAACTCTGAGTAACTCGTGTGTTCATATAGCCACATGGAATTAAGAAAGGTGAAAAAGAAATTCCTTAGAAAAATGGAATTCAACTAGTCCTAAAATAATTCCTTAGCAACAACGCCAAAAACTTGTTGAGCAAGTTTTACCTAATATAAAATCCTCAATATCCACAAGTATATAGATCATAAACAAGTAGTAATTGAGATATCAATCCACGAGGAATTAGCTAAAAATAAATAAACCTAACTTTGTCAAAGGTTGCGAAAATTGATTTGAATGAAAGTGAATGATAAGAATTACAACTGTAATAACCTGTTTTCCATACTAAGGATTAGGACATAGGATCCTAGGCCATTGTATATAAGAAATAACATTAAGAGTTTATGAGATACATTTCATTCACATGCATAACATGAGCATAGACACACAAATTATGATTTTGTAAACATTGCAAAGACTGTATATGCACTCAATTGACATATTCCAAGGTATAGAAGGTTTAAAATGGTTATAATGTGAATTGTGAATTGTTATGTCTTGAATTTTGATTTGGTGGATTCTAATTATTAATTTGGAATTTATTTATTACAATTGGGAGATTTATGAATTAATGTATACATTTGGACTAAGAAATATGCCAAGTGGCAAGATAAGTTGACATATGGTAATATAAATAAGTGACACGTGGCATTAGAGATTGAGTAACATTTGGAATAAATAATTTGGTGATAATTATCTTAGAGATTGAGAGACAATTGGACTAGTTATCAAGAGGCATTTGGAACTATAAGAAAAAGATATGTGGCAAGTGTCATTACACCATGCTTTTAACCCACACATCATATACACTTAAAAGACCATCTTTCATTTCTACTTTCTGCTACATGCTCTCTTCTTCTTCTTTCTTCTCTCACTCACGACACTCTCACCCAACCATCAACGTTGAGTTTTGATAAAATCTTTCACCTTACCACTTCAACACTTTGTTATCTTTGTCTTATTGATGAAAACCTAACCTAACCTCTTTAAAATGGTGATGATCGTGTAAGGTTAAGGGGCTAGGTTAACTCACAATGTGAGGAAGCTTTGGAGTGGAACAAGTAAGTATAATATTGTTCTTCATGGTTTTTTTTAATAGAAGCATTTATGATGATTGTTTAAGGATGAATTGATGGTTATAATGGTGTTTGATGAATACTAAAATTTGATGAATGAATGGATACAATCATGTTCTATTTTTGTGTATATGATAAATAATAGTTCATGAGATTTTGTATAGATGATTTTGAGTTGGAATTAAGGTAAAAATGATAAGGGATTGACGTGTAAATGATGAACTATGAAGAAGATGGTTTGCATTTAGTATGTAAGGGTTAAAATCTAGACAAATTTGAAGGAAAGGGATGAGAAATTTTCAGATTACTTATCCCATGATCGTGGGAAAGCCTCATTAGAAGTGAGATTTTCTTTTTGAGGTGATTATTGAACCAACTAATGATAAGCTATTTTGCTTTGGTGCATTTGGAATTGATTGAGGCTTGAAATGAACCTAGTTTGATTCTTGATTAATTGATTGAAGGTTTGATATGTTTAGGTTATAAGTGATGATAAAACTTAAGGAATGGATTGTTGATAACAATGTATCTAAAATATGGAATTTATGAGTATTATAAGAATTAAGGTATTCTTAAGAATACAATTATGATCCAAAGGATATGAGAAATGTGTATTAAGTATGAATGATTGAGAATTGGGATATTGTGTGATTATATGTTGCTATAAAAGGATTGGTGAATGTGTGATTGATGAATTTAGAATAATCAAGTTACTTGAGGTATTAGCCTAATCATAAACTAGTTATATCTAAGTTATGACGTTTGAATGTTTAAGACTTATGATTAAGGATACATACTCGGGAAAGTCAATTGAGTATGCATTGTACATGACACACACACACACACACACACACACACATATATATGTATGATTAAATATTTATTTAATTAATCAATGTAGTAATGTGTAAAATATATATGTATTGCTTGACTTTATATACACAAGTCAAACGTTAGCATCTAGACATTGCTGGGTCATCAAGACAATAGCTTATTTGCAGCTTACTATGAGTCAACCTAAATGTTTTCTCACCATGATTGATTTGCTTCTGTTTAAATTTCTATATTGAACTGTTACTGTTATGATTTTAATAATTTCAAACATTTATGGTTTGAGGAGCTCGATAATTAGGATTGTATTGGGAGTGTTTCCTAATTGTATGTGAATCTAGAAAAATATGTGTACTCCACTAAATGTTGAATGCCGGACTTAGATTTGATGAATATGTGAAAATGGATGTACATAATGAATAAAAGATATCGATAGCATACTGTGTAAATTGATGCATTTCAGCACATTGTTATGCATGATTAGATAAAAGAGTTGTGAACGGAGTGACCAGTGAAAAAAAGCTTAAAGCTTAGTAATGTGCATAAGAGCCACAAGCTCAGTTATTAATGAGCCCGGTATCCACAATAGGTACAAGACAGTTATTAATGAGCCTGGTATCCACAACAGATATGGGACTATAAAAAGGTTGTTTGTCATAATAAAGTAAAAATGAAAATGGTGTCATATGTGCATTTACATATACATCCTTACATGTATCTTATGATTGAATTTAAACAAATTATTGAATTGTTTGATATACAATGGAAAAGTAAATGAAGATGTCATGTGATACGAAATGTGAACTTACCTGATTTACTTATGCAACTTGGTGTACTTGATAAGGCATGATGAAATGTGAAGTGATATTCAATATATGATGATACGAATTGCTTATGAAATTGTCCTTGTGTTTTGATATAAGTGAGCGTATCAAGGATGGTTCATTCACTGAGTTTGCAAACTCATCAAAATTGCAACGTTGACTTTTAGGTAAAAGGGAGACCTAGCTTTAAGGTGATAAAGTAGAAAGTCTAGTACTATTACGCTTTGGAAATAGAATGGCTCAAAGGTTTGGTCAGCTAATACTAAGAAGTTTAGATATACTACTTTTGTTTAGATTCTTATTTCATGTTGAATATTTGTAAAGGAGCAGTAGACTCTTAGATGTTTTGGAAATGTAAATATACGTATTATAAAGTGTAATGACAATGTATGTAAGTTATGTTTGTGAATAAAAACAGAAGTTGATCTTTTGAGTCCTTATATTCTATATGATGCCATAATAAGTGAATGCGATTGCTCTAACATGCCATTTTCATAAGGTATGTTCTTGAATGTCTTCTAGATATTCAGGCTTAGGCATATTATAAAGGTTTTGGTAACAGAGCATAGTTTGGCATCCTTAGGGACATATAAGAACACTTAGACATGGTATACAGTGAAAGACTCATATAGTGATCACGATTATTGTTTGCTATAGGTAATCCGCTATAGGTGGTCAAGTTGCAGAATCAGCTGATTTAGAGTCTGTAAGAATTAATAGAGAGTCTCCAGTATCATGGTCTGGCCAAATACCTCAGAGAATTCATGAGAGGAGAGAAAAGAGGTATGATAAACTTAGAAAGCAGGGAGCTATAGACATTTATAGATGTACAAACCCCGCTGAGGCAGAAGGTTGGCTAGAGACAACTGAAAGGGTATTTGATCAGATGGACTATGAGTCAAATGAAAGGTTTGACTATGCAGTCTTGCTACTGCAAGGTCCAACTTATCAGTAGTGGAAGACTGTTCCCGGCAGTACTACCCGACCTTGTAGATTAACGTGGGAAGACTTCCTAAGGGTCTTTAAGGAGAACTATATGTTGAAAATCTATTTGGAAAGGAAGATGAAGGAGTTTCTAGATCTGAAGCAGGGAAGTCTAATTATAGTTGAATACGAGATATGACTTAGTGAGTTAATGGAATATGCTACTACCTTGATGTCAACTGAGGAGGATAAGTGTAGGCGGTTTAAAGATGGACTGAATATGGAAATTGGGACGAGGTTGGCTATCACTAATTTGAGTAGTTTTACTAAGTTGCGAGCTACACAATTATTGAAGAATGGATAAGGAGAGTATAGGCAAGAGTTTAAGATGAAGAGACATGGTGAGCCCCACGTCAATTCTAGTAGGAGATTCAATAAATGCTATAATAGATCGTTTTGATCATAGTCTAGATCAAGACAGTCAGGATTTAGACCGAGAGGTAATTTTGTTTACGTTGGTAGTGGTAGAGGTCAAGTCTCAGGAGGGCAGATACTACAGATGCCTAGTTGTGAGCACTTTGGAATGAAACATAGAGCAGAATATTGAAAGTTATCGGCAGCTTACCTTCATTGTGGTTCTTTTGACCACCAGATTAGAGACTGTCCCATAACTTTTAGAGCACAGCCTGGAGTGAAAAGAGAATCAGTGACTGAGACGACTGTCTAGTAAAGCAGAGCTAGTATATTAGGAAAGAAAGGCAGAGGTAGAGGTGGAATGAGTTCACTAGGTCCTAATGTTAGGACTGAGGTGTAGAGTTATCATCCGCAGTTTCAGGCCAATATCTATACTATTACCAGACAAGAGGCACAAAACTCTCTAGATGTTATAGTAGGTATGTTATATGTCTTTCAATTTGAAGCATTTGTATTGTTAGATCTATGATCTATGCATTCATTCATCACACCATATTCTAGCATCTAAATTGCATTGTGAGAGAGAAATGTTAAAATGTGGCTTGAAAGTGAGTACTACAATGATTAGACAAGTGTGTAAAGGGAGCATGATTCGAGTTGATAAGGCAGAATTGGAAACTAATTTGATATTATTGTAGTTGAAAGAGATAGACCTCATCTTAGGCATGGATTGGCTTACTGCACATAAGGTTGTAATGAACTACTACACTAAGGAGGTGATCACTGAATCTACCACTCAGTCGAAATTGATATTTCGAGGTGTTAGTCAAGCAGTGCCAGCCAGATTGATTTCATTAATGAGTGCTTTAAGACTGATTCGAGGTGGATTTAAGGCTTATCTAGCCTATGTGATTGATACTCGAACTGAGTAGACGGTAGAGGATATTCATGTTATTAGGGACTTCGTAGATGTGTTTCCTACAGAATTATCTGGTTTACCCCCAAATAGGGAGACAGAGTTTACTGTTGACCTTGTTCCAGGTACTGCTCCTATATCTATTCCTCCGTATAGGATGACACCTATGGAACTTAAGGAACTTAAGACTCAATTGCAAGAGTTGTTGGATAAAGGTTTTAGTAGACCTAGAGTGTCACCTTGGAGAGCTCCGATTTTGTTTGTAAAGAAGAAAGATGGGACTTTGAGGTTGTGTATTGACTATAGGCAGTTGAATTGGGTGACAGTGAAAAACAAGTATACTTTACCGAGGATAGATAATTTACTTAATCAATTATAAAGAGCTCAAGTGTTTACAAAACTGAACTTAAGATCAGGTTACTATCAGTTGAAAATAGCAGAAGTTGATGTACCAAAGAGTGTATTCAGGACCAGATATAGGCACTTTGAGTTTTTGGGGATGTCTTTTGGGTTAAAAAATGCTCTGGAAACTTTTATGGCATTAATGAATAAGGTGTTCCATCCTCACTTAGATTATTCTATGATTGTATTTATAGATGATATTTTGGTTTATTCGTAGAGTAAAGAGGAACATTCTGAGCATTTAAGGTTAGTCCTATAGATAATGAGAGCAAAACAATTATATGCCAAGTTCAGTAAGTGTGAATTCTGGTTTGATCATGTGGTATTCTTAGGTCATATAGTATCTAGATAGGGTATATAGGTAGACCCAAAGAAAGTTGAAGCGATGATGGAGTGGGAAGCTCCGAGAAATGTGTTTGAGATTTGGAGTTTTCTTAGACTAGCAGAATAGTATGAGAGGTTTTTCAAGGGGTTTTCTTTAATCTCAGCCCATTTGAAAAAGCTTTTGAGGAAGAATGTACCATTCAGATGGACTGATGAATGCCAAAGGAGTTTTGAGGAATTAAAATATCTATTAACTACAGCACTGGTGTTAACTAGTCTAGCTAGATCTGGAGGTTGTGTCGTGTACAGTGATCCTTCACATCAAGGATTGGGATGTGTTCTGATGTAATATGGCAAAATAATTTCATATGCATCGCGACAATTAAGGTCTCATAAATTTAACTATCTGGTTCACAATTTAGAACTTATTGCAGTGGTGTTGCTTACAGATTTGAAGACATTATCTGTATGGTGAAACATTTAAGATATTCACTAATCATAGAATTTTACGGTATTTATTGAGTTAGAAAGAATTGAATATGAGACAAAGGTGGTGGATTGAATTGTTTAAAGATTATGATTGCACAATTAAATATCATCCTAGTAAAGCTAATGTCGTAGCCGATGCATTAAGTAGAAAATCAAATAGTAGTGTGACTCAAGCTTAAACATTGAGGTTCTCAAAACTATTACAACTAAGAGCATTTAATGTTGAGCTAAATTTAGGGCAGAATGAAGCATTGTTGGCTACATTAAAACTTAGATCGGTATTGCATGAAAAAATCAGAAAAGCTCAAAGCAAGGATCCAAAATTTGTGAAAATTATTGAGAAGTTGAAACATAATCTGAATTCTGAGTTTGAATTAAGGGATGATGCATTGTGGTTGAAGCAAAGGTTGTGTGTACTTGATATTGATGATCTGGGAAAAGATATTTTTGTGGAAGCATATATAGTAGCTTATGTTATGCATCCTAAAACTACTAAGATGCACAATATGCTAAAACAACATTTCTAGTGGCCAGGTATAAAGAAGCAAGTGGTAGAGTATGTTGTAAAATGTTTGACATGCCAACAGATTAAGGCAGAGCATCAGGCTCCAATTGGAAATTACAGTCATCGCCTATCCCAGAGTTGAAATGGGAATTATTACTATGATTTTATTATGGGGTTGCTAAGGATACCGAGGCAACATAATGCCATATGGGTCATTGTTGACAGATTGACGAAATCAGCCCATTTCTTACCTGTGAGAGAGAATAATAAACTAGATCAGTTAGCCTGGAAATATGTTAATGAGATAGTAAGGTTATATGGAGTTCCAGTGTCTATTATATTGGATCGGAATCCTAGATTTAACTCGAGATTTTGAGGTAGTTTACAAATAACTTTAGGTACAAGGTTAAACTTAAGTATAACTTTTCATCCTCGGATAGACGGATAGAGTGAAAGAACAATTAAGACTGTTGAGGATATGCTCAGACCTTGTGTTTTAGAGTTCCAAAGGGTACGGGATCAATATGTAGCTCTTATTAAATTTGCATACAACAATCATTATCACAGAAGTATCGGTATGGCACCGTATGAGGCATTATACAACAAAAAGTGTCGTTCGCCTTTGTATTGGGATGAATAGGGCCTAAGGATTGTTGAAGGCCCCAAACTGATTCAAGATATTGTTAATAAGGTTAAACTAATTTGTAATAAAATTAAAGTGACTCAAGATCGATAGAAGAGTTATATGGATCAACACAGAAGGGATATGGAATATCAAGTAGGAGATAGAGTGTTTATGAGAGTAGCAGCTTGGTAAGGAGTGCTGAGGTTTAGTAAAAGGGGTAAGCTAAGCCCTAGATACATTAATCCGTATGAGATTATTGTGAGAATAGGACCATTGGCTTATAAGTTAGCACTACCTACTGAAATGACTCAGATTCACAATATGTTTTATATTAGTATGCTGAGAAGCTATTGGTCAGATCTAAGGTATGTGCTACTGGCTGAGAAGGTTGAAATAGTAAGTAATATGAGTTATGTTTAAGAACTGGTTAAAATAGTGGGTTATTAGACCAAGCAATTGAGAAACTGAGTGATCCCATTGGTTAAAGCCCTTTGAAGGAATTATTCGAGTGAAGAAGCTACATAGGAAACTGAGGAGAACATGTGGAATTAGTACCCCCATCTGTTTGATCAATCAGGTAAAAATTTCAATGATGAAATTTCTTAAGGGGGGTTATAATAACTCATTTTCCATACAAAAGGTTAGGACATAGGATCCTAAGCCATTGTATATGAGAAATAGCATTAAGAGTTTATGAGGTGCATTTCATTCACAAACATAACATGAGTATACACACACAAATTATGATTTTGTAAACATTGCAAAGGATGTATATGCACTCAATTGACATATTCTGGGGTATAAAAGGTTTTAAATGGTTATGATGTGGATTGTGAATTGTTATGTCTTGAATTTTGATTTGGTGGATTCCAATTATTAATTTAGAATTTATTTGTTACAATTAGGAGATTTATGAATTAATGTGTATATTTGGACTAGAAAATATGCCAAGTGGCAAGTCTAGAAATAAGTGACATGTGGCATTAGAAATTGAGTGGAATTTTGCTTATTTAATTGGGTGACAATTAGCTTGGAGATTGAGAGACAAATGGACTAGTTATTAAGAGGAATTTGGAACCATCAGAAAAAGACATACGGTAAGTGTCATGACAAGTGTCACGACACTCACCACGCTTTTAACACATATGGTATAGACATTAGAAAGACCATTTTTCATTTCTACTTTTTGTTACATGATCTCTTCTTCTTTTTTCTCTCACTCATGACACTCTCACCCAACCATTAACATTGAGTTTTGGTAAAATCTTTCACCTTACCACTTTAACACTTTGTTATCTTCTTCTTATTGATGAAAACCCAACCTATTCCTCTTTAAAATGGTGATGATCATGTAAGCTTGAAGGGCTAGGTTAATTCACGATTTGAGGAAGCTTTGGAGTTAAACAAGTAAGTATGATATTTTTGTTCATGGTTTGTTTTAATAGAAGAATTTATAATGATTGTTTAAGGATTAATTGATAGTGATAATGGAGTTTGATAAATGTTGAAATTTAATGAATGAATGGATACAATCATGTTCTATTTTTTTTATATATGATAAACAATAGTTTATGAATTGTTGTATATATGATTTTCAATTGGAGTTAAAGTGCAAGTGATAAGGAATTGAGGTGTAAATGATGAATTATGAAGAAGATGGTTTGGATTTAGTATGTAAGGGTTGAAATCTGGAAAATTTTGAAGGAAAAGGATGAGAAATTTTCAGATTACTTATCCTACGATCATGGGAAAGCCTCCATGATCATGGGAAGTGCGTTGGAAATGAGATTTTCTCTTTTAGGTGATTATTGAACCAACTAATGATAAGATACTTTGTTTTGGTGCATTTAGACTTGATTGAGGCATGAAATGAACCTAGTTTGATGCTTGATTAATTAGTTGAAGGTTTGATATGTTTAGGTTGTTAGTGATGTTATAACTTAAGGAATGGATTGTTGATATTAATGTATCTAAAATATAGAATTATGAGTGCTATAAGAATGAAGGTGTTCTTAAGAATACAATTGTGTTCCAAAGAATATGAGAAATGTGTATTAAGTATGAATGAATGAGAATTGGAATATTGTGTGATTATATAATGCTATAAAAGGATTGATGAATTTAGAATAATCAAGTTACTTGAGATATTAGCCTAATCGCAAACTAATTATATCCAAGTTATGATTTTTGAATGTTCAAGACTCGTGGTTAAGGATACATACCAAGGAAAGTTAATTGAGTATGCAATATATATATATATATGCATGATTGAATACTTATTTGATTGATCAATGTAGTAACGTATAAAATATGTGTGTATTGCTAGACTTTAGATACACAAGTCGAACATCAACATCCATACATTACCGGGTCGTCAAAGCAATAGCTTATCTGTAGCGTACTGTGAGTTAACCTAGATTTTTTCTCACTGTGATTGATTTGTTTCTGTTTAAATTTTCGTATTAAACTATTACTGTTATGATTTTAATAATTCCAGACATTTATAGTCCGAGGAGCTCGATAATTGGGATTGTATTGGGGGTGTTTCCTAATTGTAGGCTAAAAGCCCAAATTGGGGCCTAAGGTTTTTAAGTTTGATCAGTTTAGGACTTAAACTTGTAACTTGCTCAACGAAGGTCTAAATTTTCACGAGTCTGCTCAATTTACGGCTTTTTTAAACACAAATTAGAAAGTGTCATACACGCGTTGTTTCTATATATAAAAAGTCTATTTAGAAAGGCCAGGTAGGTTTTAAAAACCACATAGATTTTAGAAAAATAATAAAATAATTTAATTTTCATACTAAACTTGCTAGACCCCATTCGTCATCAAACTTTCCCATCTCAACCAAAACTGCGTAGACCCTTTCGGAAGTTGAAGTATTTGCTTTAATGGATAATGACCTGAAGTGTGTTAGTTCCTAATTTCGGTGGCTCCACAACAAACAACTCTATCACACGTTCAGGTTTTACTTGGTGCAATAGAGGGCATGGGCAGTATGGAGGTCATCAAATGGTTCAGTATAATGATTCTTGAGACGGTTGTAAATAGTTTCAAAATTTCTAGAACTTTTTTGGACTAAACCCAAGAATTAGCCTACTCTTCTTGTACATAAGAGTGGCCAACTCAGCCTACCAAAATTTTTGAGAGCACCAAAACATAGAACATTATCACACAAGATGATATCAGAATCAATATAAACTTATAAGAAACTCCTAACTAAAGCTCTCCAATTCACCTGTATTTTTGGCTCTTTTGTATGAGCATGTACATTGAAAATCTCTGTTATGAGTCCCACACGATCCAACACCAGTTTACTCCATGCACGTTGCAAAAAGAAAGAAAATTAAAGAAATTCCAATAATAGAAGAGCACTAGCATTATAATCAACCTCCAGATAATCAAAAGCTGAGAAAAATAAAACTGAATGTGCCTCTAAATTTCTCTGTTGAATACCGTTTAGAATTGCATTCACAAAGACAACATCCACACCTTTCTGTTCCTGTTCAATTCACAAGTACACTATCACACCCCAATGCAAGAACTAATTTTGGTTAGTTAACCAAAACTCTTATCTAACAAAACCAATCCTTACCTCAATCTCCAAGAAGCTTATGTGGCATTTTATAGCATCTAAGATTCTAGGCCTAAAAAATGTGTCTATGAATTCCAAAATACCAACTCAAACCCATCAACTATCAGCTTAAAATACATAATTGTCAAACGATGAACATATAAGAAAGCTCTTAGATGGACCTGCACGAGCTTTAGAGGATTGAAGAATTGGATTTTGGACCACGATGTGATGAGGCAAGTTCTTTTCGGAGAACTCAGTTTCGAAGTAACCGTCATGCTATTTTTTGAGAGAGTTAGCGAGAGACAGAGCTTCATTGAGCTTGATCTGAAGTAGGCTATTGGGTTGGAGTTACAGCTAGACAACAAAAATTTTAGGGTAGGACATTAGGCTCTTTATTAAAGAGCGATACCTCATTAACATCATCTCCTTCATCTGTGTTTTGATGATTTGATGAAAACGGTTAAGAGAGAAAGGAAAATAGAGATGGAGTTAGAGACCTATAGAGGCTCGCCTAGGATTGGTTCAAGAAAGTTAGGATTTTGGCTATTGATTTCAGGTGGGGAAAAAATGATAGACCCAACATGGGCTACTTTGTTGTCTAATATTTTGTCTTCCTTAGTCAGAAATGAGTTTGGCAGCTAGGAAAATTCAGGAAAGTGGAGGGAAACGTGGCCTTGAAAGATTGAGAGATTAACTGACTTGTTTATAATAGCACGTGTATGACACTTCTTAATTTCCATCCAACAAAGTCTTAAATTGAGCGAACTCATGAAAATTTAGACTTTTCTCAAGCAAGTTAAAGTTTATGTCCTAAACTAATCAAACTAAAAAACGTTAAGCCCTAATTTAGGCTTTTAGCCTATAATTGTATGTGAATCTAGAAAAATGTGTTTACTCAACTAAATGATGAATGTGAAACTTAGAAATGATGAATATGTGAAAATGACTGTGCATAATGAATAAAAGATATCAATAGTGTATTGTGTAAATTGATGCATTTCATCACATTGTTATACATGGTCAGATAAAGGAGTTATGGTTGGAGTGACCAGTGAAAAAGATCTTAAAGCTTAGTAATGTGCACAAGAGCCACAAGCTCCCTTATTAGTGAGCTTGATATCCACAATAGGTATGGGACAGTTATTAATGAGCCCGGTATCCACAACGGATACGGGACAGTAAAAAGACGCTCGGTCATAATAAAGTAAAATTGAAAGTGAAGTTATATGTACATTTGCATATACATCCTTACATATATCTTATGATTGAATTGAAACGAATTATTAAATTGTTTGATATACAGTGGAAAAGTAAATAAAGATGTGATGTGATATGAAATGTGAACTTACTTGATTTACTTATACAACTTGGTGTACTTAATAAGGTAAGATGAAATGTGAAGTGATATTCAATATATGATGATATTAGTTGCTTATGAAATTGTCCTTATGTTTTGATACAGTGAGTTGATTTAGGATAGTTTACTCACTGAGTTTGCAAACTCATCAAAATTGCAACGTTGACTTTCAGGTACAAGGGAGGACTAGCTCTAAGGTGATAAAGTAGGAAGTCTAGAACTATTGCGTTTTAGAAGCATAATGGCTCAAAGGTCTGGTCAGCTGATAATGAGAAGTTTAGATATAGTACTTTTTTTAGATTCTCATTTCATGTAGAATATTTGTAAAGGAGCAGTAGACTCCCGTATGATTCAGAAATGTAAATATATATATTATGAAGTGTAATGACAATGTATGTAAATTATGTTTGTGACTAAAGGAGAAGTCGATCTTTTAAATTCTTATATTCTGTATGATGCCAAAATAAGTGAATGTGGTTTTCTCTAACATGCCATTTTCATAGGGTATGTTCTTAAATGTTCTTTGGATATTCGGGCATATGCTCTATAGAGGTGGGGTGTTACAAAAACAATCAAATGAAATTGAGCACCTAACCATTTAATAATTGAGTTGTCATATTAAAACAAAGATGATCAGGTATGAAAGCATAGGATTCATTCTATTGTCATTTTGCTCCCATAACCATTTTTTATTCAATTAAGATGAAAATGATAAGGAATTGAGGTGTAACTGATGAACTATGAAAAATATGGTTTGGAGTTAGTATGTAAGGGGGTTTTTGGATTTATAGCAATCTAGAAAAAAATAAAAGTAAACTATCGAAAAAAATTAAAACAAGCGATCGAAAATGATTAAACTGTTGAATATATGTAAGGTCTGGTTCTAGGATTAATCTCAGCCTAAGCAAGATCAACATATTTCATCATCCTAATGTCTTTACAACTTTCTTCAGACTATCAATCTGAGACTAATACTAATAGAATGCTCTATTAATCCTAATTTGCTCTTAGGTTTTGTTTAATCAAGATACGATCATTAATTAAACCTAATTACCGAATAACCTAGGATACGATTTCTAGATTTAATTTGGCAGTTACATTACGATATGGAAAACAATCAATATAAGTAGCAACCTCACACGTTCAGGTTATCTAACCTAAGTTATATTGTTCCTAACGATACGAGATCATTAGATACTATTAACAGACATCAAAAGGAACGCTTACGGATTACATTTAATATTTTAGGAATAAGTTTGAAATAGAATAATCAAAATAATGTATTAAGATCATTCATCCTAAAACTTGATCAAATCATCACCAACAACGCAACAATCTAAAAAGAAATTACAACATTAAAATGATAAAATAGCTTAATTGTGATTTGGTGTCCATATCCTTGTCGAATTGACTTCGGGAAGCTAGCCTTCCATCTCCTTTTTTATGCTCCAAGCATCAACCATCTTCTCCATAGCTGCTTCGGTGGTGAAAAATAAATGAAGAGAGAACTGTAGTGCTTCCACTCCTGTCCTACACTACTCTCTATTTTCTATTTAGTTTTCGGTCTACCCTGATGTTCACCCCTTTTATGTCTTTTAAATTCACTCTTAAAACCTCCAGTTAAACGTATACATTTTTTGGTTGCCAAACGTCTGCATTTCATTTATTCCTTCCCATCCGTTAGTGTGTGTTGTCATTTTTGGTTAGGCTACTGCATTAAACTCACACGTTGCTTGTCATTTTTATCTACATCCTAGCCTTATACATTAAATTCATGTGAAGTACCATGAATAACTCACGTCTTCATTTCATCATTCCAGCTACTGCGTTTTGATGTTTCTTAATCCACTTTGCTACCTTGCATTTTTTTCACCTATTGTTGTCGTATTGTGTTTCTCCTTCACGTCATACATATGTTGTCATTTTGGTCTAGCATGTTGCATGAAAGTCCCACGTTGTTTGCAAGTTTTTGGTCCACTTGTGCAATGTTTTGGTGTTTTAACCCAATTGCTATAATTTTCTTCTCACCTTGGTGCCTTATGCATTGTCCATTAATTAAATTAATACCTTGCATAGCCATGCAAATCCATGCAAAATCCATGCAGCCCATTTTCTGCTCTTTGTGTTTTCATTTTTCTTGTCTTCTTCTTGTCTTTTAATTTTTTTCTTCTTGCTCCATAAAGACAAGTGAATATTATTCTTCGAAAAATGGCCCAATTATTATGCTTTCGACTCACTATAACTTTTATGCTTCCGAATTGTGCCTAAAATCAAACATGAGTTAAAGTGAGTATCTTAAGCAATTTCATGTCAATAATCACTAATGTTATGGAATAATTATACAATCAATTAAGCACCTTTCAATCGGCTAAAAAAATATACAGATCAACATCATCGGGAGATGGAGTACAATGTTAAAGATAAGGTATTTCTTTGAGTATCACTTTAGAGCAGAATTATGAGGTTTGATAGGAAAGGGAAGTTGAGTCCGTGGGCTATATGAAATTGTACAACGTATAGGGGTTGTTAGGTTACAGATTAGCATTACCACAAGAATTATCATAGATTCATAATGTGTTCCATGTGCCAGTGTTAAGAAGGTACCGACCAGATCCTAGTCCTGTTATATCGAGGCTTGAGATCGAAGTGACAAATGACATGACCTATAATGAGGAGTTAGTGGAGATATTGGGTAAACAAATTAGGAAATTAAGGAGGAGGGAGATTCCAATGGTGCGAGTTTTGTGGAGTCATCATTGTTCTTCAAGAGAGGCAACTTGGGAGGTAAAGAATGAAGTTTGACGTCAATATCATCATTTGTTTAGATTCTCACGTGCATAATTTAATTTAGAAGACAAATTTCTTTTAAAAGGGGGAGATTTGTAAAGCCCACAAGATAAATCAACCTAACCAATAATTTTAAGTTATATAAAAGACAACATTTAAAAAAATAAATTGGAAGACCATCAACGAGACAACATCTTCTTCTTCATTATCTCTCCACTTTTCCAACTATTATGTGTCTTAATGTACCATCTTTCATCTACATGTGACATTTCTCTTATAAGTCCCCTCATTGTGTTTTTTTTACAGAAAAATAGGAGAAGATGTGCAGGCTAACAACCTCAAAATCCCTCACACTTAGGTAAATTTTCAGCTGCAATTTTTTGACTTTTTGTGATTTTGGATCATCCTACACTAGTCTATAGTTGGATTGCATGTTTTTGTTATTTAGGACAATATTTGAAGTTGCATGAAAGGAAAAAAATGGAGAAAATGTGGCTGAAAACTTGACAAAAGAAGAGTAGATAGGAGAAGAGGAGAGGATGAAGAAGGTAGCATCTTTTGAAATTTTAAGTTGCATGTACAAGCAGAATAGGAAAAGCAAAGGGAAAATCTGGAATTTACTTCCAAGAGGGCATTTTTTGTATTACTTGAACTAGATGAGGGTAAAATAGGACTTTCAATTAAATAAAGATATTTTAGTAATTATGGTGGCTAGGCTATTAAGGATATTATTTTTATAATTAAGAATAAATTAGAACAGAGAATAATATTGGATTATTAAGTGCAATTGAATTAGAAATTTTTAGTGAATTAGTTTAATAGAATTTTGTAAATTCTAGATTCAAAAATTCGATTGAGGAGAAATTGAGATTATCAATTAGTTAAGTCCGAAATTGGGAAAAGGATAACATTGGATTTTTCTATTAAAATAAAGTACCATTTTGTTATTAATAAATTATATTTTGAATTATTCACCAATTAAATTAATGATTAATGGTTTCATAGATTAATTACAAGATTTTTCTTGTTTATATTTTGTTATGTATATTGAATTTTATTGATTGTTAATTTGGTGAAAATGTGTTTTAAAATGGAGACGGATTGATAATAGGTTGAGAATAATTGGAGAAAATTGAGGACTAGTGGCTTGCCTAAATGTTAGGAAACCAGATCAGGATCTGATCCGAACAGCAGCGGAATAATTGCGAAACTTTTTCGCAATCTTTGATTTCCCGAAAACCAAGATCCTTTTTAATTCTATAAAATGAATAACGCAAATCATAATAAAGCGCAAACTTAATTTGTACCTTATTCTGAAGCTTGATCTTTGTCATATCGTATCCCTCGAACCATTTCTGAAACCGATCCGTCTCAACCACCGTAGCCGCACAAGTGTCTGGCCTCTAATAGTATCCACAGAATAGGTTGAGAGAACTCTGTAACTTTTACAGAAAGGTTAAGCATGAAGTGCTAGCTCTACAGAGCTTAAGCCTATTTATAATAAGCTTTGGACGTTTTAGTAATTTGATTGAAATTAAATTCTAATTTCAATTAAACTTTAATTAGAATTACAAATAATTCTAATTAAATACCAATTATGCCCA
>JAOQML010000008.1:32702226-32712604 GCA_027568935.1 Erythroxylum urbanii
ACTTATTCCTAATAAGAATAAGGATTAGGGTTTCTCTATAAATAGAGAACCTATGTCTTATTAGAAGACATACGAAAAAAAAAACCTAGCCACCAGCTGTTTGTTTTTTAGAGAAAAATTGTGCGACGTTCAAAAGGTGTTTTGGAATGTGTTAGCATACATTAGCCACTTCCCGGATCGTTCATCCTCGTGTGGATACCGGTAGAGGACATTCACGCATCGCAGTGTCTACAAATCTGAAAAACGAATACCAATCCGCGTCAAGAGGTAAATTCGTATTTGTTGTGTGTTTTCGGTTATACTTTTGTCGTATAATATGGCTATTCCGTTGCGTATTATAAATACACGGGCCATAGGCGATCCAACAGTTATTCCATTTAGGTCTGGAGGATATGTTATGTATAGTAATGCTTCACACCAGGGATTAGGATGTGTTCTGATGCAGTATTATAGAGTGATTATATATGCATTAAGACAATTAAGGTCTTATGAGTTTAACTATCTGGTTCATGATTTAGAGCTTGCTATAGACATTATTTATATGATGCAACATTTCAGATATTTACAGATCATATAATTTTGAAATATTCGTTGAGTCAGAAGGAGCTGAATATGAGACAATAGCGATGGATTGAACTGCTTAAGGATTATGATTGCTCAATTGAATACCATCCAGAAAAAGCTAATGTTGTGGTTGATCCATTAAGTAGGAAATCTAATAGCAGTGTAGCACTAATTCAAACATCAAGATTACCAAACCTAATTCAACTAAGAACATTAAATGTTGAGCTAAGTTTAGGATAGAATGAAGCATTATTAGCTATGCTAAAGCTTAGATCGGTATTACATGAAAGGATCAGAAAAGCTCAAAGTAAGGATCTAGAATTAGTGAAGTTATTTGAGTGGATCCAGAATTAGTGAAGTTATTTGAGAAGTTGAAACATAACTCGAATTATGAGTTTAAGTTGAGAGATAGTGCATTATAGTTGAAGCAGAGATTATGTGTACTTGATGTTGATGATTTGCGGAAAGTAATTTTGGAAGAAGCTCACATGGCAACTTATGCTATGCATTCTGGTACTACTAAGATGTACAGTACTCTAAAACAACATTTTTGGTGTCTAGGGATGAAGAAGCAAGTGGCTAAATGTTTGACATGCCAATAAGTTAAGACAGAGCATTAGGCTCCAGTTGGAAAGTTACAGTCATTACCTATTTCGGAGTAGAAATGGGAGAGGATCATAATGGATTTCATTATGGGTTTGCCAACGACTCTGAGGTAACATGATGCTATATGGGTCATTGTTGACAGATTGACGAAATCGGCTCATTTCTTACTTGTACTAGAGAATAACACAATGGATTAAATAGCTCGGAGGTACGTTAATAAGATAGTAAGATTACATAGAGTTCCAGTATCAATGGTATTAGACCGGGATCCCAGATTTACTTCTATATTTTAGAGCAGTTTACAAATAGTATTGGATACAAAGTTGAATTTTAGTACAACATTTCATTCTTAAATAGATAGATAGAGTGAGAGGACAATTAAGAGTGTTGAGGATATGCTCAAAGCTTGTGTTTTGGAGTTTCAAGGATATGGGATCAATATATAGCTCTCATTGAATTTACATATAATAATCATTATCACAATAGTATTGGTATGGCTCCATATGAAGCGTTATATGGTAAAAAGTGTCGATTGCCTTTATATTGGGATGAAGAGAGGGCCTAAGGATAGTTGAAGGCCTAGAGTTGATTTAAGATACCGTTGATAAGGTAAAATTGATTTGTAATAGGATCAAGGCAGCTCAAAACAGGCAGAAGAGTTATGTGGATCAGCACCGGAGGGTTGTGGATTATCAAGTGAGAGATAAGGTGTTCTTGAGAGTGTCACTTTGGTAAGGAGTGTTGAGGTTCGGTAAAAAGGGAAAGTTAAGCCCTAGATACATTGGTCCTTATGAGATTACTGAAAGAATAGAACCGTTGGCTTACAAGTTAGCATTACCACTAGAGATGTCTCAAATTCATAATGTGTTCCATGTTAGTATGCTCAGGAGATATAGGTAAAATCTAACACATGTATTACCGATACAGAAAGTTAAAATTGCAATTAATTTAAGTTATGTATAGGAACCGGTCAAAATAGTTAGCTATCAAACTAAGCAATTAAGAAACTGAGTAATCCTGCTGGTTAAAGTCCTTTGGAGGAATCACTAGAAAGAAGAAGCCACATGGGAGACTGAGGAGAACATGAGGAATCAGTACCCCTATCTATTTGATGAATTAGGTCAGAATTGCGAGGACAAAATTTCTTAAGAGGGAGAATTGTAATAGCCGGTTTCCATACTAAGAGTTAGAGCCTTAGATTATTGCACATGAGTCATATCATTTGAGAATTTATTAAATGCATTTCATTCACAAGCATAATATTCACATACACACATGAATCATGATTTAGAAAACATTATAAAGATTGTATATGCACTCAATTGACATATTTCGGGGTATGAAAGGATTAAAATGATTATTATGTGAAATGTGAATTGCTTATATCTTGAATTTTGGTTTGGTGGATTATAATTAGTAAATTTAGAATTAATTGTTATAATTAGAAAATTGATGAATAAAAATGTGCATTTATTTTAGGAAAAATGTTAAATTGACACATAAAAATTTAGGATGACTAAGCCTATGGAATAAGTTACATATGGCAGTAGAGATTGAGTGACAAATGGCTTAGAGATTGAGTAACAAATGGCTTAAGCTTTAGGTGGCAAATGGCAGTATAAAGGGAGGACACGTAGTTGGCCTAGACTCTTGACAAGTGTCCTAACACTAATCACACCATACGACACACATATAGCAAGTTGCTTCATTTGTAACTTTCTGTTGAAACTTTCATCTTCTTTTTCTCTCATAGATGAAAGCTTGCTCCTCTTTACATCTCTGCATTTTGCCTAAGTTTTGATCAATTACCACACTAAAATCCATGCTTTTACATTCATAAAGATAGTTATAGAACTAGATCATTGTTGTATATGTTGTTATCTTTTATCTTTGTTAAAAACCCATCCAATTCCCACCTTGTATTTGAGATGATCTTGCATGCATATAAGGCAAAGCAGACTTGATGAATTGAGGTGGAACTTGAGCTAAACAAGTAAAGTATTGATCTTTGTGGCATGTTTTAATAGAAAGTTTATGATAATTGAATTAGGATGGATATCATGTAGTGTTGATGATAAAGTGTGATGGAAAAATGATACATAAATTGAGTACTTTTCTATTTTGTTTTTGATGCATGAAAATTGTAGGTTATATGTTGCTATATGGATGGTTTAGATTGAGATTTAAAGTTTAATTAAAGGTGAATTTATGCTAAAGAAAGGTGCTAGTGAAGTGTTCTTGAATTTGGAAAAAACTAAGACGACATATATGATGAGATTACGTGGATGAAAGTTTCTATTTTATTTTGTATGCATGAAAGATAAATAGTTTATGAGCTGCTAATTAAATGATTTTGAGTTGGAATTGAAGACGAAGTTGATGAGGAATTGAAGTATAATTAAGGTATAATTAATGGACTAATATGAAGATGTTTTAAATTTGGTATGAAGGTGTTAGAAGCTGGAGAAATTGAAGGAAAATGAAGAGTGAACATTAAGTTCACTCATCCCACGATCATGGGAAGGTCCTCCACGATCGTGGGCAATGCTTTGAAATGAAAATTTTCTGTTTTGTGTGATTGTTGAGTCAACTAAGGATAAGTTACTTTACTTTGATGTATTTGGACTTGATTAAGGCATGAAATGAACCTAGATTAATGTTTGATTAATTGGTTAAGGGTTTGATAAGTTTAGGTTGTTAATTGATGTTTTAACTTAAGGAATGGATTGTTTTGAAATCAATATATCTAAAATCTAGAATTTATGAGTGTAAAAGGAATGAAGGTGTTCTTATGAATGCAAATGTGATACAAAAGATATGAGTAACGTGAACTAGGTATGAATGAATAAGAATTGGGAAATGTGTGAATATATACTGCCAGCAAAGGTTGGTGAATGATATGTGTTTAATTGTTGATACATTTAATCACTTATACTTAGCGATTAATGATAAGAAAATACTTAAGATACTCACTTTAATTCATATGATTTTAGGTATAATTTGGAAGTAAAGAAATTAAAGTGAGTCAAAAGCACTACATTTGTGTCATTTTCTGAAAATTAAATTTTACTTGTCTTCATGAAGCAAGAAGGAGTTAATTGAAAGACAAGAAGAGAAAAATCAATAGCAGCTAAAGGACAAAACGACAGTGTAAAATGAATAAAACGAAGTGCAAAGGACAAAGCAGAAGGAAGATAGTGCCCGCTAGCGTTAACGCATACGTAAAACGCTAGTGTTTAATGCAACTACAAAGGGTGGCAGAAAAAAGGGGTTTTGGTGAACAGTGGACCAAAAACTCTCAACTTTAATTGTCCCATCAGCTACAGTGAAGAGAAGGAGGTGGCAGAAGGAAACAAAGAGGGGAGTGGCGATGGGTAAAACATGGGCGTGAAAGAAGAGAAGTGAGTGAATAGTGAAGGTGGACCAAAAACTACCATCTTTATTTGTCACTTCAATGAATAGTGAAAGAGATAAGAAGATTGGGTAGGGAAGAAGAAGCAAAGGGTGCTTCGGGAGGGATATTAATGGGGTCAAAGCATTTTTCAGGAGAGACTCATAGAGGGTTAAATGTCTCAATGCCGGTTTGGAGGTGACATCGACATCGACAACCCAGGTTAAGTATATTTTCTTATTTTTGTTATTTCTTTCTCTCATTAGGAATTGATTGTGTTATCCTATATTAATTGATTTGGGTTTTGTGTATGGATAATCATATTTTTGTTATTGTTAGATTATTTGTGTATGAACCCATTGGGTATTATGAAAGGATGATTTTAATGCGTTCATTGAATTGTTTAATTGCATACCCATTACTAAAATTTCTATATAATTAGTAATTATTTTGTTGAAATTTATGTGTAGCGACTAATGATTCGTAATCATTAAGGATAACATGACCTAGGTTAAATGACGCATCGTATGTGGTTGTTACCTTGATTAATCGATTTTCCTAATTCGTAATGCAACTGCCTAATTAAATTTAAAGATCGTATCCTAGGTTATTCTATGGTTAGGTTTAATTAATGATCGTATCTTGATTAAACAAAACCTAAGGAAAAACTTAGGTTAATTATTAACCCATGATTAATAGTTTCTAGGAGAGGTTTGAAAATAACAAATCAATGAAATATGTTTAATTAGGGTGTAGGCCGAGATTGAACCAAAGAACCAGGTCCTTATCGAATTTCCCATTTTTACCAATTTTTGCATGTTTTCTTTAATTTGTTTTTATTAGTCTAGCTTCATTTTTTTATTTATTTCAAAATCCAAAACCCCTATGTTAAACCTAAACACCAGTAAATTTCATTTCAAAAACTTTACACACACTCTGTGTGATCGACCTAGATTCACCATTGCTACAGTAGTAGTCTAATTGATTTATTGACTAGCGTTACGATGCGCTAGTCAGTGAATGTATAATTGATAAATTTAGGGTAATCAAACTTATTTAAGATGTAAACCTAATTACAAACTAGATGTGTACAAGCTATGATGTTTGAATGGTCAAGATTTGTGAATAAAGATACATACCCAGAAAGTCAATTGAGCATGCATTGAACATGAAACATATACATATGCATGAGTGAATAATCATATGATTGATCAACTTAGTAATGTGTAAAATATATGTGTATTGCATGACTAAAGAAGCACAGTTGATCGTCAGCATCCAGACATTGTCGGAACATCAAGACAATAACTTATCTGGAGCGTACTGTAAGTTAACCTAGATGTTTCTCACTATGATTGAATTGTTTTTGGTTAACTTTTAGTTAATGAATTGTTACTTATCTAATTGCTATGATTCTTGACATTGTTGGCCTGAGGAGTTTGATACTTGGGATTGTATATGAAAGTGTTCTCAAATTGTACGTGTAATATGGAATATGTACTCAACTGAAGGTTGAATGCCGAACTCAGATCAGCACATTGAATGAAAAGTATTGATAGCATATTATGTGAATTAATGCATTCCATTACATGACATGCATAATCAGATAAAGGAGTTGCGATTAGAGTGACCAATATGAAAAGAGCTTTAAGCGCAGGAATTACGCACAAAGAGCCACAGGCTCAATTAATAATGAGCCCGGTATCCACAATGGATACAGGATAGTAAATGAAATGAGCCCAATATTTATAAAGGATATACGACAATAAATAGGTGCTCGGTCACTACAAAGTAAAATGAAAACGAAGTCATATGTGTATTTGCATATATATAACTTTACATGTATCATATGAATGATTGAGATGAATTAATGGATTATTTTGGAATAGTGTTATGAAATGTTTGTATACATGTTGTACTTGTACTTGATGAAATATGACAACATGTGATGTAGGATTTGATACTAGATGATGTGTTAAACTTCTTGAAATTAGTTATACAGATGAATTTGTGTTCTAAATGGAGTAAGCACATCGATGATGGTTCTCTCACTGAGTTCGCAAACTCATCAAATTGTAACGTTAATTTTTAGGTACAAAGGAGTTCTAGCTTCTAAGGCAACCAAGTAGAATTCTAGTACTGTCATTTTAAAAACAAGAATGGTTCAAAGGTCTGGTCAGCTAATATCTGGGGAGTCTAGTTAGGATGTGTTGTTTAACTTCTCATTTTATGTTAAACATTTCGTATGGAGTTGTAAACTCTCAAATATTATGGAAATACATGGATATTGTAATGGTACAATGTAAGTAAGTTTATATAATGAGGAGATTTGATCATTTTGAATACTTGTGTTATGTGTGATATCATAATAAGTTAATGTGATTATTCTAATGTGTCATTCTTATAGGGTATGTTCTCGAATATCCTCTGGACGTTCGGGCATATGCTCTATAGAAGTGGTATGTTGTATCCAGAGTTTAGTAATCTGGTCACAACATATTACTTGCTGGATGAGGAATGGGACTCCAATGCTTTGATTGCCCATTATGATGCTGAGGAGGAGAAACTCATACTTACAACTCCTATAGCCCTCGAAACAACTAAAGGGAAGGCAAAGATGAAACCCACTAACTTCAAATCTAGAAAGACTAAATCTTCTCCACATGCTGATGTTGGTCAATCCAATGCTAGTAAAGGTCCTGCAAACATAAAGAAGCCATCAGTATAAGGCCTATAAAGAATGACTGAGACCATTGGGTAACTCCTTAGTTTATCAATTTATGAATCTAATTTTGGGATAGTCACATTAAGGTCTTAGTGACTAGATAATGGCGTATCTAATTATGGTGCTTTCATAATGTAGGGGTTTATATCTAAGATAGGGCCAAATAAAAGGAGGGAGAAATTGATGGTTGATAACAATGAAGAAGCTAATGTAATATCTAGAGGAGATGTATGTACTAAACCTTGCTACAAGGTTCATTTTTGGTTTTATATGACTTATTTTATATGTGATCTTTAAATCAATTTTGGACAAAGATGGTTAACGTTTTGTATTTAACGCTTCTGTTGTACAATTTTTGTTTAATGCAAAACATAATAGTACAACTTTCTTATCATATGGTTTGTATAGAATGTGTCTTACCCTGTTAGATATATATTTCTTCGTATATTGCCAAATAAGTCAAGAAAGACGACCCTGATAAAGGATAAGTTATACATGTTGTGCCATAAAGGTTAAGCCACATTTCCAGAGTTAGGGTTGAAAAATTGATTAAGGAAAGCATTCTCTCAATTCTAGATTATGATGATCTAGAAACATATGCTAACTATTGCAGGAGTAAGTTGACTGAAATAAGGATAAAGAGGTCAACTCGTGTTTCTGGCTCATTGGGTCTAATGCACACGAATATTAGAAGACCTTATATAGTTGCATTGTGCAATTCCAAATGTATTTTGATATTTGTTGATGATCATTCCCATTACAATTATATGTTTTTGCTTAAAGATTGGAGGATAAGAACTAATATGGAAATTTTATCAAGATAGTCAGATCTAACCGTGGAGGAGAATATCATGGCAAACATGGTGTTTCAAGACATGAAAAGGTCCATTTTCCAAATATATAAAATCATTTGGAATACTGACAATTCACTAGCCGAGTAATCCTGAGCAAAATAGTGTATTGCTAAAAGACTTAACCACACCGTAAAGGACATGGAAAAGTCAATACAGAATAGGACTAATCTACCTAATTATCTAGAAGTGTGAAAATTTAGCCTTACACACATTCGTGTATGGGACTGCCCTGCTGAGGTAATATAATCTTATAAAGAAAAATTGCATGCTTGTTTCATGCATTGCTATTTAGTCAGATATCTCGACCACTCTAATGGTTATAGATTTTACTGTAAAGAAGGAAGGACTAGAATAGTGGAATCATAAACAGTTAAGTTTTTGGAATACAATGTCTGTAATGATGGTGGGCCCTTTAACCCTTTGGATGATAACATGGTGGATACTACAGTTATTATATACCCGCTACTTATATAGTTAGATTCGATAGATCTAAGTCTTTATACTGTGCCTATATAGGAACAGGAACTTATACCTATACACACAGAGGTTCCTGGGGGTACAAAACCTAATGCAGTTGCATATATCCACTAGAGTGAGATAACTTGTTATCCCATCTGATTACATAGTCTATTTGGTGAACAAAACTATGATGTTAGTCATATTGCAAATCCAGTTACTTTTACAGAAGTTATTTTGGACCTAATATGGATTGGTGGTGGGATGCAATGACTATTGAAATGCAAACCATGAAGCATGGTAAGGTCTGGGAGCCAATTGATTTGTAGCAGAACTATAAGCTTGTTAGTTGTAAATAAGTTTTAAGACCTAAAGGATTTCAGGATAAAGTTAAGTCGTTTAGAGCTAGCTCAGTTGCCACAGGGTTCACTAAGAGAGAAATGTTTGACTTTGATGTTACCTTTTCTCTCATATCCTCATAGGATACATTTTGAGTGATTATGACAATTGTAGCTTATGATGATATAAAGTTACATCAGATGGCTATCAAAATCGCTCTCCTAAATAAAGACCCTTATGAAGAGGTCTATATATGGTACAACCTGAAGGATTTCAAGATCCAGATAGAATTGACATGGTTTGTACATTAAGCAGATCAATATATGGTTTACATCAAACCTCCCAAAAATGGTACCTTATATATGATGAGATTTAACCTCTTTCGACTTCATGGAAAATAAAGTTAAAAAGATGCGTGTATCACGAGGTTAGGGGGAGCAAAATTATCTTCCTATTATTGTATGTGGATGATATATTGCTCAAATTGAATAACTTGATCATATTGCATGAGGTTAAGCAACTTTTGGCCAAACATTTCAATATGAAGGACTTTAGTGAAGCATCTTTTGTCCTAGGTATGCAGATTTACTAGGATCAATCTTAACATTCGTTAGACCTCTCACAGAGTGCACACATTAACCGAGTGTTACAAAGGTTTAATACGGTGGACTGTAAACTTATCATAACACTAAATTCTTATAGTGAGAGATTATCTTTGGTATAATGTCCAAAGAATAAAGTAAATAGCCTGGTATAAGGAATGTTCCTAAAATTGGGACAGTTGATAACCTGGTATGCTCAAGTAAGTACTAGGTGAGACATTGCATTTACTGTTAGACTGCTTGATCAATATCTGGTTAACCCAGGTGTAGACCATTGGAATGCAGTCAAGCGAGTATTGAGATACTGAAAGGAAACTAAGGATTATATGTTGACATATAAAAAAGTTAAGAATCAAAACCTCATAGAGAAGATTCAAATTTTAGCTATGTGTCCGAATGAACAAAAGTCCACTTACGTTAACATTTTTATGTTTACAGATGGTACAATGTCATAGAAGAGTGTTAAGTAGACACAAGTGACTTCCACATATATGCATGTAGAGTGCATGCTATGGGGCTGCTTCACAGGCAGTTTGGCTTAAAAACTTAAATTTTGAGTTGCATGTGGATGATTCAGTGGTTGGACTCATTCAGTTGTACTGTGATAATCTTATTTCTATGTTGTCTAATGACAACAAAGAATATCACAGGGTCTTAGTATTTGGAGATCAAATATTTGACCATAAAGGAGTTGATACGAAAAGGTGACATTAAGGTTTGGAGCATTTAAGGATTGAGGAAATGTTAGTCGATCCTTTAACTAAATGTAACACCCCACTCCCGCCGAACCCGAACCCGATATCGATCGTGATACCCGAATCCGAGCCCCGCGAGGGTGGCG
>JAOQML010000008.1:32755921-32776321 GCA_027568935.1 Erythroxylum urbanii
AAATTCACTATTCACGTGCATGTATGAATGCATGAACATAGCAAAACAATTTTAAACACTCCTAACCCATTCCAAATTACTATTTTACCCTTCCCATTGGTGAGGGGACGTTATAGTGTTGATGCAGGGAGACAAGGTGATAGCTTATGCTTCGCAGCAACTAAAGTCATATGAGTTGAATTATCCGACCCATGATTTGGAATTGGCCGCAGTGATTTTTGCCTTAAAGATTTAGAGACATTATCTGTATGGGGTTCAGACGAGGATCTTTACTGACCATAAAAGTCTCAAGTACTTACTAAGCCAGAAAGAGCTGAATTTGAGACAGAGAAGGTGGATTGAGTTGCTTAATGATTATGATTTGTTGATTGAGTATCATCCAAGAAAGGCAAACATAGTGGCCGATGCTTTAAGTAGGAAATCCTCAATAGCCCATGTTCATACAGTTTATCTACCTTTATTGGAAGAGATTGCTAAGCTTAGGATAAGCTTGAAACAGGAGGAACTCGAGTGTATAGTTGCTACTTTCAGAGTAAAGGAGTTACAGGCACAAGATACAGATTTGAGCAAGCTCCGAGAAGAAATTAAGAATGGCAAGAAGTCTGAAGTGGTAGTGAGGGATGATGGACACATGGTTGTAGGAAATAAGCTTTGTATCCCAGATGTCAAGGAGGTAAAGGATGAGATACTAGATAAGGCACACAATGTGCCTTATGCCATGCACCCAGGCAGCACCAGGATGTACAGAGATCTGAAAGAATAATTCTGGTGGAAAGGCATAAAGAGAGATGTAGCAGAATATGTGAGCAACTGTCTAGTGTGTCAACAACTCAAAGCTAAACACCAGGCACCTTCAGGCAAGTTAAGGCCATTGTCCATTCCTGAGTGGAAGTGGCAGAGGGTGACTATGGATTCCCTGATAGGTTTGCCCAAGACCAGTAGGAACCATAATGCCATTTGGGTTATTGTTTATCGTCTGACGAAGTCAGCCCATTTTCTGGCAATTAAACAAACTGATTCCCTGCATGTGCTAGCAAAGAAGTACATTGATGAGATAGTAAGATTACATGGGATTCTAGATTCTATAGTTTCTAACAGGGATCTTTGGTTTACTTCGAGATTCTGGGCAAGCTTACAAGAGGCTCTAAGAACCAAATTAAAATTTAGCACAACTTTTCACCCCCAAACAAATGGTCAATCTTAGACGACCATTTGAACCCTAAAGTGAATGCTCAGGGCATGTGTGATAGACTTTAAAGGTGCTTAGGATGAGCATTTTCCATTGGTGGAATTTGCTTACAATAATTCGTACCATTCAAGCATTCAAATGGCTCCTTATGAAACACTGTATGGAAGGAGATGTAGAACTCCAATATGCTGGGATGAAGAAGGAGAAAGGAAACTGTTATGAGCAAAATTAATTCAGATGACAGTGGATAAGGTCAACTTAGTTAAGCAACGGCTTAAGGCAACTCAGGATAGAATGAAGAGCTATATTGATGCTCACCGAAAGGAAATGGAATATGAAGTCGGTGAGAAAGTCTTCCTTAAGACATCTCCTTGGAAAGGAGCCATAAGGTTTGGCAAGAAAGGCAAGTTGAGCCTAAGATATGTGGGACCCTATGAAATTCTTGATAGGATTGTACCGCTAGCCTATAGGTTGGCTTTGCCACAGGAATTGTCTCAGATATATGATGTTTTTCATGTTTCCATATTGAGGAGGTACAGGTCGGATCCATCCCACATCATTCAGACCACTGAGGTTCAGTTGACAAATGATCTGAGTTATGAGGAGACTCCAGTTGAGATTTTAGACACCAAGGAGAAGGTCCTTAGGAACAAGACAGTTCAATCAGTCAAAGTTCTGTGGAGAAATCATTCTATAGAAGAGGCAACATGGGAGCCGTTGGAAACCATGAAGAAGAAGTATCCACACCTCTTCGATCACTCAGATAATAATTTTGAGGACGAAATTCTTTTAAGAGGGGAAGAAATGCTAGGCCCCAACTTTTTTATTTTATTAAGCATGATTTGATTAAATTTTGTGGTCTTGCTAGATAAATCATTTTAATTGGAGTTTAATTATTATGTCGAGTTTGGGAGGAATTATTTCATAGACTGATGGAATTATAGTGTTAATGTTGTAAGGTGCATAAGGGCATGTTTGGAAGATCACTAAAGGTTAAAAGGCTAAGGCATTACATGGAAGGGCATAGTGGACCTTGCTCACTCATTCAAGATATAAAAGGGGAAGAACTAATTATAGTCTTGTTTGTGAGTGAAAGAAGCGAGAAAGAGAGAAGTAGAGAAAAGAAGAAGAAGAAGAAGCTAGGGTTTGGAAATTCTTGAACAGCTTGAAGATTTTAAGGTTAAAAAAGTAAGTATGAGTATTAACCCTTCTTTATTGTTAGATGATGCATATTTAGGGTTGGGTAGAAGTGAATATGTCTAGGACGTTGTTGATGAATGATTATGTAAAGGTTGTGTTTGGTTAATGATCAAAAACTAGATTATGAATTGTTGTGAATGATATTGGATTGTAATTGTGTTGGAAAATGAAGTAGAAGAGATGGGTTAGTGATAAGATGGGTTATATGTGAAAGGTGGGAAGTAAGAAGATGGAAAATGTCCCGAAACACGTTCTCGGAATGGGTTTCTGGACTTTTTTGCCGTGACAAACTTGGTTTTGCCGCGGCGAACTTTCCAGCATAGAATATGCTTTGGTATTTTGGGCAAAACTTTTAGTGTAGTTATCCAAATGGACTGATGTTTGATTTGTTATAAATTAGAGACATAGGGATACAACTTTTATGATGAAATGGAGTTCTAATTCAGTCTCTAAGGATTTTAAAATTTGGATGGAAATTGAGCATAGAATGATTTTTTAGTACAAGAACAACCTGAAAATATTTGGGGTATAACTTTTAGAGTACTAAACCAAATTGAATGATTTTGGTGTCATTGGAGACTTAAGACAATGGGGAACATTTTCTGGAAGAAAGAGTTATCAAATGTGATTTTTAGGGTTCTCAAATTGGAATTCCTATTGAAATTGCGATTTTGTTATTGTTAAAGGAAATCAAGAAGGTGATCAAGTGAGGCAAGAAAGGCAAGAGGAGCAGGACCAAATACATCCCTATGTAATTTTATAAGCAAGGAATTCAAGGTGGCTACATGTTTATAATAGAGTAAATAAGCCACTCATTGTTTTCTTTGAATAAAGGAAGCTAAATGGTTTCACTGCATCATAAATGTTGCATTTGTTTGCTTCTTGGTTGGATTTTGAAATTGTTATATGTTTCCTACATGAATTGTGTTGATGATTTATGAAAACGTTTTGAAAATGATTCTTTTCGAAAAGATGCAAGTTTATGAAATCAGGTTTTTAGAAATTTTTCCTTTTAAAATATCTCATATGCATGAAAACTAGGTTTCCAACAAGGTGTCATTTGGGCAAATTATTTTTTATTCATGAATTACATGTTATGTGGGTTTGGTGTAATCCATTCAAGAATGTCACATGCACGTTGACCAAGAAAAGGCTTCTCCTGCCTACGTGTAAGTGGCACGGAGCTCCTTCATGGACTCCCTCATGTTTACGACTATGTAAGACCCCTATGGGGAATTGCAATAGTACGTCAAGTTTTACGACTACAAAGGACCATTAAGTGAAAATGTGTAGTTTGTCATGTTCATGGATTCACCCAAACCATTTTGATTTGCTTATGTGCTTTTGAAATGTTAGCAAGTTTGATGCATACATGATTTACGATTGCTCATGAACTGTTTGATAAAGTGAGAATTTTGAGAAATAAGTGTTTGGTGATTTTCATGCGAAATTATTATGGTTTCCAAAATGTATAATGGCAATGAGTTTTGAAAATGGTTTTTGCTTGTTTCTTGATTATAAACCTATTATCCACGAGCTTTAAGCTCACGCCCTCCCAATTCTGTCCCATCTTCAGGTAAGGAGCAAGAGATTGAGTAGTCAAGAGTCAAGGCATCACTCCAGATTGCATGTTTTGTTTTGTTAGTTTTTTTGAAGTTAGATATGTAAAACAATGCTTTAGTCGCATTTTGAGCAATTCTAGTTTTTGTAAACTTTGTATTTTGGAGTATGTTGTAAGAGGCCTCGAAATGTCCACTCAAGCATTGTAAAACTCCTATTTTTGATATTAATGAAGTATATGTTGGTTTTGTATATGATTCTCCTTATGTTTTTACAAAGTATTCGATTTTGGAAATGAGATTAAGATTTTGAGAGTTTGTTTGTAGTTAGGCTCTTATCAATTTTATGATTTTGGGTTGTACAAATGAAAGTGGTTGAAAGATTTCAAGTTTGCATGTAGTAAGATAGGACGTTTAGGTTGAGGGTTCTATCATAAGGGTTTTCACCGCGGCGAAGCCAAGAGTTCGCCGCGGCGTAATTCACCCGAAAGGTCAGTGAGGTTTACTCTTATATGTTCGACGCGGCGAAGATAAAATTTCGGGCTTGCCACGGCGAGGTTTAATATGTTTTTTGCGGCGTAAAATTCCTGAAGGTTCCAAGGGATTTTCTAATATATTCGCTGCGGCGAAACCCACAGTTCGCCACAACGAAGCCCGCCTTTGCTTCCGAAGGAGTTTTCTTTTAAATTTCCAAATTCTAAGCGCTCCTCCACGCTCAAGCTCCACAATCCCAAGTCCGATATTAGGCTCTGGAAACGTGGTCTAACATAAACTAACACTAAATACTAATTAACTTGTATATTTTAGTAAAAGAACCCAGAGTTCTAACGCTAATTTCGTGAGCTAATGACTCTTCACAACCTAATAGACTATATTTAAAATTAAATCGATTTCAATCCATCTAAGTCATTGACATATTCACAAAATTCACAATATGCAACCTAACAAAACATCGTATAATATGTAAAATTCACACTAAAAAAACACATAACCCTCCCCACTCTTGAATAACACAATGTCCTCAACGTGAGAAGGAGACAAACAAACACACATGGAAGAAAGAAACATAAAATAAAAGAAAACAAAAAAGTAAAGATTAATTTTAAAAGAAAAAGGTTAGAAATAAAGTCTCACGGTGATGGAGGCGGGGATGGTGTCGGAGGTAGAAATTGGATGCCTTGAGCCTCAAAGTATCGATAAATATGACGTATATCCTGACTCTGACTATATTGTGCATAGGCCATCTCCTTCATCCTTCTAGAGTTCTTCGTAAGTGTATCTATAATTACCTTAGTGTTGGCAAAGGTCGTATCAATCACTTTCTTCTAACCAGGTTCTTCTATGTCTTCTTCCTTTTTGAACTCCTTGCTAGTTAAGTCGTCTTCTACCTGCTAAGGCAGTGCTCTACCAGAACTCGCCTGACTATCCCTAATCTTCATGTGAGTCTTTTGGCTAATGTCATGGAGTTCTATGTTATGGGACTTTACGATTTTAGCACGCCACAAATGATGGTAATTTAGAAAATTAGGGAGGTAGACAATTAGGCCACTACAATCAAACACTATAGTACTTAGCAATGGAAAAAACCAAGTACCCCATACCCAAATTGTTGCTCCTCTTACGTAGAGTCACAACAATAGCATTTTGCACCACGCACACTAGAATGCTGTGATCCATGCATCACAGCAGAAAAAGTTCCTTTTTTTAGCACTTATTGGTTTTTGATTTGTCAAAACTAGTTGACACATGAATTTATGCAATAACAAATGCTTATGGGTTCGTATAATGTTGTTGTGGGCATTCTTAGCATCAAATCACTCTAACCTAGTGAACTTATTCCAATAACAAGAAGTATGAAAATCAACGTGCTGATTGGTAATGGAAGATTCGGAGAACCTACAAATATCACACATGATTTCAATGTTTAGCTCATAAGTTCGTCCCCGCAAACTAAACCTATTTCTTTAGGGTTACTAGGTTCAAAATAAAGGGAAGTGAAGAATTCGAGAGTGAGCTATGGGTAGACAGGATATTGGAAGTGCATAAAGTTGGTCCACTGAATTCTTTCTGTTAGATTCTCTACCCTATCTCTTAATTCTAGCCTATCAAGCGTATCAATATCAAAATATTTCAAGATTAATATTTGTTTAATATTAAAGGATTGGAAACAAATACTTTCCTCCTCTGTGTAGATTGGGAAGAGTGCTGCAAAATCTACCACCCTGTTCCTTCTCCCTCAGCCCGACACTTGATTTCATCCTGATGATTGGTTACACTTCGCTGACTATTTGATGCGTAGCATACTTGATTGCAAGTAGGTGGAAGTTGGAATAAAGTGGAAATTTAGAAGTTGGTTAGAGAAAAGTGAGAGTGTTTAGACGTTCTAAACTTAGAGAGATAAAGTTAAAATAAAAGTGAGTTAAAAAATGAAGTATGGAGTGAATATATAGGTGATGAAAGGGTAAAATGGTAAAAATTTGCTAGGCCACGGTCATGGTCTGTAATATTTTAACCAATTTCTGATTTTTTTTCCTTCTTTTTCCTTCTACACATTCTTGAGATCACTTCCTAACTCTTTATAGCTCTTTCACCTCTTTTTTACTAACTTCCTAGATCATCTAACTTATGTAGAAGTCATATGCCTTCCTGAACTTATCTGGAAACGAAATAACCTAACTACAGAATTTAAACTATCTAATGTTCAAAGGAAATAATATGAATTAACAATCCATAGGTTGCCTCCCTTGCAACACTTTTTTTAACGTTGGTAGCTCAATGCTCTATCATTGGAAACTCAGTTAGGAACAATTATGACTAGCTTGCTTCCACTTTTTTTCATTCAACATCAGTTTTGTAGCCTATAAGTAAGCTACAAATTGTAAAATAAACAAAAGGGAAATATTGATAACATTATGAAAACCAAATAAGCTTAGTAATGTCCTTTTTTCGAGCAAACTGTTAATAAAACATGGAATAACAAAACTCTCTGAATCTTCCATGAAATCCTGTAGCTTGCTCATTAAGAGGGTGAGTTGTTCTTTTCTTGGATCTTCCTCTTCGCCCTCATCTCCTCTTCTTCTTTAGCTTCTTGAGTAAAGACTTCCAAATCATCTTGAAACTTGAGGTCCATTGTCAATTGTTCTTCATCCTCTCATTCATTAAAAGATTCGAGCACATCAATTTTTTTGAATGAGTCGCCCTCCTCTGGATTTTTTAATACATCATTTGTGTTGAATGTCACTTGGCCTCCACTAATCTAAATGATGAGGTTCTCTTCATGGCTACCCCAGTTTTTTTGATGTTCAAGCATGGTATACCAAGATCTAGGGAATAATAGGAGGGTTGTTATAATTTTCTTTATCCTCTTTCCTTATCTCTTGGTCTTCTACAAGATAGGGTTCACCATGGTCTTCCACTAGTTTTTTTTGTTCTGCCCCATTTATAAGCGTGATAGTCTCATATTGCTCTCGTTGATATAATTCCATATTGCTTAAAGAGTCTTCCACACTTCTCTTACAAAATTCACTGGAAAGATGTCTTACTTGAAACTTCAGGTTATAAATAGAAATGGCATGATTTTTTGTTACTTGATTAAATTGCTCTTCCAGTCTTTTCTGGTTCTCTTCCCTGTCTGTTACCTTATCCATGATTTTTTCCAATTTGGAATCCCATAAATTGGACTCATCTTGCTGAAATTCAAATAAGTCTTGATGTTGTATGTGAGTACTTGCATTATTGGACCAATAGAAATCTAGGTGGTTCTACCACCCTGAAGTGTACGAGTTCATACAAGGATGTTGATTTCCCCAACTAAATTGAGGCTCATTAAAATCCAGAAGAGTCCTTTTCTCCCTATAATATACGTTCTCTATGATTGTTCTTTTTATCTCTTCTTAGCATTTAACTCTTGAGATTCCCTATTTTTGTCCGGTGATATCCAAGTTTATGTGTAATCTACTTTATTCCTAGTTTTTTTTGTTAAAAGAAGGTGAAAAAGCCTTAGACTACAAGAATTAAACTAATCGCCTCCCCGGCAAGGGTGCCAAAAACTTGATTGGTTCGGTTGTGTGTAAGTTTTAATTATTAACACTCTATAATTCATAAAGGCACGATTTGTTAGTGATCGTAGTTTTTTATGTGTAATTTCTAATGATTAACCTCGATAATCTATAAGGGCACGGGTCGTTCTTGTAGTACCTAAGGTGTCGATCCTACGAGGAGGGATATTCTACTCCTAAATCTAAGGCCAACACAATTCATAGATATTCAAAAGATTGCAAAACTAAAACAAGAATTCAATTCAATCATACAATTCAATCTAAGAATCAATTACAAACATATTAACAATTTAGTTATTGCAACACACTCAAGAATTAACCTAAAGGAACTATCAACTGAGAGAAAGGGGAATTTTACCTATCTTTAATGCTAACCTAATCGATTATGACTTACCGAATTATTGATTCTAGACAATCTTAGGGTTGATCACTCTCTCTAGTCATAACCATTAACCATAAATTATAAACCCTAATCAGATTATGGAAAATTGGAAGTTCTCAATTAACAACCTATCCAAAACCCTAATTAGCTCTGAAGTTGTCTAATAAACTATTGGAAACCTATGTGAGATCTCTCTTCACATAATTCCTAATATGATTAATTTCTCGTTCTTATTAAATCACCTAACTCTCGTTAGCCCAATTTAATAATTTTTCATTCTATTCACCCTCTCAATTTATTACTAAATTATGCAATCACAAAATTCAATTACAATAAATCCAATAAACATAAAAACCATCAGATTTCATTAAATCAAAGATAAAAACCCGAAGGTGACTTTAGAACGTCTCAACATTAACATATCTTATCATAAAACTGCTATTCCCAACTTTATACAATAATAAAAATGGAAAATAATAAGAAATATGATCTTGAATGGAAATGGGAGGCAGCGACTTCAGGAAACTCCTTATTCGAGAAGTACATTGATGTCAGCTTCTTCTCCACTTCTCTCTTCCTTCTTCTCTTTCTCAGTCTCTCAACAATCCTCGCTAGGGGTTTCTCTCAAAAGTGGTTGATGCAAAATCTTCTCCATCTTCTTTGTCTTATTCTTTATATACCTTTTGTGTTATGGGCAATCCTAGGGTTTATTCGAGATCTATAAGGTCTAAAAACTCAAAACTTGACATTTTTTAGTGCCTGCACATCTGCCCGATGCAGGCCACAATTGTGGGTCACATCTGAGCCTTTTTTCATTATTGTAGCAAGCAGACTACGAATGTAGGCCATGTCCTAGGCTTCTGTCATGATCATGGCATATGGGCCATGATTGTGGGCTGACTTCATTGCTTCTATCACGATCATGACCTGCTGTGCCATAATCGTGGGCCAATGTTTCGACCCGAATGCCTTTGACACTTCTCCGTTCTTTGAAGTTGACCCTGAAACACAAATAAACACATCAAGGTACCTAAAAACATAATAATTAAGCTCAAAGACTTGTGCTAACCCATAAAAACACTTAAACATAAATAATTAACAAATAAACACAATTCTAACTTAAACATATACTAAACGATTGAATTAACAATTAATTACATATCGAATTAAGCCCTAAAACATGATGCAATTCACACTTATCAACATCCCCACAATTAAATGTTTGCTTGTCCTCAAGTAAACAAAACAACAAACACACAAAATCACAACACACAATGCAGTAATGAGACAATGGCTTCAACTTTATGAAACAAATTTAATTTAAAATATAATCATTTGACTCATTTTAAATCATTAACATGGAAAATCTGGGTTTTGATCTAAATATACATATTAATCTAAACTCAAATGTTAAATTATTCACCCTTTTCAATCAAACACACATGTTAATAATTCTCTGGTCATTTAAACTCTGTAACTCCTCCTAAGTACATTTTCATAAAAAGTCAATCTATTACAAGTTCAGTAAATTTTTATTTGAAAACTTTATTTATTTATTTACTTATTGTGAACATGGACTTATTCTTTTTACGCAGAGGCAAACACTGGTGATGAATGTCGATCTGGTTACTCATCTAAGTCATTTTTTAAGCTACTTGGTTGGTACGTCATTATAGCCTTTTGACACAAAGGCACAAATTTGTGATGCGTGTCAATCTGGTTACTCTGCTAAATAACGTTCTCAACTAGCTACTATCTCTATTCATAACCCGAAGGCCAATAGAATAGTTATTTATTTAATATTAACAAACACAATTTTTTTAATTACCTACCTTGTTGCTTTAGCTACTTGTTTCCATAAAAGAATACTAGCAAAGCTACTTAAGTTGAAAGGCTTCAAATTATGAATGAATGTGACAATTTAAAGGGTAACAAACTAACACTAAATCCTAATTGCATATTTAGCCAAAGATTCCAATTCACTAATTTTGCAACCCAATGATTCTTAACAACCTAAGAGACTATGCTCAAAATTAAATCAATTTCAATCCATCTAAGCCATTGACACATTCACACAATTCACAAAATGCAACCTAACAAACTATCATACAATATGCAAAATCACATTCAAAGTAAAACACATAACTATCCCCACACTTGAACAACATATTGTCCTCAATGTGAGAAGAGAACAAACAAACACATATGGAACGATGAAACATAAATTAAAGTGAAACAAAAATAAAATAAAGACTAAATTTAGAAAGAAAGGGGCTTAGAACAAAGCCTCATGGTGATGGAGGCAAGGATGGTATTGAGGGTGATAGTTGGACGTCCTGAGCCTTGAAATAACATTAGATATGATATATGTCCGGACTCTGTTGTTTTTGTGTTCATGCCATCTCCTTCATTCTTCTGGAGTTCTCTACGAGTGTATCTATAATTACTTTGGTGTTTATGGAGATTGTATCAAGCACTCTCTTCCAACCCGATTCTTCTATTTCTTTTTCTTCCTCGAACTCCTTGCTGGTCAAATCCTCTTCTTGTTGTTGTTGAACACTTAAACTCACTTGACTAGTCCTTCCTTTGACGTGTGTCTTGGCACTAATATCCCAAAGTTCCATATTATAGGATTTCATAAATTCAGCTGACCATAAATGATGATGGTTCATGAATTCAGGATGGTAGACTATGAATCTGTTGCACTTAACTCTACAGTAATTAGCTACAGCTAAAACTAAGTAACCCATTCCTAAGTTATTGCTCCTCTTCTTTTGAGTCGTAATAATTCTGTTAAAGATTTGGGTGGTTATGCACACTGGAATGCTATGATCCATGCACCACAATATGAAAAATTCTTTCATCAAACACTTAATGTTTTCTATTTTGTCAAAAACAGTTTTGTAACAGCCCGCACCACCCCGCTCATAGATATTGTCTGCTTTGGGCCTTGGCCCAGCAAAGCCCTTATGGTTTTGCTCTTCCTACCCTTGGGAAAACGTGTCTATGAGGGAGAGGTTTCTATAGCCTCATAAGGCCTACTTCGTTCCCCTCTCCAATCGATATGGGAATCTAACAATCCATCCCCTTAGAGGCCCAGTGTCCTCGCTTGGCCACATGCCTGGATCCACCTCCTTGGAGGCCCAGCGTCCTTGTTGGCACATAGGCCTATATCCACCCCCTTGGAGGCCCAGCGTCTTTGCTGGCATACCGATCTGAGTACTAGCTCTGATACCATTTGTAAGAGCCCAGACCACCTCGCTCATAGATATTGTTCGCTTTGGGCCTTGGCCCAGCCAAGCCCTCATGTTTATGCTCTTTCCACCCTTATAAAAACACATCTATGAGGGAAAGGTTTCTATAGCCTTATAAGGCCTACTTCGTTTCCCTCTCCAATTGATTTGGGAATCTAACAAGTTTGACATATGAATTTGTGCATCAATAAGTGTTCGTGGCACTTAATGATGTTGTTGTTTGCATTCTTAGCGTCGAAATGCTCTAACCCAGTTAGTTAAGTCCAGTAGGGGTTGACAAAGAAATCTTCATGTTGATCCATTATAGATGACTAAGGGAAACCACAAATTTTGTACAAAGTCTCATAATCAAACCCATAAGGTTGTACCCATATCCTAAACCACAATTCCTTAGGTTTGTTGGATTCGAATTGAATGGATGTAAAGAATTCTAAGGTAAGTTCTTCGTAAACTGGGAAATCGAATGAATTGTCCCTGTTGAATTCTCTTTGCTTAACTTTTGACCTTGTCTCGCAATTCTAATATATCTAAAGTTTCAAAATGAAAATACTTTGGAACCATAATTTGCTTATTGTTAAGAGAATGAAAACGGGTACCTTCCTCATCTAAGAAGAATGGGAAAGGTACATCATAATCAGCTACCCTGTTCCTTTTCCCTCATCTCAAGACTTGGTTTCACTCTACTGATTGATCGCGCCTTATTGTTTGCTTAATGCATGGCATACTGGTTTATGAGTCGGTCTAAGTTGGAAGAAATTTGGAAGTTTGAAATTTAAGTTGAGAGAAGTGAGAGTATTTGGAGGTTTAAAGCTTAGAGAGATAAAGTAAAAAAGAAAGTGAGTGAAAAGTGAAGATAGAAATGAATATATGGGTAAATGGAGGGTAAAATGCTAAAAATTGAAAATGACATTCGTGTGTCCCTATTTTTACCCTGCCACAAGCCACGATTGTGGCCTATTATTTTTCCACCAAAATTTTTAATTAGGTTTTTCCTTTCTCCTTCTCTACTTTCCAAAGTTATTTCTTCACTCTTTATGGCCCTTTCACCTCTCTTTGCTTACTTAATCAATCATCAAATTCATGTTGAAGTCCAATGCCTTCCTGATTTTATTTGGAAATGAAATAACCTAACTACAGAATTCAAACTTTCTAAAAAAATCAAAGAAAATAACATTCCATAGGTTACCTCCCTTGCAGCGCTCCTTTTAACGTTAGTAGCTTGACATTCTTCTTTTGCTTGTGGTGGTTTAAATGAATGGTGCAATGGTAGTGCAGTCATTGATCTTACAATTTGCACATGAGCTACCATGCCCTAGATTCCACCTTCTTTGTAATCCGTCTTCCTTCGCCTTCCTTTTTGTGATCATTTCTTTCTGAATGCATTCCTAGGATCCTTAATATCTTACCATTGTCTTTGAGGTTTAATTTATTTGATATTAGTTGTAGATAAAAGAGAGCTATTGTCTTTCTTCGATACTTTGAAGGTTATTTGATGTTTGCCAATCCTTAAAGTTAGTTCAACCCTATCAACATCAATTATGGAGTGAGCAGTAGCTAAAAATGGTTTTCCAAGGACCATAAGGGTTTCCACATCTTCACCAATATCCAATATATAGAAGTCTGTAAGGAAGGTAAATTTAACAATTTGTAATTGCGCATCCTTAATAATTCCCTCTGTCAGACGTCTTCACTAGCATCTTTGTAGGTTCTAACTCTCCTAATCCCAACTGTCAACTAAAGGTATAGAGCATCATATTGACACTCACTCCTAAATCTACGAATGCCCTATCTATGTTGAATCTATTGATACTACAAGGAATGTAAAAATCCCTTGGGTCCTCTTTCTTCTATGCTATATTAGGGTTTTCTTCCACTATGTACACCTTAACCTTATTTTTGCCTAATTCTTTTATTGTGAACCTCATTTGTAGATGTTTTATTATGTTCTTAACCTTGTTTGATTTAACCTCCTTAGAATTCCTTATCACCCTACTTAAAATTGACTTCTGCTGAGTTAGAATAGGGTATGGAAATTCAGGTCAAGGTTCCTTGATTGGCTCAATTTTGAGCTCACTTAGAAGGAATTCCATAATTACTTGTCCTTCTCCCTTGTTTTCGTCTTCCTTTGCATGTTCAAGTTTTGTTTCCTGGGTTTAAGTAATGGCCATGATTCGTTCCTTTAGGTTAGACTCGGTAGTGTTTGGAAGGGTTCCTATATTCTGAGTAGAAATTGCCTCTACTAGTTGACCTACTTAGACCTCCATATTATGTATTGAAGAAGCATGGTTCTTAGTGACTTGCTCGAATTTTCTTTCAAGCTTCTTGTGTGCATCCTTCATGCCTCTAATTTTATCTGAAATCATATTCAACTTGGATTCCATTGATCTTGGTTTATCTTGTTAGAAGCTTGATTAACCTTGAGGTCTGAACTTTCCTCCAGCGTTGTCTGTCTAAGAGAAGTTAGGATGATTCTTCTACTCAGGGTTATAAGTGCTGGAGTACAGATTGTTTCCCCCTCCTTGTCCATATTGAGCTCCCATATAATTCTCTTGCTCTGGATCGCTTTCCTTCATCAAGAAACAATCCACAGAGTTCAAACTTGAGTTACATGACTTTCACCAAAAATGAGGGCGAAGCCTTCATATTATTGAGCTGTCGAGTCAAGTTATCAATTTTTTCTTACGTTTCTGTCATTTGATCAATAGCTACAATTCCACAGGCAGCTATTACTCACCATCTCCTCTATTAGCTCTTCCACTTCATCAATCATCTTTCTCATCAATGATCCTCAAGAAGCTGTATCGATTGTGCCTCTCATATATGGGGTTACTCTATTATAGAACGTTTGTAACAAGAATTCCTTGGGTAAGTTATGGTGTGGGCATTTCCGTTGCAATTCCTTGTATCATTCCCACGCTTTATAGATCGATTCCCTATCACTTCATTAGAAGTTGGTAATTTCCTTGATGATCTTAGTGGTATTAGTCAGGGGGAAATACTTGTCTAAAAAGGCACAAATCAACTGATCCCACATTGTGACATTGGCTGGGTTAAGTGAGTGATACCGAGCCTTTACTCTATCTCTAAGGGTAAAAGGGAAAAGCCTAATTCTAACTACATCTTCCAACATCTGATGGTACCGAGAGGTATCACAAATTTCAAAGAATTTCACTATATATGCGTTATGATCCTCATTCGTTAGTCCATAAAACTGCACGTTCTGTTGAAGCATGTTTAGGAGGGCTAGTTTGATTTCAAATGATGCTGCTTGGACGGGTAGCCAAGCTAGAGATGTCAATGGGTCGGGCCATGTGGCCTGGCCTATGGCTGGGGGGGCTAGGATGGATCGGTCCTTAGCCCAGCCTAACCACAGGTTGACCGTGTGGCATAGGTTTTTTAAGAAAAATTTCTAAAGCGACGTTGTTTTAGAAGTAATGGTCGACCCCACCCATAGATCGGTCAACCAGAGCCAAAATCAGGTCAGTCCCTTTTTGACATCTCTAGGCCTAGCTACTCCTTGGTTAGCCGTATTGAACCTTATTCTCATGAAGTCCTTATGGGTTTGTTGTTGTTGTCCTTGGTTTACTCTGTGGTCAAAATCTTGCTGAAATTCCCCAGCCATTGTTGCTTTTGCAATTTCTTCTTCTTCTTCACGTTGAGCTCTCCTAATAGATCGTTCTAGTCTAGTGATGCCTAAATCTACGGTTCAGTTGCACGACTAAAAATTCTTGTGAATCTTGTGTTCATATAAGAGCATGATTTCAAAAAAGGAAAGAAAGAATGAAAAGAAAAAAAAATGAAAAACTAACTAAACACCTTAAACTATAGAACCAAACTAATCACCTCCCTGAAAATGGCGCCAAAAACTTAATCATGGTTTTTTTATGTGTATAAGTTCTAACGATTGACCTTGATAATCTGTAAGAGCACGGGTCGTTCGCATGGAACCTAAATGTTGATCCCACGAGGAGAGATAATCTACTCCTAAATCTAAGGCCAATATTATTTGCAGAAATTCAAAAATTAACAAAATTAAAATAAGAGTTAAATTCAATCCTGCAATTTAATCTAAGAATCAATTATGAAAATATTAACAATTTAACTATTGCAACACACTTAAGAATTAACCTAAAGGAACTATCAATTGAGAGAAAGGAGAATTTTACCTATCTTTAATGCTAACATAATCAATTATGACTTACGGATTATTGGTTTTAGACATTACTCTCTCTTGAGTTATAACCATTAACCCTAAATTATAAACCCTAATCAAATTATGGAAAATTCTCAATTAACAACATATCCAAAACACTAATTAGATCTGAAGTTGTCCAATAAACTATCGGGAACCTATGCGAGATCTCTCTTTACACAATTCCTATTTTGATTAATTTCTCGTTCTTATTAAATCACCTAACTCTCGTTAGCCCAATTTAATAATTTTTCATTTGATTCACCCTCTCAATTTATTATTGAATTATGCAATCACAGAAATCAATCACAATAAATCCAATAAACATAAAAATAATCAAATTTCATTAAATCAAAGATAAAAACCCAAAGGTGACTTTAGAACATCTCAATATTCACAAATCCTATCATCAAACTATATTCCTAACTCCGTACAATAATAAAAATGGAAAATAACGGGAAATATGATCTTGAATAGAGCCAAGAGGTAGTAACATCGAAAAACTCCTGATCTTGGAAATACGTCGATGTTGGCTTCTTCTTCACTTCTCTCTTCCTTCTTCTCTTTCTCAATCTCTTAACAATCCTCTCTATGGTTTCTTTCAAAAGTGGCTGATGCAAAAGTTTCTCCATATTCTTTGTCTTATTCTTTATATACCTTTTGTGTTATGGGCAACGCTACGATTTTTCCACAGTTTGAAATGTCCAAAAACACTACGATTTTATCTGCCCCGATGCAGTCAATGATTGTGGCCCTAAAGGCCATGATCGTAGGCCACATCTGAGCCTTCTGTCATGATCGTGGCAAGCAAGCAATGATCATGGGCCGTGTCCCGGGCTTTCGTCACTATCGTAACATCTAGGCCATGACTGTAGGCTAATTCCAGTGCTTCTGTCATGATGTACCATGATCGTGAGTCATTTTTTAGCCCTAGTGTCTCCGAAACTTCTCCATTCTTCGATTTTGACCCTGAAACAATAATAAACATATCAAGGTACCTCAAAAACATAATAATTAAGCTCAAAGAATTGTACTAACCTATAAAAACACTTAAACACAAATAATTAACAAATAAACACAATTCTAACCTAAACACATGCTAAATGATTGAATTAACAATTAATTACATATTGAATGAAGCCCTAAAACATGATGCAAATCACACTTATCAGTTACGTAGTACGAAAGGTGTCAATCCTACCAGGAGGCAACTAATCTAATCTTAAAATCTAAGGCCAGATCAAATAACAGAAATTCAAAATGTAACGAAACTAAAAATGAGAATTTAATTCAATCAATCAAATTAAGAATCAAACATGAAAATATTAATTACTAAGAAATTGCAACACACCCAAAAATTAACTGAAAGAAATTACCAATTGAGAGAAAGGGGATTTTACCTATCCTTAATGCTAACCTAACTGATTGTGAATTATCGGATTGTTAGTTCTAGACTATCCTAAGGTTGATTACTCTCTCTCGAGTTATAACCAGTAACCCCAAATTATAAACCCTAATCAGATTATTAAGGTTGCAATCTCTCAATTCATAACCTATCTAAAGCACTAATTGGTTATGAAGCTCTCTAATAAACTATCAAAAACCTATGCAAGATCTCTCTTCGCATAAATTACCAATCTATTTCAATTCTGGTTTCTATTAAAATAGCTAACTCTTTTTAGTCTAATTTAATCATTTTTCATTCGATTCACCCTCTTAGTTTATTGTCGAATTATGCAATAGCAGAATCAAATTACAACAACATATAATAAACACATAAACTATCAGATTTTCATTAATTCAAGAATAAAATTCCGAAGGCAAGTTTAGAACATCTTCAAAATTCTAGATCCTATCATCAACTATTCAATCCAATTCTATACAATAGTAAAACTGAAATAATAGGAAATACATTCCAAAATGGATAACAAGAGGCAGCAACATTAGGAAAACTCCTGATCCAGGAAATACTTTGAGTCAGCTTCTTCTCCTCTTCTCTCTTCCTTCTTCTCTTCCTCTATCTCTCGATAATTTCTCTCTAGGGTTTTTCAAGTGGCTTATGCAAAAGCTCCATTTATGCCTCTTTTGTTGTTCTTTACAGATCCTCTTGTGTTTTGGGTAACCCTAGGGCGTTTTTGGGGTGTTTTGAGTGTTTGCACGTCTGCCTAATGTAGGCCACGATCGTGGGCCATTCTTTGGACTTCTGTCACGATCGTGGCATGTAGACCACGATTATGGATCTACTCCAGTGCTACTGTTTTCCACGATCATGGGCTATTGTTTCAGAATGAATGACTCTAAAACTCCTTTGTTCTTTAATATTAACCCTAAAATACTAACAAACACACCAAGGTAAAAAAACATAATATTTAAGATCAAAGACTTGTACTAACCCATAAAACACTTAAAACATAATTAATTAACAAACAAACACAATTCTAACCTAAGCACATACTAAATGATTGAATTAACAGCTAAATACATATCAAACTATGCCCTAAAATATGATGCAATTTAAACTTACTAGGAGCATTTGTTGATTGTTGAATATCTGGATGTACAAAAGTATAAGTATAGGGCTGTGTATAAGTGTAGGTTAGTCATATTTGTCATAATGTCATTTTATGAAATTCCCATGTTGATGATCGTGTTCGTCAAGCTTTACAATTATAACCTTCAAATATTGCAAGTGCACGGATCGTGAATTGTAGTAATTGAAGGGTCGATCCCATAAAGAGGGTGAACTAATCTAATCCTAACGTGTCTAAGGCTCATAAAAATAGTAAGGTGAAATTAAAAATGAAACAAGAATATGAACACAGGAATTTGATTGTAGGAATTCAACTCAAGAAATTAACACAAAATAAGAATTGAAATTAAGCAACACAAAAGGTCACTATGGAAATTAGTCAAGAGAAATTACCAAGCTAGGAGAGAGGGGATTCTACCTATCATTATGCTAACCTATCATATGGGGAATTACTCTCTCAAGTTATAATCTCACGCCCTAAATCATTAACCCTAATTAATTATGAAATTTGCAGTCTCTTAATTAACAAAAGGTCCATGACTAAAATTAGATCGGAAGCTCTCTACTTAACTGTTGGAGTTATATAAATATAATGCCCTAGAAAGTAAGTGTATTTACTTATAACTTAATTTTCTTCCAGTTACTTTTGCAATGAAAATATTTATTATTAATAAAACAAAAGAGTTTGGTTTTTATGGGCATTATATATCTACTCATAAGGTACGGAGATTCTTTTGTAAGTAACATACATATACATAGAAATGTATGGGAAACATGTATATTATTAGAATCTAAATTAATTGATTAACAATTGAATAATCAAGTTGGTCGCCTGATTATTGTTTAAACTGTAGTGTTGTGATTTATCTCCTTATAAGTAAAGGAGTTTACTTTAAAGGAATGATGAGTTTCATATCATAATAGTAGTTGACTATGGATAATGACACTATTAAATGAATCTGGAATCACGTATGTTTTAATGAATAAAATAGGCCATTATTTTAATCTTAAAACATACATTTTAGCATTTGCTAATTATGGACCACAATCTTGATGAGTGGTGAACTCATATATGTTTCATTATAATTCTTGATATGAGCGGAATGGATTTTTATAGAGTATTAATCCAGTGTCTGCATGATGGAATTATTAATTGAAACATATATCAGGGAACATTGACTCAAATAAAGAGTTTATACTGATATCATCACTTCTAGATGTTTTATGGAGGTTGGTGATTAAACTGGTGCCAAAAGTTTGATGGACTAGCTACCCATCAAGTCTTAACACCAAGATGAGATCTTGTGTATTAATCACCATATAAAGTAAAATGGGAGATCTAGAAGGAAAAACCAATATAAGGGCAAAAAGGTATTTTACCCTTTATTGTGCCGATGGCTATAATAAGGTTCATAATAGGGTTTGCAATTAGACATCTTATTTGAAATATGTGTTCTCATAATATTAAGTAATTCAAGAGTTCAACTAAGTGTCTTTAGTGGAATGACATTTTGTTAATAAGCTAGAATTAATTCTAATGAGATTAAATTAATTATGGCCTTATTAGAGCTTGAATTATGTAAGTCTAATTAGATTCCCCACTTGACTTCTGGGAAGGTTATCAAGGAAAGTAAAAAAAATAAACGGAGGTTATCGGAAAGAAAATGAGACAGTTTGGAGAGAAATGGACAAATTGGATTCAGACCAATAAGACGGGAACAATTTAATTAAGCATTAATTAAATTATATCTTAAGCCTATAATTCAATGTTGGGCTTACACTAATTAATTGTTGATTATAAGCCCAAACTAATATTTCATATTCGGATAGATTTTGATTTAATTAATTAGATTAATTAAATTAAAATTATTTAAAAAGGTATAAGCAAAATCGAATTCTATAATGGTGTAGAATTCGGTTATAGGCCAACCCTTTTAGCATTTTTTACGTTAAAGAATGAAGTGGAGCATTAACTTATGTCTTTTATTAATAAAGGCATGAAGGTGGAGTGGGCATTATCTTAATGGCTTGTTTTA
>JAOQML010000008.1:32823609-32836904 GCA_027568935.1 Erythroxylum urbanii
TATGTTTTAGGCTTACAGGGTCTTGTATACTCTTAGTGGTAGTATAGTTGTGCACCAAAAAGTAATTTTGGATGTAGTTTATGCACATAATGTTAGATTATATGATTAATATGGTTAATTTTGTAATTGTGGTGCCAACTGAAACCTATGAGGAAATCTTGGGATGTGTTATTGGACTCTTGTCATTCATTTTGTGTAATAGTGTGCTCGCCTATTGTGAGACCAATTATTACAAAAATTCTATTGTGATGTTGTTATTAGGCATACATTAGATACTATGTTAATGATGCACTTACCCTCTCGGTTTGTCTTTATCAATGTGGTTTCTAATGCTTTGTTTAATTCATTAAATTATGTTTTTAAGTTTTCAGTATCTTATCGATATTAGCTTTAGGGCATAATTTAATGTTTTGGGTGATTTGTGTTGTAATCCAAGACTCTTAGGTAGGACTGCAATTGCATGAGATCCCAGTTGTGTTATTTGCCCAATTTTACTATATGTATAAACATTTGCTAAATCTCCCTACATTGTATCAATTTCCAATTTTGAATTCTTTAGTTAAGCTAAATGGGACCAATTATAAGGACTAGCTTGAATCTTTGAATATATTTTTGGCTGTTTTTAATGTTAATGTTGCTCTCCTTGAGGATGAGCCTGCACAACCCACTGCTAAGACTTCCAATGTAGATAAAGCTAAATATGATAAGCGGGCTCATTCTAATAAGGTCTGTCTGATGACCATCAAGTACATAATGGAAAAGACTATTAAAGAGAGCATCACTGAAACTGATAATGCCAAAAATTATCTCAAAGCTATTGGTGAAAAATTCTAGAAGTTTGATAAGACTGAAAAGTATAATTACTTTTCTTTTCTGTCTAAGATCAAATATGATGGTGTGGGTGGTGTTCATGAGCATGTAATGAAGATTGTAAAATGGTATAACAAGTTGAAGTCCATGAAAGTTATGCTGGGAGATGATTATTGGATCTGGTAAGTGTTTGAATATGTTCCGTCTGAGTTTGATGTTCTTAGGACTACGTACCGTTCTTATTCAAGAGGAGTATAGTATGAAGAAAGGAAAGTCCCACAATATTCATCACACTTCTCACAAGAGTGGTGATAAGAAGAAATTTTATAGAAACAAACAGGGTAAGCCTCAATTTAAGAAGAAGGGGAATGATAAACCTACATTACCTTATAGGCTTGGTGAGAGTTCTGGTGCTAAGCCCAAGTTTGTTTTTAATGGAAACTACAACTTTTGTTATGAGCATGGGCATAGGTAGCGTGATAGTGTGATGTTGAAGAATTGGTTGGCAAAGAAGAAAGGTATACCTTAACTCTTTGTTTGTTTTGAATCAAATCTTGTTGATGTTCCTCCTAATTCATAGTGGTTAGACATTGGTGCCACTATTTATGTAAAAAACTCATTGCAGGAGTTCAAAAGCAAGCGGAGGCCAAATAAAGGGGAGTTAATGGTGCAACTACGAGATGGATTTAATGTTAACATTGAGCACATAGGAGTAGTTTAATTGTATTGATTAATCATGACATTAATCAATAATTTTGTTTTATTATTCTTTCATTTTTGTCTATCACTATTCTCCAAATTCTTTATAAACTGTATTTAGTTTGTAGTCCTTATTGAAAGAATTTCCAAGCCTCCCTTTTCCTTAGACAGACAAAATCCAAACTATTTCACTTTTTCCATAAAGTAAATATTGCCATTCCCTGACAATATAAAGGTCTTCATGATCGTTTCAATTGTCTTAATTGTCCTCTTGGTGAACCAGATGTGCAAAGTCCGCTATACATGCAATGTATTGAGGATAAAATCAACTGGAACTCTCCTAATTAAAGTTAAATTCCTATTGCATATGTTTGTAATCTTCAAGATGACTCTGTCAATTAAAGGTTTGAAGTCAAAAAGATGGTCTCTTAGTTGAGATTAGAAAAGCTCCTTGAGAAGTATATATAATTTTGGATACTGCAATCTTCATCCTATAAGCAAACATTTCATAAATTACTTTGTAAATTATGTTGCACCATGATATGGGGAAAAAATCCTTCGTGACATTTGATGTTGGTGTTTTTACTACCATAATTATGTATGCTTTGTTGAACTCTTTCAATATTTTCCTACTGGAGAAGAATTATAGGACCATGTTTTTAGTGTGTTCCCAAGTTTTTATTGGAAGAAGTTCACGTTAAACCCATATGGTCTAGATGCTTTGTTTGGCCTTAAGGTAATCATGGTTCTCTCTACATCATTAGAGGTAAAAGGTTTAACAAAGAGGGGTGCATCATGTTCAGTGATTGGATTAACAATGATGTTCCTCATTAATTTAATATAAGAGCGTGCATTAGCAATTGTCTCTAAAGTGTTAGTGAAGAATATGATAATATCTCTTTTAATATCTTCGTATAAATACACCTAAGAGCCATGCTAGTCTTGAGGAGAAACAATTCTATTAATGTTTTTCCTAGATATGATAGTCTTTTAGTTGAAAGTTGTATGCTTGTTTCTTCCTTACACTTATTGGTTCCTTAATCTTTACTTGGTTAGAGAGTGATGAAACTCAGTTGCTTGATTGTATTTGAAATTGCTAGCATCCCTTACTCTTAAAGTCTTAAATCTACTAAAGAATTATTGAGATTTCTTTAAATTAGTCCAAATTATTTCCTTTACCTTCATTTGTGTGTTTATAATCTCCTTTCTATTGAGTTTCTTTAGCTCAAATTTTATTGTTTACAGTTTCATTATGCAAATAATGTATTGTTTAATGCCTTGCAAGTTACTTCTTGCTCTTTTGGTGATAGCTTCCTCCAAACGTACATCATTCACCATGTAGTTGCCAAATATGAATAGATAATGCTTCTTTTGAATGTTAAATATGTTTTAAAATGTAAGTGATCAGATAATAATGGTTTTTAATTGTAGCTTTTTCTCTATGGATAAATTTCTAGCTGTTGTTAATTTAATAACACCATGTTTAACTTTTTCCTAAGGAACCATTCTCCTTTTTTTTATTGCTCTAGGTGTAAAAATTCCCTTTCATGATAAAATGTGTTACTTAGGTATAGTTTGCACAATTTTTGAAGTCATATGTCTAGTGCCTCATCCCTATATTTCCCTCAAATTCCAATGGTGATAGGGTGTTACTGATATCATCTAATAGCATCTATAGTTCTTGAATGTTGTTCCGTGGATTCTTAAGTTTATGCCATAGTGGAATTCCCTAAAATAACAAATTAAAAGGATGGAAAAAAGTTATAAGAAAACTAGATATGTCTTTTTCATTTTAATATGAAGATGGATGAATTGGCTTTCTTTCAAATGATCATCAATATCTAATGTCGATGGATCAAAATATATGATTATTCTTCCATTATAATGACTTTGGTGGTTTGTAAGAGCGTTTCATTTCTTACCAAGGAGATTCAATTTTTTCCAAGAGTTCTTCTTGATCTTTTTTTCCACAAGGCCAACCAAAAAAGGATTAGCTTCCTTTATATAGTCATAGATAAGTAGTTGTTTATTAGGACTATTGAGTTTTCTAATGTTCTAAGAATAGTCATCTAGAGGTGTCTTCTTCTTCTTCTTTTTGGAGCATATTGTTGTTACTCTTCCAAACTCTTTCTCATTTTCCACTTCCCTAGCTTCAGGCTTTATGGGAGTGGTAAGAGAGTTGGATGAAGGCAGATTACGAGATTTTTCCTCTAGTACTTCCTATATTGCATTCTCTATATCCTTTAGTTCCTCTACTCCTAGAGTGCCATAGTCATATTGAGAGTGTTGGTTTCCAATGCCTAAAGTTTCATCATTTGGACTATTAATCTGATTACTTAATGCTTTCTCCCTATCTACATTATTCAAGGATTTAGTTTGGGGGTTGTTACAATGCTATCTTTTTATTATTCATTTATCCATTTTTTATTCCCTAACTTGAGAGTTTTGTATATTCTCCAGTCTGGAACACTTTTCTAGTTTGCCTCCAGGTTTGCTTTGGTTGTAGCTTAACTAGTCTCCAGTTATAAGTAACCAATACCTCATCTTTCACCATACCATTGGTCTCATCAAATGTTAGGATAGGGATAACTTTAGGAAGTTGTTGGTATGCTTCCACTAGCACACATATTCTAACATAATTTTCTCTCCTCATCATTACAATTTTCTCATCTTGGCAAAGTGGTAAGCTTATAAAGCTAGCTAAGTGGCTTAACCTTTAGAGTCTAGTATTCTAGTGGTATCTTTCAGTTAGATGGGGATGCTCTTCTATTTGAGATTCAGCACTCATATTCTAAGCTTCTAGGATTAAAGAAAAAAAAGGTTTAGAATTGAAATACCAGGGTTATGTTTCAAGTACTTTTTGATATTGAGATAAAGAGCTAAATATGAAAAAAAGAGGTCCTTCTCATTTAGGAGAACCTCAATTAATCTTAAGCAGTTCTATTTGTAATGAACCCAAGCTTTGATCACTTGATAAGATGTTCTTTTGTCTAAGAAGTATCTAATTAATGTAGATTCCCATTTTGTAGCCCCCTCTTTCAATATTTCCAAATATTATGTCTACACTAATAAATAAAAATCTTCTGAAAATCCATATTTTTCCAATAATTCCACTCAATTTGTGAAGAACCAAAATTTATCTTCAATTCCATAAAAGATGTTACTTAATCAAGATTGGTTCTCTTTAACTTTTAATCTATTTCCTAATTTTTGATAAATTTCATTTTATAAATACTAGAGTATATTTCTATATGGATTTTTTTAGATGTTCACAATTAACATTAATACCTAATGCTTGATTAATAGAGAATTTTTTGGATTCTCTAATTAACAATCAATAATTGAAAAAGTCATCAGTTGTGGTAAAGATTTGCATCAACCTTAATTACTACTCACCCAGAAGAAAGAACAATGTATATCATTCCAAATTCTACCTTATCTTTAAATAATATGCTTCTTAACAAATGACATAATCGTTATTGCTCGTGTTTTATACCTTTTCATAATATTTTGCTTCATTTTTTGTTCCAATATTATTCCATTTTGATTATTCTTGATTACACTTTGATTTTTGCACTGATGCAATTTTTATTTGATTTTACTAAAAATTTTGTTTCATCTTCTATTGGATGCATTTTAATATGTTTGTTTCAGTCTTCAATGAAGAAGTTTTTTTTAATAATCTTGTATTCACTTATTGGAGTATTGTTTTGAAGTCTCTTGTTTATATTTTTTCTCTTTCCTTTTTCATATTTCTCTCTTTTCTCGTTTCATTCATAAATATATTGCAATAGCTCCCTTTGCTCATGTATTTTTCAAATCAATAACATTTCTATTTTATGCATTCCATTCCATAACTTCTCTCATTTTCTTTCAATATTGTTAGAAGTGGTAAATAACTTACCACTTCTTAAGATTCCATTTCATAGATTGATGCAAGTGACAAATAATAAGTTGTTTTTTCAAAAGGAAAAGAAGAGAAAAATATATTTTGAACCCTAATGCTTGAACTAGAATTTAATTTATATAACATTTAACAACATTGAATAAGGATCATAATGTTATAAAAACTAACTAGTTTAAACTTAAAATTGATGAAACCTTAAGCTCTTGTCCAAGTTCCATAAAGAATACCTATGTACTTTTTTAAAAATTTAATAGGGAGTTACCATTGATGGTATGTTACCCAATTGGCAATGGAAAGCCCACCACCTTGTTTAGGGAAATCAGGGAATCCCCTAATTCCCAATTTGAAGTGTAGTGGTTATTGGATCTTGCCAACTTAATAAATATATTAAGCTTTCCCTTTAGGTAGTTAAATCATCAACCGTAAGTTGAATCCTCTTAGTAGTATTGATTAAACAATTATAACACATTCCTACAACTTTAAAAGTGCAAGAAGCTGGAAATGTATCACATTCCTCATCTAACTCATCAAGGTGAAAAAATATACATATTATTATTATAAACAATATGTAGATCAATATTGTAGTAATGAGGGGATTTTGAATTGAATATTTGGTCAAAATCATTTGCTTGCAATAGTTAGTCCATTCAAAGCCTCATAATCATGAAAGAATTTTCTTTACTTCTTATCATACTCCATATGTGTGATCTAACATCCAATATATATTTAATAACCTCTTTATTTAATGGTGACTTTGCTTGACTTTAGCATTAGTGAAACAATCTATGTGACTTAGTACCTCAAGTTGTCTAGTTAGCTGATAATAAGTGGATGGAGATAGAGCATCCTTGGTAGTAAAGGTTGCAATTACATGTTCATCTTATTAAGTAATGATGAGAATGCGAAACAAATTGCTAAATGGATGTATGATGTAGGAAATCTTTTTGACACTATTGAGATGAAGGACTAAAAGAGGTAGTATATGTAAACTCTATCAATCTCGAATATGGGAAGAAGAATGCACACCATCTTCAAAAGGAAAAATTTAGCTAATTGAATTTGGAATTAGGATTCCCATGAAAAAGGTGATAGGGTTGTTATGTGCTTTTCCTATTCTATATTTTTCTCCATTACAAATCAAGTACTTATAAACTACAAATTAAGATAAGTGGACCTATTAGTAATTAGTAATATAATGGTAAGTAAAGTGTTAATCCTGCAAGGAAGTTATAAGAATCTAATAAACTCTCCTACCAAATGGGTTAAAGAACCAAAAAAAAAATTATTGATAGATTTTAGGTAATAAAATAGAGCATAATATAAAACTTAAATGACAAACAAGAGAATCAAAATAAAAAATGTAAGAAAATAGATAAATTAAAGATAATTAATACTTAGATAAGTACTCACATAAGTATCATCTTTGAGTCATGATTCGATAAAATAGATTTATCATTTAGACTATAGAATTTTCTAGACTATAAAATTATACTCTATCAAGTTTCAACCTCCTAATCTTTCAGTTGGTTTACTCGTATCTCTATTAAACATCACCCTTTTGAATGAATTAACATAAAAAAAGGGTTTTAGCGATGAAAATTACTGACAAAAAATAAAGATTTTCGGTCGTGAAATAAATTTGACACTGGAAATTACCAACGGAAAAAGACATCGGAAAAACTCTGTAAGTAAATTTAGTGACAGAATATTATATATCTGTTGGTAAATTTAGCGATGGAATTTTCTTTTTTCATCGATAAATTTAGTGATAGAATTTTGTATTTTTGTTGTTAAATTTATGATGGATACATAATAATTTGTTGGTTAAATCTGTTGCTAAATTTGCTGATAGAAACACAAAATTCCATCTCTAAATTTACTGACAGATGACATCATCCATTGCTAAATTTTTCCTAATGGAATATATCATTCCGTCAGTAAGTTTCATTCTGTCACTAATTTACCGATGACATATTGTAATTTTGTTAGGAAATTTAACTATGATAAATTTCAACCACCATTTCTCACTTCTTACTAAAGTTTTCTATTAATAATCTTTTGTATTTTTTCTACATTTAATCTCTGTAAATAATATAAAATTGATTGACAATAGAAAGTAAAAATTATCCTGATTAGTAATTTAATAAAAAATTATAATGTATGCCAATATCTTGAAAATAATTGTAAATTAAGAATTTATACAAAAACTTAAGAGTAGCAAAACATTAAATACATTCTCTTCTCCATTTAAGCTATATAATTGGTGAAGGTGGATGCTCTGACTGCTGCGATGAGGTCATGTCCCTCTTTTTTAACCCATCCACCTTATTACGGAGCTAGGTTATGCACTTCATTTGTACCATGCTCTCAAGTTGAACGACTCTTATATTTGATGTGGACCATCTACTAGATCCAACTGAAGTGGATGTGGACCATCTACTAGATCATAACATCATACTTCTTAGTGTGGGTGTGCAAAAAGAGATGGCGTAGTTATAAGTGAGCTACAATTTACAAAAATTTTGTCAGAGATTCCTTTATTTTTATGATATTTACCCTCTATTAGACACAAAAATTTACTCAATAACACAACCATTAATTCCACCAGACATTTATGACATTATTATTCTTCAAAATATACATATATTTTCATTCTAAATTTCATATATCTAATTACAAAAATCAAAATATAGTTGTAAAGTTTTGATACTTACAAGTTTCTTTTGCATGCTTGTGGTGGGTCCCTCTAGTGTGTACTAGTAGACTCTCTCCCTCTGGTTCTCTGTCTACAGAATTGCATTATGAAATTGACATTGCCTCGGGTGATGGCTAATACTGCTACCATCAACTTCATATTTCTTCAGATATATAAGGAGGCCATATACCATTCTTGTGTATCGAACCAAGAAAGTCTTTATAACGTGTATGATCTTGCCTCTCCCATACATTATAAATTAAACATCAAATTTTGAATCCCAAAAAGATTCTTTTTGAACAAAAAGAAAAACATGCTGTAAGTACTTATAAAGTACAATATTTATCTAATTAATTTATAAAATTAGATAAAATAAAAGATTAAATAATATATTTTTTGTACCTCAAGCTCTTGATAATAAATGTCCTTTGTCGCTTGAGAGATATTCTTCTATATATAACCCTCAAGATCTATCTTCTCCTTGAACTTGATGATATATTTCTGGAGCATGTTCCATACAGAACCAACCTAATATATAAGATATTTTAGATCATTTTCAAATTAAAACTTGTAACTTCAGTATAAATGTGAGATCCCATATTAGTTGGAGAGGGGAACGAAGTATGCCTTATAAGAGTATGGATACCTCTCCCTTAAAGACACGTCTTCCCAAGGTGTGGGAAGAGCAAAATCTTGAGGGCTTGGCGAGGCCGAAGCCTAAAGTAGACAATATCTGTGAGCGGGTGGTCTAGGGCTGTTACAATGATATCAGAGCTAGTACCTGAACCGGTGTGTTAGTAAGGACGCTGAGCCCTAAAGGGGGGTGGAATGTGAGATCCCATATCAGTTGGAGAGGAGAACAAAGTACGACTTATAAGGGTATAGATACCTCTCCCTCACAGACGCGTTTTCCCAAGGTGTACGAAGAGCAAAACCATGAGGGCTTGGCTGGGCCAAGGCCCAACGTGGATAATATCTGTTAATGGGTGGTCTGGGTTTGTTACAATGGTATTAGAGCTAGTACTTGAACTGGTGTGTCAGCGAGGATGTTAAGCCCTAAAGGGGGTTGTAATGTGAGATCCCATATCGATTGGAGAAGAGAACGAAGTACGCCTTATAAATGTATGGATACCTCTCCCTCATAATCTAGTGTTCTCTTAGGTATAAGGCCCAAAGTAGACAATATCTGTGGGCAGGTGGTCTAGGGCTATTACAATAAACCTATGGTGTTATCATGTATTACAAAATGTTTAGAATTTCCCTCATAAATTGTTGGCAATTATGATGTAAGCTCTTCCATTAACTCCCTTAGCTCTAGGCTAGATGCCACCTCCATCATTCGCAATATTTACCCCTGGTATCTCTATTTTTATAGGGCTAATAGATGGTGTAGCAGGGCTGGTAGATGGTGTAACATGATTGGTGGATAGTGTGGCAAGGTTGGTGGATAGTGTGGCAGGACTAGTGGATAGTGTAGTAGCAGGTACATAAGGTGACTATATAGGGACTGTAAGTCAGGAAGGCGATGCCTTAACTGGATGTCCAGTGGCTAGATGTACAACACTTGATTCTATAGCATCGATAAAATGTAATGCTTCACCTGAACATGCACTAGCTCCTCCAAATTGTGGTAACCTTATCCTTGCCTGCATCATATCTTGTTTTCTCTTTTATGACATTTTTTAAACTTGAAATTCACATTTTATTGAATATTCTAGTAATAGAACAATATAAATTAAAAAAAATAACATTATATTGTCGATGAAATAATAAATTTATTTATATAATATTCTATTACAAACACAAAGAAATCGTTATCATCACTTAATTGTAAATCAAAATCATCATCATCTTTTTTTTTTCTGAAGAATTAGAATTAAACTTAGGCTTCTCTTTAGATCTCTTGCCCTCGTTATCTTCAAAAGAAATTTCAACATATTTATGGATCATTCAAAGGTTCATTCTTGTCATATGTTACATATGCAATTATTTCATAAACATCTTTCTAAAACACTTAACTTTCAATTCTCTTATTTTCTTCTTTTCCTTGTAATTCAAAAATACCTTTAGGCTTTACTTTGCAAACGGCCAACCAATCTGACTTATCCCATATTAAGTTAGGAAAAAGGACATAATACATCTAGATCGCTTGCATCCCCTAACACGAAAGGTTCAAATTGTCTAAATCTTCTTTATTAGTTGATTTTAACTAGATTGTATTAGCCATGCACTTTTGTTCTAACATTAGGAGTTGGATCAAACCATTCATCCTTAAATATCACTCTCCATTTTATTGACAATGTAGGGTACTTAATTTGAAGTATCTTAATAATTTTACCATAGTAATCCATCAATTCTCCCTACATGTAAATCCCACTATTTACTATTTCCATACTATGTCTATGATATTCTACAAGAAATGTTGAACTTCTTCATAATTCAACAAAATGTAACCAAGGGCAGCTTGTTAAACATACATAAGGATAAGCTACCGTCAACATCACCCGTTTCTCCCCTATCGTCATTATGAAGAACTTTTCTTTCTCTTGTGTGCACATGTGAATCAAAGTAATTTGAACAAAATGTACTTGCTTCCTCCACTAAATAAGCATTACATATCGAACCTTCAACTCTAGCTTTGTTTTTGACATTTTTCTTCAACCTATATTACAAATAGGGCTATTACAATTATGTGATTAAAACATGCTATAAGTTTTATTTAAATATTAACTATAATTACCTCTCAAATGGATACATCTGTCAATATTGAATTGAACCAACAAGTTTAGCCTCATGTGTTAAATGTACAAGTAGATGCTACATACAGTCAAAGAAGCTTAGAGGGAAAATCCCTTCCAATTTACACGAGATAACTAAAATTTCCCTTTCTAGTTTTTCCATTTATCGAAAAACTATGTTTTTTTAGAGATACTTATACTTTTATTTTATTTTGTAGCAAATCGATCAAAAAGGTTCTTTTTATATGTAAAAGGTCCTTGAATGTCTTTTTCAATAGGGTAATTTAGGCCTTTCAAATTCCAACTTTTAGTTTGACAATTGGCATGGATTTATCTTCTTAGAAATTGATCTCTTTAGGAGGGGTAATCTTATAACTTTATGGTAAAGGAAAATAGTGAAAGTTTTACTAATTAGTCATTAGGTACTATTTTCTTGGAGCTTAGATGGCTTCCAGAGTATATGAAATCATGATTTCAACATTTTCTTGCTTAACCTCTTTATATACTTTCTTCAACTTAATTGCCTCTATAAGGTCTTTATTGGAACTAATTTAGGAGAAACTTTTGTATAGCCAATTCTCTTTAGTCTATTTATACACTTATATAAGAAAATTGGTATACCAATTGAATATGCAAGATCACGCAAATATATTTTTTTACCAATTTTCAAATGGACTATTATGGTATTTAACCCAAATATGGATGAGATTTTAAATGGATTTTAATAAAATCAATACTTAGCCTCTAAATTTGAAGGAATATTAGCTTACCATTTGTTCCATGGCCTTTATTTAATCCATTTCATCATGCTTGCTTCATTGTAAAATTTGAAGAGGAAAATTTACTCGTCATTGATCATTATGCTCTTAAATCCAAGTTTACTCTAATTTAACTTTAACTTAGGCGTTCATCTAGGTAAATAATAGTATCTTTTTCAAGAAAAAAGCAACTAGAGTTCCATTCCAGCTTACTATTTCTTCCTTTAGTATTTTAGTTGGTGGTGAAACCACTATGTTATCTTTCCCTGCTACCTAGGGAAATTGCTTAAGTTTTCCCATTCTAACTAAATCTCAAATTGCCTAACACTATATATTTTTAAGGGGATCTTAAGTAGAGGGAATAAAGGATGATGAGGTGATATGGGAAAGGAGTACTACAAAGTTATGTTGTCCATATCTTCCTTTCATGGAATAATAATATAATTTTGTTTCTCATCTTCTTATTAATCCCTATTACTAGTTTTCTATTCCACTTCTAAAGGTCATTTGACCAAGTATATTCTAAATTATTAAAGTGCCTTCAAGTTTTATAGCAATCTCCGGGAAGCCTCATCCCTTTCCTAACCTTGTCTAATATTATGTAAAAGAGTACTTTGCACCTAAGAAACTACCAAGGTATATAACTCATCACTACATTCTTGGTAAACCATCAATAATATTGTTCTACACTTCTTTCTTATCCTTGATCTCAAAATCAACACCTAACAATTTGGGAAGCTAAGTTTGTTGAAAAAGAGTTACGATTATATGTTCTAGGAAATATTTCAAACTTTTATTGTCTATTTTCATTACAAATAAATTATATTTAAGTATTAAGACTACTAGCTAATAGTTCCTCAAAAACCAAAAGTTCTTTTTTATATGTGGACAAATGTAGGTATATATTAGAAAATGACTTCATGAAATAATAAATAAGGTATCCTTACCACGTATGAACAATTCTTAATAGATTTCCATTTACATATGCTTCAATAACAAAATTATTGTTGAAATTACAAAAATTTAAGAGTAATAAAGACACCAAAAATTCCTTCATTGCATTAAAAGCACATTCAACCTCTTAATTTCAACCAAAACAATTACTCTTTAATAAAGAGATTAATGGATTATTCAACTGCCTATACCCTTTAATAAAATGCTTATCATATCAAACCAACCCTAATAGAACTTTTATCCCTAATAGAACTTTTGACCAACACTTGGTATGCTACATAATTCATAACTAATTTGTTTTAAAACTATTGTTTTTTTTCTAGTATTCACTAACACTAACACTGAACAACAAACAAAGACCCATTAACAACCAAAATAGATCCTTATAACTCAATCCACACAATCAAAACCATCAAAAATAAAATCATTTATCAATACAACATGAAGCAGAAAAAATAAACCCCACAAGCAGAGACGACCAACCTCAACAATGGAAGCAAAGACGATAGATGGACAGATTGACAATGGATAGACGAACAAAGTGAGCTCTATCAGAGATGGAGGAAATGAAGAGGAAACAGAAACGAAGAACAAATATGGAGAAATGAAGAAGAATCATAGAGAAAAGAAGAAGGAAGGGCATCTATCGATTTAATTCAAAGGAAAACAACAACGTTTCCTTCCAATTTAAATGAAGGAAACAGTGTTGTTTTCCTTCCAATTTGAATGATGAT
>JAOQML010000008.1:32849147-32867481 GCA_027568935.1 Erythroxylum urbanii
TCATCATGGTGTTAGCCTATGGACTCGATTAAGCTCTCAAACCCTTAATTTCTCTAAAATAGGCAAAACTAATAAGCCCTAGAAATGCCCCCGATCTTCATTATAACCTAGAATAGGCTCTCTAAGTTGAATAGCGATTATTCATTAGGTATTAAGAAACAACTAACTTAGGCCACCTACTCATAAGTTCGGAAGGTGTAATCTAAAGGTATGGGATCCTAGATTAGTTGTTTAAGTATCCTAAATAATTCAACTAACCTATTACTACTTCCAAGAATCACTATAGATTATTACATATCACACGCTCAACCCTAGCCTTTGGATTAGAAAGTTACCTAAAATGTGATCAAACTTATAAGTAATTCCTAATTCATGCAATTTATCCTAAATCCTAAACCAACCTAGACCTATACGTACCAATTCAAGACAAATTCAACCTCATTCTCACAATTTCTATCCCTTTACCCTTATAATATCTCCAAACCCCTAAGTAATCTAGCCACACATGTTCATGTCAAGCCAAATAGACATAAACTAAACTAAACTCATACTTACTCAAGTAAAACCAAGGTCGGAAATTATAAACTAAGAAATAAAAACCAAACTTTAACACTAACTTAATAGAAATAAAAACTCTTCAGGCTAACAAATAACTATCATAACCCAAATTACAAAATTCGAACAAATTGTGTCAATATGAAAATTCCAACACATGTAACTTGCATATAAACCCAAATTAATTGGTCATAACCCGAAGAATATGCATATATCCTAACTATTAAGCACAAATTAATCAAAAGCATCACAAATAAACAAAAACCCATAATATAAACCATTAAACATTCAAATACCCAATAAATTTAGATTTGCATAAATACAAAAACAAACTCAAAAAATCAACATTAGAACTAGAAAATTGTAGGAATAAACATCCATTGACATATCACAAAGGTTCATTACAAAATTCATGAGTTTCAACTATAAAATTCATCAAACATTCATTCTAAATATTCTAGCATGTGTAAAAACATGATTAACACTAAGAAAGCTCCAAAATAATGGAATGAATAGATTAAGACATACGAAAATAAAGCATTGAAAATGAAATAAACTAGCTAAGCATAAAGAAAATAACAAAAACTTCTCTACTCCTTCCTTCTGTCTTCTGAAGTTTTCCAAAAATGGCAGATTGTGTAGCCTTCCTCTTAGGTCCTCCTCTCTTTCTTTATGCAGTATGGTCCATTTAGGGTAAAACCTAGGATTTTCCTGTCCATAAAAAGTTTAAAAAGACCCTCTAAAACTTAAGTTATGAAGGTTGTCCACGTCTGTCTGTACGCAGGCCACGATCGTGGTCATTAGTGCATGATTATTTCCAGTTTATCTGCTCTCTATCACGATTGTGGTTGACTCCCCACGATCGTGGACTTGTGTTTAAGCTTCTGTCATGATCGTGGCTAACTCCCCACAATCGTGGCCCTGTGATCATGCTTCTGTCATAATCGTGGCCCTGGGTTATTTCCTGGGTCTTCTCCAATTCTCCTCCAAATGCCCTTGATGGTTTCCCCTCCATGGATGGCTCTCCAACTTTGTCAAACTTCTTCCTTTTTCCATATATTTGTGTTCACTCCTTTAATCTATATGGAAATAGAAGATGAACATAAACTAAATATTTAAACTCAACAATAGGATTGAAAAGACATTGTAATGCGTAAGAAAATACAAGATGATTCAATCCTATCCCCATCCTAACTCGAGGTGCACTTATGGAACGTTAGTGCGGAGACCTTACAAAGTGAAGAGGAGCATGAGAATCTTGAGAGAAATACTCAAGGAATTTCTTGTGAAGAAGAAGTTAAGGAGGAGCTCGAAGTAGCAAATGATATATCTTTTAGCTCAAAGGTGAGTATTAAGTCCATAGTTATTTTTAAGACTAGCTCATTACCTTTACCTAGCAGGTTATAGAAATTAAACGAAGAAGAAAAAGGTAAAGAGACATTTGAGATCTTTCTAGAGTGCATAAACTCAGTAGAGATTCTGAAGATAGGGCATATACTAAATATGAGAGGTCAACATTTGAGACCCTATCCTGAACAACCTCATGTGGAGGAAGCTCAAATTCTGACACTTGAGGATCATAATTTTTTCACTTGAGGAAAGTATCGAGTTAAGCTAGTGACTAAACAAAGGTGCTTCTTGGGAGGCAACCCAAGGGAAGCAAATTTCTTTTCTTTTACTTTTTCACACTAGTTAGATTATGCATGTATGTTTCTATGTTGGTTTGTTTTTACTTATTTTTAAGTTTTCAATCACAGGGAGAGAGAATAAAACAAACAGACAAACATTTTCTAATTTTCTATTACTTCCAAGACCATATAGTCATCACTAGAGAATGAATTGATTATAGAATTGCATGGAAATCTTAGCATGTACTTTTCATTTGTGATTAGTCAATTTACACTATCTTTAGAAGGGTGGTGACTAATGGTTGACAAAGTTAGTGAGATTTAGAGCCTTTATAGATTGACACATTCATATCAGTCTCATTATCTTTGTTTATTTCTAAACTTCATGACATGTACATCCTAACTTTGCTTTGATTTCTATTCAATACCACATTTTTATCACATCCATTACCATGGAAATGACTAAGCATTCTTTGCTTTTTCGAACTACATTAGCCAAATAGCTTACCCATTATATGATTTTCCTTTTGATAAGCCCCTCTGAGCTTTATTTACCTTTTCTTTGTATGCTAACCACATTACATGCTCAAAACCTAACCAAATGTCCTTCTTAAGCCCTAAAGCTAGTGGAACATTTGTTGATTTTTGAGTTTGTGGATGTACAAAATTCTAAATGTGGGGGTGTACATATGTGTGGGTTGGTTATAATGCTGGGATGTTATTTTATGTCATATCATTAAAATTCCTATGTTGATGTTAGTGATGTCCAAAAGCGCTCGACCTGACAGACCTGATTTTGGCCCGAGTTGATTGGGCCATAGGTCGATCATGGTTGGCCTAATTAGGCTATAGGCCAAGGTAGGGTGGGCCATGGGCTAGCCCAGCCTAGCCCATAGCCCAACTGTTACTTAAAAAATAATGTCGTCTTTAAAGTTTTTATAAAAAATATATATGGTGGGTCAGGCCCCGTAGGGCCACAGGCGGTCATGGCTAACCCATCCCTGTTCGTCGGGACGCGAGTGAGGCCAAGAGTAGCCCAGGCTCAACCTAAGCCATTTACATCTCTAGTTGATGCAGTTTCTTTCAATATTTATATGAAGAAAGGGAAAGAAGGGAAAAAAAGAGAAAAGAAAAAGAAAAGAAAAAAATGAAAAGAAAGAAAAAAGAAAATTTTTAAAATAAAAGAATCAAGGAGGAAATGCATATGTGTTGCAAAGTTATTTTTGAGTAATCTTTCCTTCTAAAGTTGTATTGAATGGGTTACTTGAGCATGTTAGATATGAGGTGGATGTTGCTTTTATTGGTCACTCCCTATGGTTACAAAGTCTTGCTTATGATCAACTCTTATGAGTGATTTATGCTTCATGTGGTTTGTGTGTGAGAGCTCAAGTTTGAGCTGTGAAATATCGCTTTTGCATTCATCATACTTGATGTACTCAATTGTGATAGAATGTTGATTTTTGCACTTGATGTCATATTGAGTGTTATTTTTGTTTCATTAGCTTTAATGACTTTCATGCTACTTGATCCAAACACCTTACCTTTGCCCATATTACAACCTTGAAAAGTCCTTTGATCCATGAATTTGCATATGAAACTTAATGGTGGAGAAATGAAATGATATACAGAGTTGTGGAATGTCTTAATTGTGAATAGTGTTGAGTGTACATGAGATACACATTTTCCAAATCTACCATATATTGCTTAGTTTTTAAAGGTATTTAATGTTGATTAATCATAAGTAGAAGCATTAAATGTTAAATTCTTGCTATAAATTTTGAAATTCATTCATCTTCATTTATGATTATGTATTCTTAGAACATATAGGAAAAGAGTCAATGTTTTGGGTCTATGATCTTAAATTTGATGTTTTTGCTAGAGGACGGTCAAAAGCTTAGTGTGGGGGAAATTGATATGTGCTTAATTGATTATAAATTTATTCCATAGAACTTAGTGATTATTGCTAGGAAAGTGCTTAAGATACTTAATTTGATTCATATATGGTGTTAGGTACAATTCAGAAGCGAAAGAGTTAAAGTGAGTCAAAAGTACAATATTTGAGTTAATTTTTGAAGATTCACAATCCTTTGTCTTCATAGATCAAGAAGAAGAAGACTAAAATCAAGAGAAGACAAGAAAATGCCAAGAAAGATGAGATATGTGATGAACACATCAAATAAGGAATGAAACAAATACAGCTCACGACCATACATAGAGTGCATACGCATAAGAAGAAAATGCCAAGAAAGATGAGATATATGATGAACACATCAAAGGAGGGATGAAACAAATGCAGACACATCAAAGGAGGAATGTAACAAATGTAGCTTATGGATAGTTGCATTTGTTTCATTCCTCCTTTGATGTGTTAATCACGCCTATGCAACACCACTCATAGCCATGAGAGGGTATGTCACAACTGTGACAAAGTGTGTCATGGGTACGACAAACTAGTCACACCTAAGCTGCATTTGTTTCATTCCTCCTTTGTGTGTTAATCACATCCATGCAACACCTCTCACAACTATGATAGGGTTTGTCACAACCATGATAAAGTTTGTCATGGGTGTGACTAGTAGTGTGTCATGGGTGTGACAAACTAGTCACACCCATGACATACCCATTCATGATGGTGAGGAGCCATGCACGGGTGTGACAATCTATTTCACACCTACTCAATGCCACCTCTTCTATTTTAACCTAGTTTTTAGTATAAAGCAAAAGGAGGTGTGACAACCAACAAATGAAAGTTTTTGGGTGTTTTTGGGTGGGAGAATGTGAAGCTTCAGGAGAGAATGAAGAGCGTAAGAGAAGCTCTCAACCACGAAACATAGAAGGTAGCTTCCCGATGCCGATTCGGAGGTTACATCGACGCCGATGACCCAATCAAACATTCCTTCCCTGTATTTGTTGTTTTTTTTCTCTTCTTATGGATTGATTGTGTTATTCTATGCATATGAATTTGGCTTTTATGTATGAATGATCGTGTTATATTATAGTTCAATTTTTTGTATATGAACCTATAGCTAGAATTTCAATATAATCCGTAATTGTTATTTGAGATTCATTTATAATGACTAATGGTTTGTAATCATTAGGGATGACATAATTTAGGTTGAAGACTCGAGTGTATGGAGTTATTGCTTAGATTAATCAAATTTTCTAATTCGTAATGCGACTACCCACTTGAATCTAGAGATTGTATCTTAGGTTATTCGGTAGTTAGGTTTAAATAACGATCATATCTTAATTAAATACAACCTAAAGGAAAATTTAGGTTAATAAAGGTTATCATTAACCTACGATTAATAGTTTAAAGAGAGGTAAAAGAGCAACAATTCAATGAAATATGTTTAATTAGGGTATAGGCCGAGATTGAACTAAAGAATCAAACTCCCAATCTATTCACAACTTTATCACTTTTGCATGTTTTCCTTAATTTACTTTTGTTAGTTAGTATTATTTTATTTTCTTATTTTAAACCTAACCAAACTCCCGCAAACATAAAAACTGATTAATTTCATTTCAAAAACTAACCGAACACTCTTTGTGGGATTAACCTAGACTCACCACTACTATAGTAGTCGGTCTAGTTTATTTTACATAACGTTACGATGTGTTGCTATCAAATGTCTTACCGAAAATGTATGGAGTTACTAGTAAAGTGGAAATTACCTACTATTTCATTCTAATGGTCAAGTAAAACTTGTACATAGGGAATTGAAAGGGCCATTGGAGAAAACTACTTGCAATTCGAAAAAGGATTGGGCATTAATATTAGAGGATATTTTTAAGGAAAGCTTTCAATACACCATTAGGTTTACTTCCTTATAAACTTATATTTAGAAAGGCTTGTTTGTTACCTGTTGAATTTGAGCACAGTGTTTATTGGGTTATAAAGGCATTGAACATGGATTTGAAAGTTAAATTGTAGGAACTTAAAGTAAATGCTTAAGGGAATGCTATAATTTATACGGAGAAGACTAAACTGTTGCATGAAAAGCACATAGTAAAGGTGGAATTTGAGATTGGTTATTAAGTACTCCTTTTTAAATTAATAATAAAGTTATTTTTAAGAACACTTTGCTCAAGGTGGTCTAGTCATTTAATATACTTAAAGTTAACCTTCATGGTATTGTGAACATAAATAGTGAAGCAATTAGAACATTCAAGATTAAAAGGAAAAGGTTAGAACCTTTTCCTACTATTGAAATGGTACTTAATGAATTCACATACTCCTTAGGTACCCTGTTTTATATTAAAGAAGTATACAACATATAAAAGCATAGGTAAGAAAGTGTTAAGGAAAAACAAAGCAGTTCAATAAGAATCAATTAGAGGAGCTTCAAAGCATACAAAGTATATATAGAGCCAATTTAAGGAGTTTATTAAACATTATTCTCTTTCTTTTCACATTAAGGACAATGTGTGATTTGAGTCTAGGGGAGTGGAACTATTCTAATGATATGTCTAAATTATTATTTTATATATATTTGTGGAAATTTCTTGATTTTTTAAATTGTTATTTTTTATATATACAAGCTGCTCCAAACTCTAATCTTTGGTGAAGAAAGATAGAAGTTGATGCTACATTGTATTAGAATTCATTTTATGTTTTTCTTAATTATGTTTAAGCTTTAAATTTACTTCTTATGAAACTATGTGAAATTTATGTTTATGCATAAAAATGAATGTGATGCTCTTCCTGTGATACCCATTGCATTTAGTCTTAAATATGATTTAAGTAATAAGATAGTATATAAAAATGTTTGTGTATTTATCCGCTCCTTTTTTTAAGTTACTTAGTAATTAGGAGCAATAAGCATTTTCTCTTACATCAAATGGTAACTAGGATATAAGTATGCTTATAGTGTGCATTTATAGCAAATGTTTGCAATCACATAAAAATGGCAAGTGATGATTAATGAAATAAAAAATTAATGAAATATTAGTGCTACCAATATTTTTAGTATACTATAGGGTGATTATAAGTTCATTTTTGCCATAAGTTGATTATATTAGTCATCTGATTAGCATAGTTGAGCTTGTGGTCATGCTTAATCATTGATATTAAGATTCTGAGTATATCTATTCCTCTTTATTCCTTAACTTTTATGTATTGAGTCTAACATTTGATGCTTGCATAATAAAGACTGGAAGGTGTGATTTTAATTTCTATGTTTCACTAATTTCTCTTAATGCTTTCCTTTATTTAAGGATAATAAAATTTAAGTTATAGGGAATTTGATGTATGCATATCATGTTTATATTTTTTTGAAGAAACTGTTAGCATTTTGTAGAAATTAAATAATTATATTAAACAAAGGAAAAGTCTTAAAATAAAAATTTAATTACTTGGGAGACTAAGAGAGATCATTTTATATGTTAGTAACTAGTTTACAAACCACCAAGGGCTAGATATAGACAAGGAATAAACATAACTATGGAAAAAATGTATTTTAATCCCTTCAGATCCTAAAGTGTAGTCATGCAATACAAATAGTGGTAAAGTATTGTAGAATAGTAACTTTCAACTTTAGTCAGATGGAATTAATGTTTCATATGTTCCATTTCCTAACTATAATAGAGGAAGTAGCAAACCCTGAACCTCTTGTCATTACCAACTCTCTAATTTTATTGGCATTCCTTGTTATAACTTGTTGGACATCTAGATTGATGTTTTCAAAAATCTTTACATTTGTCTCCCTCCAAATTAAATATATTATGCAACCAAAAGCTATTGCAAAGTATTTATCATTATCTTTGGGCAACTAGTTGGACATTCATATTCCATACATCAATAGAACATAAATTGATGCACCTTTGCTATATATACCTCCATAAGCATTTAGAAGAGGTTAAAAAAAGAAAAAATGGTTTATTGATAAAAAAACTTTAAGACAAAGCTTACACAAAGAATTTGGGAGAGGATGAGGACCTTTAAACCTATCAAGAGTGCTTAAGCTATTTCTGAGAGCTAACTATATGAAGAGCGAGCCTTTTAGAGAGAGGAATTTTTTATAATAATATATGCCGATTAGTTTTAGGTGTATGATTTTTGAATAGATCCTTGCATGATCTATTAGTCAAGTAACTAGAAGAGCTTCCTATCTAGGTGACTCTATCCTGAAGAGTGAGATTTGGTTAGCAATTAGGAAAGGTAACTCTGAATGTGTAATCTCCTCTATTGTTGCCAGACCGAACTTTTGAATTATCATGATACTGAAGTTTGATGTTTTGAAAGTTAGGTAGGAGATAAAATGGTCTTAAAGTACTCCAAGTATCATATCAAAGCTAAACTTCATTCCCATTCCTAATTTTCATTTTAATTGAAACTTTTAACCTGCTTCTAAATTTAAACAATTGATGCATACTCTATGAAATGTCTTTTCTAGATTTGATGATTCAGAAGTTTTCCCTTCTAAACAATGGCCATTTATTTATTTTACCCACAAAGACTCCTTATAATTGAAAATTCTTTGTACTCTTTTTGAAAGCAAGATCATTGAGATTGAATAAATACCCACACCACCACCTTTCTTAGGTAGTCAAATAATAGTCTTGCTATATCTTCATGTAGAATTTACCTTGATTTGTTTTATATTATTTTAAAGGTAATTTCATATAACTGTTACTTTGAGACTGATTTTGGCTAAGGTTTAAGGAGCTTGCATGTCAAATTAAAAAGAAGAAACATCTTTGATTAATCACAATCTCAAACATAACAATTTTGTAAGCCTATGTCTCCCTTTATGAAAAGACTTGACATAAATAATGAACACATGGTCATATGCTAGATCTTATTCTTGTATATAGTTAAGGTTTAAGGAAATAGATTATATATAGGCATTTTAGAATCTGTTTCACTTGACAACGAAGTTGCAGTATCAAAAAAATCTTAAATGCAGACATATTACAGCTTGTATTCCTACCTAGATGAAGAATTTAAGTTCCAGTAGTGAACATAACTTGGAATACGGTCGTGTCCCAAAGCAATTTTTTTTTTGCAAAAACACATATTTAAACCAACATGAAAGAGGGAGTTCTAGTTCATTTTCAAACTAGATTCATTAACTGGAGAGAGAGAGACAGAGGGAGAGAGAGAGAGAGAGAGAGAAAGAGAGAGAGAGAGAGACCCTAAAGGAGAGAGATAGAGAGAGAGAGAGACCCTAAAGGACAAGAATTATAACATCCACAAAAAGAAAAGATAAATGTCATCATTTAAAAAAAATTAAAGAATATTAAAATATTGAGAAGCTCTTTGAAAAAAATTGTTTTATAGTTTCTACAATTCTTTTATTTATGTAAAGTTTTTCAAGATTATATCAATTTCAACTTAAAGATATGCAACTAAATCTTGGAAAGGAATAATTTGTCAAAAGTGATAAAATCTCCAAAATAACTGAATTATGAATAAAAAGATGGTGCCAAGAGTAGTTTTTGTCTATATGTTCTTTTATATTTAATTTTTTCTTTGACTATTGCTTTATTTTATTTTTAGTGGAATTTTAATTCGATTTACTATAATTTTATCATTGCTTAGAAAACTTAACCGATTAGGCCAATTCAACCGTAAAAACCTTGAACCTTTCAATTTTTTAGTTCGGTTTTTAACTGTCTAGTTTGATTTACTTTAATAACTTTGTTGTTAATAACTTCAATTTTCGTAAATGAATAAGTTCTTATAAATTAAAATAAATCGAATAATTTTCATTTAATAATTTTTTTAATTAAACTTCAAATTTTTCGATTGATAAAGACAATCTCTTTCAATCATATTTTAAATTCTTTAATTTTATTTGATCTTTAACCAGTTTTATGATGGTATAATACCAGTTGAATATTTTAAACTTATTGTCTTACTAGTTTAACTTTTGATTTAGTTTTTAAAACATTGAATTGTATGGTTAAATTAGATTGCCTCTTCATTAATTACTGATTAGATCATTATAAGAGAATTAGATTTAGCACTTAGTAGCTTTTTGTGGAAAAAACTTAAGAAAAATGGTCCAAAGTAAAACCGTAGTATTAAATACCGCTAGTCTATAACTTTTTTCTTTAAAGACCTAATTCTAAAGCGCTAGGATAAATTTCATTAAATATCGCCGTTGTTATATTCTATATATTCAAAATCCAACTCCAATGCTCTCAGTTCTTATCAAGTGCTTGTTCCCATTTTAACAAGTTTTCTTTTTATGTTATATCTATTTTATGTTTTTAATGAAGAAAGTCATTTATTCATCTTTTTCTTTCATTGACATCACCAAACTTTTGAACATTTTCACCATGTTTGCTACTTTTTCTTTTAAGAATATTGTTTCAATTGTCATTATAGTCATACTTTTAAAAAAGTTCACCTATGAAGTCATTTAATCTTTTAGGGGAAAAACTTAGATGTTAGACTTTGTTCACTAGAACTGTCCTAATTTAATAGCCTTTGTTTATGAAGATTAGAGAAGATGTTGACCTTAATATGAAGATTAAATGATAACCCATAAAGTGGACTTACTACCAACCATAAATGTGTACAACTTTAATTAACATATTCATTAGGAAGAGTAGTGATAATGATCAAGCCATTTACTTTACCTTGTTGGAATTTAGCTCTAATTAGAAAGATATTCCATTTCATTGATTTGGTTAAATCATATTATTTAGTCGATTTTATTATTTATACTTCTATTAAAAATTTTGGTTCATTTTATTTTGAGTGACTTGTGATAGTTTATAGTCTTTTAATTTTGTCCTCCTTTTCTTTTACTGCATACCAGTTTATGTTTTTCTCTTTGAAAGAGTTTTCACTTAACTCTTATCGTGTATGATTGTTCATGAATGAGTATAGCTGATAAGTTAAACTTTATCAAAAACAGACCTTTTACTTCATCTATCTATTTAATCTATTTACTGAGGCATGATTATGCTCTTGTTATAAGGAACAACTATTTTTTTGATGGAGCAAGACTATCATTTTCATATAAAAGTTTTGTTATAATTAAAAAAAAATTCGTTTCTTCATTTAATTGTTTAGTCAAAGAACATGACATTTTACAGTTGAAGATACATATATATCTTGATAAGATTACGATAAAAGGTAAAGGATAAAATGATATTCGTGATGGAAATCATAGATTGAAATTCGAGGTAGAGATGACTTACTGGATATTCAAGTTGGAAATGATTGAGTTATGACATTCTTTCATGTTGATGAGTCAGTTTCTTGACCTTCGATTGGAATTGTTGAAATTAGAGACGTACTTTCAGAAGAAGGATTTGAATGACGATGTTAACAGTGTAACTGAGGGAGAAGATACATCAAAAAATATCTTTATGAATAACCTTTACTCATACAAGATGACAATCCAACATGGATAACTTGACGTATGTAAAGTGTGAAGGAGGTGGACAAAGTGATGAAGCAGAAATTTCTATGGATTAGGGGGATGTGTGCCTCCATTAAGGACGAGTGGGGAAGCTTGAAATTGGTTTGAGAAATTGGTCTCGAAGTCTAATTCTGTGCTTGAGTTGGAGCAACTGCTTTGGTAGTTATCACCCTTACGGTAATTTATATTATATAAAGTAAGGTCCTTTAGGTTACTTGGTTCGTATACACCAGAGAAGTAGCGTCACTGTTGCTCTAGCAAATATTGGTAAGGGTTAGATGGGGATTCCATTTAAAATTAACAAAATAAAATTATTTCTAATCTAACATCCTGAAATTCCATTCCATACTTGTCTTGTTTTCAATTTCATTACTCGTTTATAGTCCTGATCAAGAACCAAGCCCATTGTTTGCTTAATTTCTACAAAATAAACAAAAAAACACGTCATGGCCAATGTTCCATTTTATAGGAAAGTCCCTTTTCACAAGACTAGAGCATGAGTTCTACTGGCCAAGTCATGAATCCACCAACGTCAAGTAATGTTGTTGGAGTTGGACTTTGGTTGCACGATTGGGATCTTTGGATTATGAATTTTTAGCTCTAAATAGGCTATATCTTTTTATAATATATATACTTAAATTATACTCTTAAATTAATAATTATAAAATAAAAATAAAAAGTATCAGCAAATAATTCATTAATGAAAATTCAATTTAAATAATAAAAAATAATGAAAAACTCTTCAAAAATTCAAACCTCGATATGTAAAAATCTTTTGTTGTCATGGATTAGAGAGAAATGCCTATAGTTGACCAAGGGCATATCAACTGCAAAAAGGATTCTGGTCTTGAGCTGGAATTTTAGCATAATTCAGAAACAATTCACAGGTGAATATACATAAATCAAAAGACTTTTTAGGGTTGTAATGTAGGCAAGGGTAAGGTGAGATGTATTTGAGTGCAGTAGCATAAAAGCTATCAAAGCTAGTGCAACAAAAGTAAAACTAAATGCAACGTCAAGCGTAAAAACTAATATTCATCCAAAACTAGGTAACACCAAAAACCATATCAAGCATATATCACTCACAAAAGTCGATAATAAACAAGACCTTGTAACTATAGGGACTGACCCTTAAGAACTACATCTCCCTCATTCACATTATACTTGAGTTTCACTTTCATTACAACTTTAAGAGGAAAGACTAATAATGAGTAACTCTGCAAAACATATGCATTTCCTCTTTGATACTTTTACTTAAACATTTTTTCTTTTCTTTCCCTTTTTCTTTCTTCTTTTCTCTTTTTCTTATAAAAATTAAAAGAACCTACATCAACATGGGAATTTCATTGATAGGATATAAAATAACATCCTAATATCTTTAACCATTCCACACATATGCACACCCCCACACTTATACTGTTGTACATCTACAATCATTAACAATCAACAAATGTTCCACTAGCATGAAGGTTTGGGTAGGAAATTTGGTTAGGTTTAACGCATGTAATGTGGTTAATATAAAAAGAAAGGATAATAAAGCTCAAGGGGCTTAATAAAGGGAAAATTCACATCAAGGGGTAGCTATTTGGCTAATGTAGTTTATAAAAAGAAAGAATGCCTATATCATTTCCATGTTAATGCATGTGATAAAAATGTGATCTTAAATAGAAGATCAAAGCAAAGTCAGGACGTATAGATCATGAAGTTCACACATAAACAGAAGACAATGAGACTAATATGAATGTGTCAGTCTATTAAGGCTTAAAATCTCACTGGCTTTTGTCTACCACTAGTAACTATTCTTCTAAAGATAATGCATATTGACCAATCACAAAAGTAAAAGTACATTCTAGAGTTTCCATGGATTCTTCTATTCAATTTATTCTCTAATGATGACCATATAACCCTAGAATTAATAAAAAAGAGAAATTGTTTTTTTGTTTGTTTATTCTCTCTCTCTCTCCTTGAAAACTTAAAAAAAAGCAAGAACAAACAAAATTAAAACACACATGCATATAATAAAAAAATGTGAAAATGGAAAGGAAAAGAAATTAACTTCCCTTGGGTTGTCTCCAAAGAAGTGCCTTTTTTAATATCATTGGCTCGACTCCTTTTTCTCCTCATCACGTGACATAATTGTGCGTTTTAACCAAAACACTCCTTTCATTTGCGTAAAATGCGGACATGGTCTGCATTGTTCACGCAAATGGACATCTTGTCGTTTTGGTCTTTCTCAACTTCCTATTCGCAAGGTTATATGTGCTAAGTTTTACTATTTATAACCTTGGTAAATTTTGCAAGCGCACGGGATGCTCACATAGTACCTAAGGTATCGATCATATGAGGAAGCCTAATCTAGTCCTAAAATTTAAGGTCGTACGAAAATTGCAATAATTCAAATGAAAATAATCCAATACAAAAATAAATAAATCAACAATTAATTCAAGAACTGAGTTGCATAAATCTAATTAAGAAAACAAATCACATAAACCAATGCAAACCCTACCTAGAAACTATCGAGCGAGAGAAAGGGGATTTTGATTCGAAATTAACAACAACTAAATTAATTATGAAATTATCGACTTAATGGGTCTAGATGGTCCTAGGGTGAATTACTATCTTTCGAGTTATAATTCTTAACCCTAACTGATAATTCCTAATTTAAATTATGGAATTGCGATTTGTTGATTTGCAATTTACCTAAAACCTAAATCAGTTCTAAAATTGTCTACTAACCTACCAGGAATCTATGCTTGATCTCTTCTTACATGACTGGTTTGATTTAATCCTTTACCTATCAATTCACCTAACTCTCGTTAGTCCAAATTGATTATTTTCACTTAGCTCGCCCTCTCAGTTTGTTGCCAAGTTATTAAGAATAGGAATTAAATCATAAGTAAAACAATAAAAAACCTAATCAATCCAAATTTTATTAATCTAAAAAATCGAGATCCAAAGGTGAGTATACGCGTAAACTCAACATTCAACACAATATATTCTCAAACACATATTTCAATTCTATACCTGAATAAAACTGAAATAAATGGAAAATACGTCGGGAACGGAGTAGGGGAGGCGGTGAAAGTGGGAAATCGCCTGCTCCAAGAAGTATGTCACGTCAAGCTCTTCTCTATGTCTCTCTTCCTTTGTCTCCTTCCTCAATTTCTAGATTTCTCTCTAGGTTTTTTTGAGATTGGATGACATGAATGCTCTATTTTCTCAGACTCTCTAGCTACTAGCTCTGACTTGTAATGTTCTATTTATACTTTTGAGGCTTTAGGTCAAAGTCGGGGTAGAAACGGTCTAAGAAATCTTGCGAAACATGAGTTTTTCTATCAGTCTAACGCAGGCCACGATAAGGAGCCTACCACGATCATGTCCAGCTCCTTATACTTTTTGTCATGAGCATGGCCTCATATGCATGATCACGGCCTGGGTGTACGCTCTCTGTCACGATCGTTCCCTGTTGTGCACAATCACGGCCCCATAAGTCCTCGAATCTTCTCCGTTCTTTACCGTTTACCCTAAACTAATAAATGCATCATGACACCTAAAAAATATAACATTTAAGCTCAAAGACTTAATCTAACCCATAAAAACACTAAAACACACAAACTAATATAATAAAACACATAAACACACACTCAACACTCAAATTCACACTAATTACATCACAAATTCAATCCTAAAACATCATGCAAATGACACTTATCACTTTCCATCTGTGCTATCTTTTTGCTTAACTAGTTGTCCACATCCTGCATTGTCGTTTTATCCTTCAACTCCTAGCTGCTATATGCACTTTGCTCTCTTGTTAGTTCTTCATTTTTCCATCAAGTACTTTTAATTATTCTTTTTCTTGCTCTATGAAGACAAGTAAAAATTAATTTTTGAAAAATGACCCAAATGTAGTGCTTTCGACTCACTTTAATTTCTTTGCTTCCAAATTGTACCTAAAATCATAAATGAATTAAATTAAGTATCTTAAGCAATTTCATGTCAATAATCGCTAAGTGTAAATGATTAAATGTATCAATATTAAACACATATCTATTTCCCCCACACTTAGCTTTTGGCCATCCTCGAGCAAAATATCCAAATTAAGCTCAAAAACCCGAAACATTTACTCAATTTCCATATTTTTCAAGACTATATAATCATAACAAAAGATGAATGGCTTTCAAAAATCATATCAAGAATTCCACATTCAATGCTTCTACTCATGATCAATCAACAAGCATCATCTTCAAAAATCAAGCAATCTAATGGTAGACTCGAAAAATATGTTTAAGTAAAATATATCTATAGGTAAACTGAACACCATTCATGATCATGACAATCCATAACTTTGCATATCATTTCATTTCTCCACCACTAATGTTCATAAGCAAAATCATGAATCAAAGGACTTTTCAAGGTTGTAATATGAGCAAAGGTAAGGTGAGATCTGTTTAGGTCACGTAGCTGAAATCCATCAAAGCTAGTGATGCAAAAGTAACACTCATAAAAAACTGGGTACCATCAACTATGACAAATGCAACATTTATATTTCACAACCTAATAGAACTCTCACAGACCAACCATATCAAGCATATACCAACCCGAAGGAATTACTGATAAATATTTATGCCAACAATACATTAAAACCACAAGAGTGAACCTTCCAAGCTAATATCTACCTCATGTTCAATATAACATATATGCGTTTGCTCTTAGATACATTTATTTAAAAATATTTTTTCATTTTTTCATTTTTCTTTTCCTTATAAAAATAAAATAAACTGCATCAATATGGGAATTTCTATCATCCTATTGAGCAAAAGGTGTTTGTCTCAAGACATGCTAGATTCTTAGAAAGAGAATTTATTCTCAAAGAAAGTAGTGAGAGTCAGGTTAAACTTAGAGAAGTTCAAGAGTCATAAATTCACATCAAAATGGAACAACAACCTCAAGTTGATACATATGATCTACAGCTGAGAGTTTAAGAGACACATAGTTCACAACGAAAGAGTAGGATACGTTGTCCTCCCACTAGATTCGATCTACATATTGAGTAAGGAAAGCGTAATGTATCACTCATACATGATGAGCTACTACTTTTAAAGAAGTAATGACTAATATTGATTCTTTAAAATGGCAAGAAGCTATGAGATCTGAAATGGAATCTATGTACACTAACCAAGTATGGACTTTGGTTGATACACCTACTGGTATTGTACCTGTTAGATGCAAGTGGGTTTTTAAGAGAAAATTTGACATGGATGATAATGTACATACGTACAAAGTAAGGTCAGTGGCTAAAGGTTACAAAAAAACAAGCAGTTGATTTTGATGAAACCTTTTCACCAGTAGGTATGCTGAAATCCATCAGGATCTTGTTAGCCATGGCAGCATATCGTGATTATGAAATTTAGCAGATGGATGTCAAAACTGCATGTCTCAATGGGAATTTACAGGAGGATGTGTGTATGATACAACTTGAAGGTTTTGAATCTAAGAGCTTTCCTAATCAAGTGTGTAAGTTGCAAAGGTCCATTTATGGACTTAAGTAAGCATCAAGGAGTTGGAACATCCGTTTTGATGAGACAATCAAAGAGTTTGATTTTATAAAAAATGTGGGTGAACGATTTGTCTATAAGAAGGTTAGTGGGAATGCATTCGTTTTCTTAGTACTATATGTGGATAACATATTGATAATTGGAAATGACATACCTTTGCTACAGTCTATATCTGGTCATCCAAGAACTTCTCTATGAAGGATATGGGAGAAGTGGCCTATACTCTGGGAATAAAGATCTATAGAGATAGATCAAAAAGGTTGCTTAGATTATCCAAATCTACATACATAGATAAAGTGCTAAAGAGGTTTAGCATGGAGAATTCCAAGAGGAGATTCTTATCCATATAGCTTGAGATTTCTTACTCACAAAGTATGTGTCCAAAGACATAATAGGAGAGAGATAAAATGGATTATATTCCATATGCTTTGACAATTGAATCAATCATGTATGTGATACTATGTACTAGACTAGATGTTTCTTATGCTTTGAGCATAAAGAGTAGGTTTTAGTCTAATCCTGATGAGGGTCGCTGGACAGCTGTGAAAAATATCTTAAAGTACTTGAGAAGAACTAAATGCTAGTGAGATGAAGTGAAAGTTCAAAGATGAAGTGAAAGTTCAAAGATATTTAAATGCTAGTTTCTAGTCAGATCATAATGATAGTAGATCACAGTTAGGGTACAACTTCATTTTAAATGGTGGTGCAGTAAGTTGGAAGAGTTCCAAACAACCAACCATTATAGATTTAATGACCGAAGCAGAGTACATTTCAGTGTCAGAGGCCAAAAGGAAGTAGTTTGGATCAAGAAGTTCATCACTAAACTTGGTATGGTTGTTAGCATTATTGAGTCAACAGTATTGTATTCTGACAACAACGGTGCTATTGCACAAGTAAAGGAACCCAAGTCTCATCAACGGTCCAAACATATACTCAGGAAGTTTTACTTGATCGGGGAGATAATGGAGTAGAAAGACATAGCATTGGAGCAAGTTCCCACTGAAGAGAATCTAGTAGATCCTCTTACTAATCCATTTTCTCAAAAGAGACAAGATCGACCTATGGATGGATATGGTATTAGATTTATAGGGGATTGGCTTTAGGGCAAGTGGGAGATTGTTAGTTTATACCCTTGCAGCTAATCAATTGGATGCAAATTAATGTATGACATTATTTTGAATTAATGAAAAGGCTTTATTTATCTTTATGTATT
>JAOQML010000008.1:32873857-32887449 GCA_027568935.1 Erythroxylum urbanii
CATAATATATTATTAACAAGTCATAATGTTAATAAATGAATCACAAATATCCATTGGCCTAGGGCACACTACTAACACTTGTTATTTCTTCATTTTTCCATCAAGCACTTCTAATTCTTCTTCTTCTTGCTCCATGAAGACAAGTAAAAATTGATTTTTGAAAAATGAACCAAATGTAGTGCTTTCAACTCACTTTAATTTCCTTGCATCCAAATTGTACCTAAAATCATATATTAATTAAAGTGGGTATCTTAAGCAATTTCATGTCAACAATCGCTAAGTGTAAATGATTAAATGTATCAACAATAAACATATATCACCTTTTTAACTTGCCAAGTTTTGGATTCTAAAACTTGTTTGTTGTTAGAATTGCATCTCTTCCTGCTGAAATCACAAAGTATTGACAACACAAAAATTAACTATTTCTTCTATAGATGTACCTGAGTTTTCTTGACTCTCCAAATCTTAGATGCTAGACCTTGTACCTTGCCAAAATCTCCCTTTATCCTGCTAGAACTATTATACACTCTGTTGAAATTGAATATTGTTAGTAGTCATAATATTAAGCAATTCTTCCAAAGATGTACCTGACTTAGAATAATGTGATTCTGGTGTATGTAGGAATTGTTGTGCATACTGTAGCTCAACTAAGTAGTGGTCTTGCTAGCTATCCCATCCATAAGCTAAGTTTGGTTAATCACTCTAAGCTTAGTTATAGGATTGGGAATATGGGTTGTAGGCAAAATTGAAATACTCTTGCAATGCAATACTCCCTTTTGTAGCGTCTGACTTTTCTTTTCTTTTTTTTTAAGCAAATACAAACAAACGCTAAAAGATCAAGAAATAAATGTAAAAACAAATGATAAACAAATATATACAAAACACCAATTAAATCAAGAACAAAAGCTAAAACACTACACTCTCTGACAATGATGCCAAAATTGACGTAGTGTGTCGTAATACTACTCAAAATAAGTAGACCTACAACTATAGTAATGGTGAGTCTAGGTCGATCCCATAAAGACTGTGTGTAAAGCTTTTGAAATGAAAATAATCAGTGTTTAGGTTATGGGGGGTTTGTTTGTTTATCGAATAAAAAATGAAACTAATATAATAAAAACATATTAAAAAAATTCTAAAAATGATGGAAAGCGATAAATGTGTTAGGGACCTAGTCATCGGTTCAATCTCAGCCTACACTTAATTAAACATACTTCATTGAATTGTTATCCTTATAACTCTTCTAGTAACTATTAATCGTAAGTTAACAAAAACTCTGTTAACCACGGTTTTCCATTAGGTCTTGTTTAATTAAGAAGAGCTCGTTAATTAAACTAAGCTATTAAGTAACCTAGAACAAGCTTTCTAGATTTAATTGGAAAGTCGCATTATGAATTAGGAAAACAGATTAATAACGGAAACATCCACACAAGCTCAGGTCATTTAACCTAGGTTATGTTATCCCTAATGATTAAAAACCATTAGTTACCATAAATGAATCAAAAAAACAACGATTACTTATTGTACTCAATTCTAACAATAGGTTCATACATAAAAATAATCAAATAGAGCATTCAATCATTCTTACATAATACCCAATTCACTAAACACAAGAAAACATAATCAATCCTTCAGAGAGAAAGAACAAAAAACTCAGTAACAGATATGCTTAATCGGGTTCTTTGGCATCGATATCACCTCTGAACCGATGTCGAGATGTCTAGCCCTCCAAGGGTATCTTTATAGGTGAGAGCTTCTATCCCCTCTTCTGCTCTCGTCTTAGACCTCTTTAAATTAATTAAAAACTTTCATATCTCTGTCATCACATTCTATCATCTTATATCAAAAAGTAGGGTTAAAATGGGACAGGCGGCCATTTCTCATGGGATAAGACATGTCTCACAGCCGTGAGAGGTATGCTATGGGGGTGAGAGATGTCTCACGCCTATGACATTTCCATGCATGGTCACGAGCCTTGTTTTACACTTTTCACACTCTTCATTTTATGTATTTTCTTGTATTCTTTTGCTCTAATCCATCTCATTTTTCCTTCATGGAGACAAGTGAGTGTGAATCTTCAAAAAATGGCTCAAATATAGTGCTTTTGACTCGCTTTAGCTCCTTCACTTCCAAATTATACCTAAAACCAAATATAAAATAAAGTGAATGTCTTAAGCATTTTTCATAACATTAATCACTAAGTGTTTTGGAACAAATGTATAATCAATTAAGCACATATCAAGTGTAGTTTATATTACTAATAATAAAAAAATATTTTTTGGTCCTAGAATAACACACGAAAGGAATAGATATGAATTGTGTGTACTCACTTTTTGTTCTATATTTAAACTGATGAATATCTTTCTTTTTATAATCAATCATTATAAAACTTTTATATAAAATAATCATAAAAGAAATTCGACTATAATAAAAGAGAGTAAGGAAAGAGGGACAATTAATTTACTGTGGTACGGCTAAATGATTTTTAGATTACACCCACCATGAAGTGCCACTTGAAAAGTTACTATCTTCTTTCTTTTTTATCACAAGTGAAGAAGAATCCTTATAATCATCTTGTTTTGTCATAGATGAAGAATAATCCTTTACAAATTTTATCCAAGTTTAAAAGGAACCCTCATAAATTGTACCCTAAGCAATTTCCTAACTACCATAAGTATACAACTAAAAAACTCAGCTTGCTCACACTAATGAAAAAAGGCTCAATATATTTTATATAATGTAAATAAGCATTCTTTAGCCTCCTAAGGAACTCAAAAATTTTTAGTATGCATAACAATCCTCCTATAACTCATATATTGTGTACCTATACCTAAAACAACCTAAAATAGTTGTGAAAAACAAAAGCTAGTTGCTACAAAAACTAGTAGTAATAATATTGTTCAATCATATTGCATATTAGTCGACCAATGCATTAACAAACTCATGATACAACTTTTCAAACTATATTATTCAACTAACCACACATATTGAGTGCATTAAGATCTAAAACATTTCATTAATGTTTTCATAGTACCACCGAAGAGATCATGTAATTCTATCTCTAACATCTTATTCAACCTATTCCATCTAAGTCATGGTCCACCCATAAGTAGGCTCTCTTGGGGTGTCCACAAATGAATTTAAATCATATTTAAATGTCATCATGAATAAATCCATATTAAGAATCATTAAAGATAATTCATAGATATAAATCTATATTATAAGTAAAATTAAATCATTCCACGCAGAAAAAGTGATAGGGTTCTTTCCTATCTAAACATATAAACTAATCATCCACTCATCATGTTGAGACTAATAAGAGCAACATAGAAACAAAAGAAATGAAAAATAGAAATAGTTCTAAAGTTGATCTCAATATTTTGATGCAATCTTTAAGTTTTTAGGATAATTTTGATTTTTTCTCTTGAAAATTAATAGTTCATACTCCTATAAATTATTTCTCTCTCCTTTGATAGCTAATCCTAAGTTTAAAATAAGAGAATATGAAAAATCTTTAGAAATTAGGCTTTCTTTTATCTAGAATTTTTCGCTTTTAGTTTATATTTAATCATAAGTTTAAAATGAAATGAAATTATCTCTCTTAGATTTACATATTCACTTGAATTATCTCAATCGAAGTTAGGATAAGAAAGTTATGATCAATTTATATAACAGTGTTGAAGTTAAAATAATTCATTCACTTAGAACAAAACTTGTGGTTATAAAAGAGTCCACTTTCTTTAGAAAATTACAAACGCAAAGCCAAAAGGTCAACTCCTTATAGTCCACATCTTTTACTCTTTAGAAAATAGGCACATCTCACACTTTAGTGCTATTTGTTATCTCTTAAACCAATATACATATGGAGATGATGATCAGGGTCTACATATCGAGCCTCTGAGCTAAAAATTTTTCTCACTCTTAGAAATTAGCTTTTCATCTATAACTTCTTGAATCCATTAGAGAGAAGAAGATCCTAACTACCTTACTCTTACGCTCCTTTGTCATTGGCTTGTACAATTCAATTTATCTAATACTGAGATCATGTCTCATAGATGAATCAGTTGTCTAGTTGCCTGTGTAGTTGCCGTTTTGTTTAAACATCATTGATTTAGCTTCTTTATTTAAACCAGATTATTTTTTGTTTTGTGAAGATATTGAATTATCCATTTAAAAGTTATTTCAGTACTAAATTATAGTTGTCTTTTATGAGTTGTTAATTGTTCATTTATGAAGCTAATTGCTATGGTAGTTAACCTTGATGTGTCAGTTGATTCCCTTGTGAAGACTCTCTAGCCATATGATGTAAATTGTGTTGCTTAGAGCTAGCTTTGCTATTATCCACTCAATAAGTTTCTTTTCATGGTTTAAGCTACATCATTGTATAAGGTCTAGCTAGGTGGAGGATGGAAATGCAGTATCATTTAGTCTTTGATTTGTTCCCATATGCTGGATGTGTATTGACATTTAAAAAGTAAGTGGCTTACTATTTCTTCCTTTTTGTTTAGTACACATCTATTTGAAACCCTATGGAATTTCTTTAAATTTGAGAGTGTACTTAATTTCTCTTTCATTACAAGCCACAAATACTTAATTTCTCTTTGATTGCAAGTCATAACATAACTGAAGCTGTAGGAAAGTCAGTGTGCTAGACTATTTTATGCTATAGAACCAATTGCTTCTAGCTCTTAGTAGCTCTCTATATGATTTCTTTGTCAATATGTCCTAGTTATCTCTTTTCCATCTAATCAAATCCTCCTTGTCTACGATTAATTGTATTAAAATAGCTTAGCGTAATTCAAATTTGTAAACACAATTTGATAAGTAGTTAAAGCCTATTGAACTATGGCATCTTCTGGTAAAGAACTCCTTAGAAAATTTAGAATAAGACTAACTATTATACCAAAAGGATGTTTTTATTTCCATTCCCAATCAAGTATTCAAATTCACCTTTAAAGATATCCTTTAAGTCAAAATAAGTTAAGAAAGGCATATAACATTTAGTTTTGTATTGCAATAGATAGAGGTTCCGATCACTTATGAAGTATTGATGAATCCATCGCACCTATAGAGAGTTTTAATTGACTAGAATTCTCCAAAATCTCTTTAGCATTACAACTTGATTGTTGACTTTAACAGATAGAATGCCTAGTCCTGCCTCCTTTTGGTCTTTGAAAATCTTAATCCACCTAAACTTTACCATATATTTCCTCTTTATAATTTCTTTCCATAAGAACCTTTTCATCATTTGTTCTAAATTTTACAAATATTCTTTAAAACCCAGTTATATGAGCACGAATAAACATGTAAATTATTGAGGATAACTTTGCTAAGTTATATTTTACTTGCTATGGTGAGGGTCTAATAAGTTAGATTCTACTTATTATAGTAAGGGTCTGGAAAGTCCAGCTAGATATTCTTACCTTGATCTTCTCTAGGAGTGGCTTAAAGTCTCTACAAGTAGGTCTTTTTAGTTATTGTTTGGACTCCTAAATAATAAATGGGAGATATAGAAATCTTGGTCTTTGTTAAGTTAGCAAACTAACCTACAACTTTTTGCTTTTATCTAGCCTCGATAAGGAGTTGAAAGTGTTTAAAGTTGTCATTAGTAAACTTATGCATCTGGGTTCTATTTTTGAAAAAAAAAGTCATCAACAAAAGTGAAATTTACAGTTTCCATTTTTTTACATATAGGATGGAATCTAAAATTCCAATCCCTACTGATCATATTTTTAATTAATCTAATTAATACTTCCATTGTTAGAATTCCATATGAAACAATTTCGAAGTATTAAGAAATCCACTTATTGAAAAGATCGAGAAAATCAAAAGCTTGTAATATATTAAGCATAAAATTCCAATCCAGGAAGTAGTGAGCTTTATAGAAATCTATCTTTATAGCACATTTCTTATAAGATTTATTCTTTGATTAGTTTTTGAGAAGCTCATGTTCCATAAGGATATTGTCCCCTATTGATTTTTCGTTAACTTAAACTGCTTGGGTAGAGTTCACCAAGTAGTTCAGTGCTAGTTTAGCTAGAATCTTTATAAACATCTTGTATATGGAATTGAAATAAGAAATCAGACGATAATCTTTTAGAGAGTTTGGAGAATGTACTTTATGAATAAGCAAATATAGGTTTTGTTAAGCACCTTTAGCATCTTTCCATTTTCTAAGAACTCTAACACTGTATCAATCACCATTTATTTAGTGTCAATCTATAATTTTTAAGAAGAAATTTTTGTTGAAACCATCTAGTCCTAGAGCTTTGTTAGGATTTATGAAGAAAAGGATTTTTTATTTTAAAAGCTTCAATATATTTTATTGGATTATTTAATAAATGATTAAGAACTTAATCTTCAATGAAAGATTTGAGAGTGTCCACTATTAAAGTAACCTCTATGATTGATCCAATTGAATCAATAAAGAACTTGAGTATTTGATTATGTAGCTCCTTTTTAGAGTTCAGAGCTTTATCATCTTTCGATCTTAATGAAGAGATTTTTTGATTATTTTTTCTTTGCTGAATAGATCTATAAAAGAATTGTGTAATTTTGTCCCTATTAGTTAACCATACGACTATAGATCTTTGCTTGATTAATCAAATGTTACTCTTACTTGTGATATTGTAATGCATCATTGCACTTTTCTCCTTCTCTTATAATAATTTACCCTGAGGATCTTCATATAAAGCATTTTGAATTAGTTCTAACTTAACCTTATCCTATTCAAATTCTCTTTAAGTGTGTAACTTGTTTTTCCAGTTGATAGCTTTCAATCCTTCCCTTAAGGCTTATAGTCTTTTATTCATTTAAGCATATTAGTCCCGTTGACATTTGTTTAAAAGCACCTGATTAAAGCTTCTTCAAATACTTATGCCTCAAGTAGATAATTATTAACATGAAAGCGAAAACTTCTAACTTATACCTTGAACATGTTTTGAACAAGTAACTATTCATTAAATTTCTATCTAGCTTTTTCCACATAAAATACTTATCCTCTTTTTTATTGCTCCACATATAAAATAATGCTTCATTTTGAGATCCACTACTTATGCATTGATACAACATTCCAGAAATTCATTTGTGTGACTTTTAATGCTAAAATTGCCTTTTGCTTCTATTAGATCCATCATGTCGTTGAAGTTCTAAACAATCAACCAAGGATAATTCATTATGTCCCTTAATTGCTTTATCCTACTTAATAGAGAACATCTTTGAAAAGAAAAATTAAAATTATAGATAAAAGTTGGATGAAACCTTGTATTGTTGCCCTCCATTTTAGCTTGTATATGAATTAGTTGTTCCTCCATCATTAGTGGTGAAATTTCCATAACTTGGGGATCATACAGGATTATTATTTTTTGTCTCCAAAAGGCCAATGATGAAAGGCCAGTTCTCTTTAAAAAAATCCATCAAAATATGTTATTTATTAGGGCCATTCAACCTTTTAGTGTTATATGCTCAGATGTTTGCCTATTCTAGGAATTAGGAGTTTTTTTTTCCTCTTGGACCCTTTTATAGTAACCATTTAAAAGCTCTGCTCTAGTTTGAAACATATACCAATTCTATTAGCTCGTGGTTCTAAGGACTTCCCTTAGGTATCACCTATATTTGAGTTCACATCTTCAGGTCCAATTTCTTATTCTGAAGATGCTATTCCTTCCGTTTCGCATTCAAAAACCATTGGTTCCTTAATTTGTGATTTTAATTGAGGTTGTATTACTACAAATTCTATGCTATCTTTCTCTTATTTTATCACATTCCTAATATTTTGTATTTAATAAATCAATAAAGACTTAATCAAAGACTATGCTTTAATAAAAAGCATCAATAATGGTGACATCTCCTATAAGCTTTATAAAAAATCACATGAATCAATAGTCCTTCTTTTGTTTAAGTATGAATTGCCTTATTAAGTTTAAAAGCATAATCAAAATTTATACATGCTCTATTGTTAGGAGGATGACATTATGGAATGGACAAGAAGCATTAATATGCAAAACAAAAGGGACATAAAGATCTTTAAGTTGGTTTTGAGTAGTGATCGCAGGTTTATGTATGCTAAGTTTTACTATTTTAACCTCGATAATACCGCAAGCACACGGGTCATTTGCGTAGTACCTAAGGTATCGATCCCACGAGGAGGGGTAATCTAATCCTAAAATCTAAGGCGAAGCTAAAATGCAACAATCTAAAATAAACAAATAATGTAGAAAATTAATCAATCAAACAATCAATTACAAGAATTAAATTCCAAAAATAATAACAAATAGCGAATTACACATCCAAATTCAAAATCAACCTAAATACTACTAATTGAGAGAAAGGGGGTTTTAATCCAAAATTACTGAAAATCTAATCAATTATACAATTATCGAGTTACCAGGTCTGTATGGTTACTCTCTCTCGAGTTATAATCTTTATACCCTAATTAATAATCCCTAATTTAAATTATGGAATTGTGATCTCTTGATCCACAAATAACCCAAAACATAAATTAATTCTAAAATTGTCTTTTAACCTACTAGGAACCTATGTTTGATCTCTTGTTACATGATTTCACTAGTTTGATTCAATTGTTATCTATTAATTACCTAACTCTCGTTAGCCCAAATTGATGATATTCACTCGGTTTAGCCTCTTAGTTTATTGCCAAATTATTAATGATAGATATTGAATTACAAAACAACTCAATTAAAATATAATGAATCAAATTTCATAAATCTCAAGAATCAAAATCCTGATGGTGAGTTTAGACAAAAATCAACATTCAGCAACGCTATTCTTAATAACTATCCCAATTTCATACATCAATAAAATTGAAATAAAAATCAAAAATACTGTCGAAACGGGCTCGTAGAGGCAGCGACTGCGTGAAATCACCTGTTCTGGGAAGTACTTCGCATCAAGCTTTGTCTCTGTGCCTCTCTTCCTTCATCTCCTTCCTCAAATCACTCAATAGCTCTCTAGGGTTCTGAATTTGATGAAGTAAAAAGTTCTATCCATGACTACTCTTTCTATCTTGTAATGTTCCTTTTATATCTCGAAAGTAATAAGTTTAATTCAGGGTCAAAATGGTCCAAAAAATTACGTAAAACTCGAGTTTTTGTATTAATTTGACGTAGGCCACAATCGTGGCCAATGCTTAAATCTTTCTTTCATGATCATAGCCCAAAGTGCATGATCATGGTCTGGCTCGTAGCTCTTTATCATGATCGTGGCCAAGGTCCCTTCAGCTCGCCTCTTTCTATCACGATTGTGGCCTGTTGTGCCACGATCATGGTAGAAAGAGGTGAGCTAAAAGGACCTGTTTTGCCACAATTATGGGCCATGTTTTTAGCCCAAAACTCTTCGATACTTCTCCGTTCTTTGCCGTTTACCCTGAAACACCAACAAACTCATCTACCTAAAAAATATAAATTTTAAGCTTAAATACTCATACTAACCATAAAAATAATTAAACACATAAACTATCACAAATGAAACCTAAATACACACTAAACACTCAAATTAACATTAACTACTTGACAAATTAAACCCTAAAACACAGTGCAAATCACAATTATCAACATCCCTATACTTAAACATTTGCTTGTCCTCAAGCAAACAAAACAACAAACACACAACACACAACGCAATAATGAGGCGATGACTTTAACTTCATGAAATAAATTTAATCTTAAACACAATCCTACAAGTTATATTTAATCATTAACAAGCAAAATCTATATCTAGGGGCTTTGAACTAAATATACAATTTAATCGGGATCTAAGTGTTAATTTGTTTATCCTTTCCAATTATACACACACATTAATAATTCTTTGGAACTTCAAACTTTGTAACTATTCCTAAGTATATTTTCATGAAAAATCAAGCTTACTACAAGGTCGGTAGGTTTTTATTAAGCAAAAACCCTTTATTTTATTTTATTATTATTTTTAACATAATCTTAGTGTTTTACTCAGAGGCAAATATTGGTAATGAATGTCGATCTGGTTACTCAACTAAGTCATGCTTTTATTAAACAGTTTGGTTGAAACATCATTATAACCTTTTGACATGAAGGCACACATTTGTGATGCGTGTCGATCTGGTTACTCAGCTCTATCACATTTTCAATTAGCTACTAGCTCTATTCATAACTTGAAGTCTAGTGGAATACTGAATTATTTAACAAAAAAGGTTTTTTATTTCCCACTTTGTTGTTTAAGCTACTTATCTCCGTGAAAAAATACTAGTTAAGCTACTTAAGTAGAAAGACCTCAAATTATGAATGAATATGACAACCTATAGGGTGCTAAATTTACACTAAATCCTACTTAAGCTGTTTATTTATCCAAAGTCTTCTAATTCATTAATTTTGCGAGCTATGGATCATTTACAACCTCCTAGACTATGTTCAAAATTAAATAAATTTCACTCCATCTAAGCCATTGACACATTCAAACAATTCACAACATATAGCTTAATAACTATCATACAATATGAAAAAATCACATTCAAAAGAAAAACACATAATCCATCCCCAAACTTGAACAACAAATTGACCTCAATGTGAGAAGCGAGCAGACAACACATAAAAGACAAGAAACAACAGAATTGAAAGTAAATAGAAAAGTGAACATAAAAATTAGAAATGAAGGCTAATTTGAAAAAGCAAAATAGTTGGATGAAAAAATTGGGTTAGACATAAGTCCTATGGAGATGGAGGTGGTGATGGTTTCGGAGGCAGCAATTGAATGTCTTAAGACTTAAAATACTGATGAATCCGTCAAACATCTAGGCTCTAGTGTTGTTGTTTCTACACCATTTCCTTCACCATTTTAGTGTTTTACGTAAGTGTCGTGTTAGTTTCAAATATTGCCTCTAAAACTTCCTTCCAGCTATGTTCTTCTTCCTCCTCCTTAGACTCTTCACTGGTAGGTCCTCCTCTGCTTACCGAGGCGGCGCTGACCTCGAACTAGCCTAACTGGCCCTACCTCTGACATGTGTCTTTTCGTTGATTTCCTTACGTTCCATGTTGTGGGAATGGAGGATCTCAACTCTGGTGATGGTTTAGGAATTCCGGGAGATGAACCGTTAGTCACCTCTGTATAGTGACAAAATATTCTACAATGGCAGACACAATATACCCTATTCCTAGATTATTACTCCTCTTATGTGGAGTTGCAATAATGGCATTTAGAACAAATGTAGATGTGCATACTGGAATACTATGGTCTATGCACCACAATATAAAAAATTCTATTGTGGAACACTTGTTGGTTTCGGTTTTATTGAAAACCAGCTGAAACACAAATTTTTGTAGCAACAAGTGTTCATAGGACCTTATAATGTTGTAATGAGCATTCTTTGCATGAAATTACTCGATTCTAGTAAGCTCATTTCAGTACTAGGAAGGACAAAAGTCTTTATGAATGTCGTTGATTAAGGATTCAGGAAATCCACACATCTCACACATGATTTTGACATTTAATTCATAGGCTCGTCCAACTTAAACCACAATTCATTTGGATTCTTAAGGTCGTATGTCAAGGAAGTGAAAAATTCCAATGTAAGCTCCTCATAAATAGGAAATTGAAATCGTATGAATTGAGCCCACTGGATCCTCTCAGTTAGGTTTTTTACTCGCTCACGCAACTCTAGCCTTTCAAATGTGTCAAAATCAAAGTACTTAGGAACCACAATTTGTCTAGCATGAAGGGATCGAAAATGAGTACCTTCCTCCTCTGTGTAGATTAGGAAGGGTGCGCCAAAGTTTGCTACGTAGTTTCTTCGTCCACGTCCCACAACTTGCTGTCATCCATATGGCTCCTGTCGGGTTGATTGTTTAATGTGTGGCATAATTGGCTAGAATTTGGAAGAATTTTTGGGTTGAAAAAACTTTTAGAGAGATGGGAGAGTGTTTGTAAGCCTAAAGTCTAGAGAGATAAAGTTTAAAATGAAAGTGAATGTAAAAATGAAGTTAGAATTGAATATATAGGTGGTTACAAGGGTGAAATGGTTAAAAAAAATTTAAAGAACTCGTGCCCTCTTTATTACTGCCCAGTTGCAGGTCATGATTGTGGTCTGATAGTTTACAATTGTGGCTTGCTATTTTTTCCTTTGTTCTGCATAGTCGTAGGTCACGAACGTGGCTGACAATTTTTCCACTCTCATTGATTTTTTTCTTCTTTATTCTTTTCCCATCTTTTCGATTTAACTTCCTGATTCTTTTGTAGTCCCTTTTCAACTCTCTTTACTTAATTGCTCAGTCCATCTAGTTTATTTTGAAATCCTATTTCTTCTTTGTTTTATGCTAAAACAAAAAATAAAAAATAAACCTAACTACAGAATTCAAATGTTCTAACAAAAATAATTAACAAAACTAATTTTCCATGGGTTGCCTCCCATGCATCGCTTTTTGAACATCGATAGTTCGATGCTCTTTCCTTGAAAACTCAACCAGGATCAATTATAAGCAGCTTGCTTCCACCCTTTTTGTTCAATATCAATTTTGTAGCTTGTAAGTAAGCTATAAATTGCAAGAAGAATAGAAGGACAATGCCGATAACATTATAAAGTCTAATTAGGTTCGATAATGTTCTTCGTTCAAGTGAATTGTCAACAAAACAGTGAATAATAAAACTCCTTAAATCTTCCATTGAATCCAACAGTTTGTCCTATACGAAGGTGAGTTGCTCTCTTTCTTCCTTAATCACCTTTGTCTCCTCTGCTTCTTTCGCTTCACGAACAGAGACTTTCATTGCTAACTCTAACTCTACGTTTGTTGTCATCTGTTGTCGTCTGTTCGTTGTCCTCTTGTTCTTCAAAAGATTCGAACACATCGATTATCCTGAATGAGCTACTAACCTTTGGATTCTTAAATTCATCGTTTATGTTAAAAGTCTCTTCATTATCATCAATCCAAAGAGTAGGGTTCTTTGTATGGACATTTATCCTAAATTTTTTGATGTTCAAACATGGTGTACTAAGATCTGGCAGATAGTATGAGGGGTTTCCATCCTTTGCTTCATCCTTTTTCTTAGTTCTTGGCCTTCTATAAGGTTGGGATTAGCTTGATTTCTTGCTGGTTCTTCTAGCTCTACCCCATTATTAAGTATGATAGCCTGATATGGCTCTATTGAATTTACTTTCATGCTGCGCATATAGTTTTCCACACTTTACTTACAAAATTCCTTAGAAAGCTGGCATATTTGAACCTCTAAATTATGAACAGAAGATGCATGATCTTAGGTTACTTGCTCAAACCTCTTTTCCAATCTCTTCTGATTCTCTTCCATATTCGTGAGCTTATCCATGGTTTTGTCCGGCTTGGAATCCCATGAATTAGATTCATTTTGTTGAAATTTAGCTAAGTCTTGATGTCTTAAATAATTCCCTACGTTATTGGAATAATATAATTCGGGGTGGTTTTGCCACCCCGAAGTGTACGGGTTTATATAAGGATGATGATTTCCCCAACCAAATTGGGGCTCATTGAATTTTGTAAGAGTCTTTTGCGCCCTATAATATACATCCTTCATGATCGTTCTTTTTTCATCTTCTTAGCATTTAACTCTTTAGATGTCTCATTCTCATTCTAAGA